>CM027583.2:3906562-4506562 GCA_015852605.2 Populus deltoides
ATAATTACACTGTATAAAAATTTTAAAAATTCAAAAACACCCCTAAGCTGTCTTAGTTGTATTTTGTTTTCTTTCAAGAACATAGATGTATACAATTTTACTCCCGTGTGTGTTCAATTCTTTGATTTTTTTAAGAGCAAAACAATCATTTTATTTAGGATAAATGCATATTAGAACACTAATGCCTTTTAACTTTATGTATAATAATAAATGATATATTGAATACCTATTTCAGAATAAATGCATTTTAATATAAGAAAATTAAAATCCTGCAACCATTTAAAAAAAAATACCGGTAAAAAAATTCAGAAAACGCCCCGCCAGTCCCATCAATTAAATCAACATCTAGTTGTATTATTGTTTTCAATTATCAAAAAAGAACATAGATGTATTTTGTTTACTTATAAGAATAATGTATCGTTGTCCTCTCAAATTTCTGCAAGAGCTATTCCAAGGCGGCAATCGAATTGATTTGGAGGGTTGGAACTTGTCTAACTTGTCCTCTGCAATTTATTTAATCAATAATAAAATTAGCCGGAGGACACATTGAATTGTTCTCTGCAGATCCTTCGGAACATTAGGTGGAGAATGTTTACGAGACAGATTTAAAGAATTCCCATCTTCGACCATACTATTATCAATAAATAGGTTAGGTCTCTATTATTTTTATTTTTATTATTATTATTATTATTATAGCAGTTCAAATAAGCAATAAATGATAGCATTCCTGAGTTGATACTCGTAGACTTTGATTTATGTATTTTAATTTTCCGAGGGTCGGCTCATTTCTGCTCTCCGCCGAAGTCTCTTGTCGAGCAATGTATTTGATAACACATTCCTCGAAGTCTATTGTTTATAGATTCTTTGATTGTGTTTAGAATGTGATTGTCCTATCTATTTGAAATATTATTTTTAATATCAATGCATTAAAATAATTAATAAAACCAAAAAAATATTAATTTGAAGTAAAAAATAAAAAAAAATTTAATTTTTTTAAAAAATACTTTTGAAACGCAAAAACAAACGAGACAACACAAACTTTTTCTTTTTTTTTCTTTTGTTCTGGATATTTTTTTGAAGAAAACCGACCGGCGTAGCAGGGTTTAAAAAACTAAAAGAAAAATTCAACTGATTTGATGAATTTATCCCTAGATTGATTTTATTTTATTTTATTTGAAAATTTGTTCTATCATAGCAATGTTGTTTTGATGCTTCTTAAATTCCTTTTCTTCTAGAAATTTACCCTTCCAATATATGATTCGTGCCTCATACAAATTGAATTTTATAAACTATGCATTAAAGTAAAAGAAAAGAAGAAGCAAGCAAGCAATAAAAGAAACAACACCTGATTTTTTATTTTATTTTATTTTATTGGACGCGCATACTTGAGGAGAAAAGGGCCTTGTGGTCCGTAACGCGCCTTTTTCTTTCTTCATACTTTTAATTTCTACGCTCTTTCAAACCTTTGCTTAGCGGTCATTTAAAATGCAACCTCGCATGACATGTTTGCGTGAGGACCAAAATCAGAGAAAACTGAAATTTCAATGCTGATTTTTATTTTTTATTTTATTCGAGTATCTAATTATATATTTTACTTATTTTAGTAATTGATCTATAAATATTATTTTTTAATCCGATTTCATTATGTCACTTGAAATTGTTAAATGTTGACATGATTTGCACCCTCCGATACGTGATAAAAGGTGAATATTCTTTGAAATTATTAATAAATTAAACATAGAGAAAATCATAATTTTAGCGCACAGCTTTTAATTTTTAATTTTTAACTATTTAATTGATTAAATTTTTGATTTTTTTAGTTAATTTTATCATTTGAAACTGCTAAATCATGACCATATTTACTAACACATGATCATTATGTACTATTATGACATAAAAATGATCCCGCTCTAATTATATGTCGAGGAAAAAACAAAATTACATCCACACACATAAATTCCATATTTATAAGTGTAATAAATATTGATTTTTACTAAGAAAATATATTAAAATAATTTTTTTAATTTTTAAATGTTATTTTTAGCATCAATACATCAAAACATCTACAAACATTACAAAATTTAATTTAAAAAAAATAATTTTAATTTTTTAAAAAATAAATCCAGTCACATTTTGAAAAACACCTAAAGAAATTTTTTTAAAAAAAACTAAATCATTATGCGCTTATTTAATTCCTTTTCCTTTCTTCTTCTTTTTCTTTTCTTGTGCCTTTTCTTCTTCTTCTTCTTCTTCTTGTGATTTTTGGAATCTTTTATTTTATTGTTTTTTGTTTTTTAATAGTTTTAAACAGGAATCACTTTTACCGCATGTTAGTACATAACAGCTACGTGACAGTAAACACGGGCCATGCTAGCATTTAAAAACCTCAAATGATAAATTGTACTCGAATTTAAAAAAATAAAAATAAAGAGAGAAGAGGTTAATCATTTAAATAGATAAAAATAAATGACAAGGCACGAAAAAAAAATAGAGGTTAATTATTTTTATAGTTTTTTTTAATAATTACAAGTAAGGCCTGTGGACACCGATTAAATAAGAAAATTACAGGTTAATTATATAGACAAGTAAAATAAAAGGTTAAGAGTTAAAAAAAATAAAGAATTAAACTCTGAAATTGCAGTTTTCCAGGAAAAAATATCGTGGAGCTTGTTAAAAATGGTCACAATCATTCCATTGATTTCAACTGTATTACATCATTAGGGGAAGAAATGATTATTGCACGTAGAGATATTTGTTCTTCATCGCTCGGACAGGCTTGAAATCCACAGTTAAATTATTCATTAATCACACTTCCATTCGGCTAACTATTAATTTGAGAAGAAACCTAAAAATCAAAACGTACAGAAAAGCCCGCTTTTCTTCTTCTTCTTTTTTAATGAATTGATTATGATTTTACTTTCTACGATTGGTGAATTTGAACACAATTCATTCATGAACATGAAGGGTGGAAAATTCATGAATTACACATGAATTATGAATGTGATCACAAGCAATATCGGCAGAATAGTTGAATGATTAATGGGTTTTTTTATTAACGTAAGTGTAGGGGCCTGCTTGCGCGTATCTTGATTAATCTCATGGGTCCTAAAGTCAACAATTATATAAGTCTTCAGTGGCCATCATATTAGCAACTACAGGACTCGAACCTGAGACCACATGAGAAACAAACATCTTAGTCTCAAGTTCTTATTATTAGGCTACTTTCTAGATAATTAATGGTTAATAAGTTTTTAACCGTATTGTAACTTGAAAAAAAAAAACATAAAGGAAAGCTGGTAGAAATTATTGTTCAATCCCAGGCTAAATAAGATATATAATTTATAACAATGTTTTTGAAATCATGAATTTTACAAAAAAAAATATATTATTATTGTTCTTATTATTAAAAATAATGGCAATAAACTAGTGTGTATATTCTAATACAAATAAAAACTTGTATCATATTTGGTATGACCAATTCCATCACACTCCATTGCAAGTCAAGCTAATTGAAGTACGCGTAAATCCAATCTATTCTAAGTTAATCATTCCTAATCTAACCAAATTCAATTTGCATACACTAATCAACCTCAACCAAGTCTTGATTTCACATTATATTCCAAAGTTACGTAAATTATATAACTTTGGAGTATAATATAATCAATAGTTTTAAACATATTTTATTTTATTTTTTAAAAACAAGAGGGCACGATTAAGTAAAAAAATACAACATGTTTAAAGTAGTTCACTTTAACTGCATAGGAATTAAATCCAACTCACTTATCAAGCGGCAACAATTTCAATAAGTTAACATATAAAAAAAAACTGGTTCAATTTATTTAAGTTAAGATAATATTATTTTATTTTATTTTTTTTAAAAAAAATAAATCTTGATCTTTGGTCACAAACTATCTTGCTAATTAAACCAAGGTAAACTATGTTACTCCGTATTGATTTTCCTTAGGCACTTGATCCCATCAATTAATGGATTAATCGGGGTAACCTAACAAGTCAAGGCATTTATAATACATGTGCCTCTATGATATCAAGACTAATATGGACAAATTGAGACATGAAATTAAACTTCCGAACTTGGATTGATAAATATAAAACACGGTTATTTTTTAAAATTAAAATAATATTATTTTAATTTTTATTTTAAAAAGGTCAATTATAGTTCTAATAGGATTCTGAACTAACCTATTGAATCTATCGATTAAATTATATCATTCCATGTTCAATTTTCTTAAACACCCGGCCTCACCTAAGAGTGGGTTGAATAAGCTGACTCAATGACCAGGATAAGTTTAATACACATGTTTTTACGGTAAGAGACTAACCCGGACCAAGACATTAACCCTGTTTGTTTCATGAATAATATATTTTTAAATGGAAAATACTTTTCTGTAGTTGTGAAAAAATAAAAAACATATATTATTATTCGTTAATAATATCAAAATTAATCATTAATCTTTTGATTGTTATATATTTTGTTTTGATTTTTTTTTCAATTTCTTCCATTAGAATTTGATTTTTATATCAACTTTAATTTTAATTCATTTAATTGTTATTTGTTTTTTTCTTACTATTTTTAACTATTTTTTTATCTATCGGATTTGACTCATATTCTTTTGAATGTTATTTATTTTATTTGAAATCATTTAAAAAATTAATTTATTTTAATTTTATCTTATTTTAATTTTTTTATCTATTACATTTGATCCATATTTTTTTAATTGCTATTTATTTTATCTAAAATAATTTATGAAATTAGATTTTTTTAATTTCATCATCCTTTAATATTTTTACTTATTAGAATTAGTCTCTATTCTTTTAATTTTTAACTATATAATTAAATATTTAAAAATATTTTTTAATTTATTTTTACAACACTACCAAGCAAAATAATTCACTTGAATTTACTTTAATGGAATCACTATGAGAATAAAAAAATCCGAAATAAATTAAACATATGAATCTTGTCATTATTACTCAAAACAACCCGTTGGGACACGTCTGTAACAACAAATTCAAATCATGAAATCATAGCGACAACAACAACCAAAAAAAAAAGAAAGGAAAATAAAAAAATAACTGAAAAATTGTTTTTAAAAGGCCATGGCCGGCTCTTCTCGCTCTCTTTCTTTCTCTCACCTACGCTCTCACCTCCCAAATTCACTCTCCCTCTCTCAACTCCTAAAAGAACACTCTAAAAACACAAATCTGATCCTATCTTCAAATCCAAAAACCATTGAATTTCAATTTCAATTTCTATAATTTCCCATATGTAATGCATCAGAAGAAATCAGAAATCCAAATCGGAAAAGAAAGCACCGGCATCTCTTCCGATTTCTCAACCACGTTAAACCCGCAATTACTCTTCCTCCACCACTTCCAACAACAGAATGACCCGATTACCCCTCCTTCTTCCAGTTCCTCCCCAACTCCTTACAAAAGACCTCTCTTAACGACGACGACTCATCATAGCCAAACCCCTCATCGTTCCAATTCACTCTTTAAATCCCCTACCATTTACCATTTTGCTACCACCCATCAACCCCAATCTTTCTTTTCTGTCACTACTGCCGTTAAAGCCGCTGCCTTTCGTTTTTTCCGCCGCCGCTTGGCTCGCCTGAAAGTGCACCTACGCTTGATTCTCTTGCTCTCGCTTCCCTTCTTTTATTTCTTGGTCTCGCACCCGAGTCATTCGTTTTTGCTTGATTTTTTGTCTGCTTTTGCATTTTCTGCTGCTTTGTTATTGTCTCTGAATTTAGCTCTGCCTAGATTGCCTTCAATTCGGCTGTTTTTATCGCGGTCATTTGCAATCAATAAGCTTAGGAATTCAGCATCTAGATCGCCTATACCGGTGTTCTGGTCAATAGGGTCGAGGTCGAAACCGGAGAAAAGGGCGACTTCTGGTTGCTTTGTTCAGGTTTATAGTAACGGGGACGTCTATGAAGGTGAATTTCACAAGGGAAAGTTTTCAGGAAGTGGGGTTTATTATTATTATATGAGTGGAAGATATGAAGGTGATTGGATTGATGGGAAATATGATGGCTGTGGAGTGGAAACTTGGGCCAGAGGGAGTCGATATCGAGGGCAATATAGGCAAGGACTCAGACATGGATTTGGTGTGTATAGGTTTTATACCGGAGATGTTTATGCTGGTGAATGGTCTAATGGACAAACTCATGGCTGTGGAGTTCATACTTGTGAGGATGGGAGTCGGTATGTTGGTGAATTCAAGTGGGGTGTCAAGCACGGACATGGGCATTACCATTTCAGGTAATTTTGAAGAACTTTCTTTTTGGATTTTTTTTTGGTGAAATGATATTGGCCTGATTTGAGATCAGTGGATTTTGCTTTATTGTGTTTGGTTTTCTCGTTGCAAGATTGTGGAATTTGTGAAAAGATGGTTTTAGCTGATTTAGATATCTACAGAACTACTATTGGGAAACCTATTTCAATGGAGGATTTACCTTGGTTGAGTTTTTACTAGATGGAATGAATTGGGAAACCAGGCATAAAGAAATGGAAATTAACGGACTGCTAATATGGAACCAACCATCCTCAATAATTAGTTTGAGTGCAAAAGCAAGTGCTTATAATAATATTTTAAGAAGAAAACAATGCAGATGGAAATGACAAATTCTAGATGGAGCAAATCAGAAAGAATTGTTCAAAAAGAGAAATCACTTTAAATTTGAGAAATACTCTTCATTTGCTGTCATTCGGCTGAGTCATTTTTGTTATTCTTGTGTGAATTTGTGTAATTTTAGTCATTCAAACTAGATTCTAGAATCAGGCCTTAAAAAGAAAAGATTTTACAACAGTAGGAAATTTGTCTCCTTTCAAAATATACATTCGATAGAGTTTCGTGTTACTAAGCAATGAGTGGATGATCACTTGTAGCATAAATCCCCTTAAGCTTGTCGATGCAGAGCTGAAATGACACCTTCACGCAGTCTTAACAACTTCTACTTGTATGTTTAGTCCTGAATGCTCAATTTGGGAATCATGTAGGTTGGCTCAAACTTGCTCAATCTACAAGGAATTTAGGTTGATTTTTTTTTTAATTTACTACTGTTCATTACAAATTGTACACATTTTTTTGGACTTGGGTTATAAAGTCTATCAAACTTTTAAGCCTGGACACATAGGATGATGGATTCCTCAGTTTTTTGAAATTTTTATGGGTATTTCTAGCATTATATTTGTTTGAATTCTGTGTATCTTTTTATAACCCATGGAGTCTATTAAAGGTTCATGGACTTGTCAGATTCCATCCTCGTGAGGTCTCGTAGGGTAGAAAAGATGTCAAAAACCGCACTATTGGTTATCATTTATCATGCTCTTTATGGATCGTTTTTTCTATCAGGGGTTACAGGACAAGAAATCTTTTCCTTTGGGAGTGATATTTCTTTGTGGTGTCTTACTTCAGTAGCAAGGATAATATTTCCTGTAGGATTTAAGTAGTAATGATGTTTGCTGTTACTCCGATGTCTTCTCCAGCTGATTTTTTTGGACTATCTTAGTATAAAGTTATCTGCTTGTATTTGTATTTTCTTTAAAAAATGCTCATGCAATTACCAATGCACTTTAATGGGAGCATAGATGTTGTTTAAGGTCAGTTATAATTTTGTCTCCTGTTCTATCATCATGCTCTTGACATCCTTTCCCCTTGAGCTTATGATGCTTGCATGTGCTTTTAGTTAGCTTTAGTCAACATGACTAACCAGAGTAGGGAATGTTTTTCCTACTTTCTTCACCCGAAAGGTCAGATGGCAAAGCAGTTGACAGGGAACAATATGGAAAAGAAAATTTGTTAAACAATGCAAAAGATAGTGAATGGATAACAGCTATAGGACTGCCATTGATCATCTTCTTAACTTAGCTTCTGTTGCAATTCCTGTATCTGGGGTTGTTTTCCTGATTTTGACTGATTATTGTCAACGTTACGAGTGATCGAGTAGGATTCTGTTGGCATTAGTACTTAAGGGAGCTTGATACTGCTTTAAGCACCTAACAAGAATCTTTCTTGGTTAACATGACCAAAACTTTTAAGGGGCTTTTGACTGTCCAGTCACTCATTAAGTTTTGGAGTTCATATGAAGGGATAAGATGTTAATGGTTTTCAGCTTGTACCGGTTTTCATTTTCACTTTCCTCACAATTATATTAGATAGGATGGAATGGATTATGGGAAATCACATGAATTGGATCATGGATTATTTAGTAATTGTGGTTTGTTAGTCTCTCTCTATCTGTAACTTGGTGCGTGCCCATACATGTGTATATTAATAAACTTTTCATTTTATGCTAAAAAGATTTACAGCCTTATTAGTCACCCTGATTATATATTACAGTACAAATCACCCACGCATCTGATTTTTAATTATTTAGGAATGGGGATACGTATGCTGGAGAATATTTCGCAGACAAGATGCATGGATTTGGTGTCTATCATTTTGCGAATGGGCATCGGTACGAGGGAGCTTGGCATGAGGGTAGAAGGCAAGGCCTTGGAATGTACACATTCAGAAATGGGGAGACTCAGTCTGGTCACTGGCAAAATGGAATTCATGATGTCCCAAGCACGCAGAACACCTCTTATCCTGTATCTCCTGTTGCTGTTTATCATTCCAAAGTGCTCAATGCAGTGCAGGTAAACCTTGACTCTTTACTTGGTGGTTTTATGCAATTTTATTCATATGGAAAGATTTAGCTTTTCTCACTGTTATTTGATGTCTACTTCGCCAACTGCTTTTACAGCCTTTGCATTGCTGGTTAATACTACCATATTGCTTTCATTTTTTCGTTATTATTTTTAATCATCCAAACTCCTGTCAATACTTGATATGTGAATTGGATACGAATTATAGCAAGTGTCTTTCAACATGGAATGAAGAACATGAGCAATGTGTAATTATGCTGGTTTACATTTCTTCTAACTTGCTGTTCTTGCATGCAATTAGGAAGCACGTACAGCATCAGAAAAGGCTTATGATGTTGCAAAAGTTGATGAAAGGGTAAATAGGGCAGTAGCGGCAGCTAACAGGGCAGCTAATGCAGCTAGAGTGGCAGCAGTTAAGGCTGTCCAGAAACAAATGCATCGCAATAATAACAACGGTAACATTCCAATTGTGTGAGACTTCCATACAGAATGATTTAGGCAAATTAACAAAACTGCAGCGAGAGGCTAACAGCTTTGCGGTTCCTTTTCAATAACTACATAGCTTGTACAGCCATCTTCTCTTCAGCCTATTCTTTCTTTGAGAGGCTGCAACCCGAGATTCAAACATGGGTTCGCAGTGGAGTAGATTGGTTGGTTTTGTAAAGAGAGTTAGATGCATTGTAGAATAAGAAGCTGATGGTGCCCAGGTGAAACCTGAGCCCATCTCGATGTTGTATGCGAACTATGAGCACCTTCGTCAATGAGATGTAATCACGTTCCCTTCTAAATGTTACTGTAAAATTGGACAAAAGGCACATGTGGAAATCGACTGGATTATTTTCAAGTTCAATTTTCATATTTTTAATTGTAATTGACCTGCCTGCAGATGAAATCTGATCCTTGCATTCAAGAGGCCTTATGGCGACACCAAGTGGAAGGCTAATTTTGCTGAGAAATTCTTAACAAATACCATTCACTTCTGAGATTTTAACCACTAGATTTGAAAAATGGCCGAAACAGATTTAATAAATGCATTTGCATTCTGCTCCTATCAGGCGAACAGCTATGAGAAACCCTAGTGTTTCTTGATCCTTGCACACATAGGAAATAAACCTTGCACTTTACTTGGAAGACATGATTCTCAGTCAACCTTTAAGTTTGTTCAACAAGATCTTTTCCTATTAGTTTACACGATTCATGGAAAGGTGCAGTGTGAACATCACCATTGTTCATCAATGTTCAACAAATATCCATTTGATATTTATGAAACTATTTTATCCTTTACACCACCATGAGTAACAGAGCAACACAATATAGACCACAAGGCAAAGCTGGCTATATATTAAATTGAAAAGGGTCGAGATATAACTATATCAATCTCCTCAAACTGAATTTCCTTTCATCACTTCCATAACTCCTAACACTAGAAATAAAATAGATTAAACGTCTCCAATCAAAATGACACCAAGATCCACAAGTCAATAAAACATAGCATGATATAAAATACAATTAACTCTCGGTCTGCTCCCTCAGCCTACGGATGGTACTCCTGACAGTCACGGCACTAGCAGTACTGACAAATTTGCAAAGCAAGCAATTAGAACCCACAGTACACAAGTCAAACACAGAAATAATTTAAATTCAGAAGGTGAAGGAAGTCTTACTTCAAAGTGTAAGCACCTCCAGCTTTCACTTTGCCACAATCCTTGCAACCCCAGATACCAACAGCCTTCCTCTTAACAGCATACTACAATGACGAACATTTTACAAAATTAATACCATGCTCATGAAACCAGCAGATTAAACAAAACAGAATGAGTATGGTGGATTGATTACCTTGCCGCAGAACTCACAGAAGAACTTGCTGTGCTGACTGACCTCCATCTTCTTAATCTGCTTCCTCAAACTAGCACCGTAACGGGTACCTGCATAGTAAACATGTATTGAGTGCCATGTTTCTAGCTATAATAAACATGCTTGCACACAGAAGCGCACAGTTTATGTGTGCACAAAAACAAGTGTACAGCATCCAAATTAAAGTGAGATAGATAAAAGCTAAAAGACATCCATCTTATTTATTCAGCTTCTTTTCCAACTTTTCCATATTAATCACCATGACCGTTTACAATTTCTAGAGCTAGAAACCATGTTGAAAAACAAAACCACAGCGCTATTTGTGATTTTATGTCTTCTTGTTCATTCATTTTACCGTTAGCACATAAAAGCACACAAAACAAAACTACGTTAAAAAAAACATACCATACTTCCCAACAATACCGGCCTTCTTGGTTCTCTTGGTCTACATGTCAACAAAAGAAAACAAAAAACATGAAGTCAGGCAATTTGATGTCCAGTGGACAAATGTCAAATAACAGCAGAGCAACAAAAAGTTTCTCCAAATAAAAACCAGTGGAAAATAAACACTGCACTGTCTTTTGGATGAATGGATCCTAAATACAGGGTGAGACGCGGAGATTTATACAGATAAAAACATGACAGACGAAATATAAAGCTGCGATCTCATAGAATTTGAAGTTATGCAGGATAATAAAGAAAACTCACGATGAGTTATTGAGAAAAAATGAAGAGAGTACCATTTTCGGTGACTTTGAAGAGCAGAAACCCTAGAATTCTCTCTTAAGGGAGCGGCAAAAGAGACAAAGCCGGTCTAGTCTGTTTACTTTACTTCATATATAGCGACCAGATTATATGTTTTCGCTTTCTTTAAGGGATGCCCTAGCCTGGGATTTTTTCTTCATCGGCCTCTAACTTATGTGGGCTGTTTGGGCCTTGTCAGAGCCCAATTATCTAAGGGCCTACAGTTATTCTAGTCAAAAGAATAACCAATGTCTATATATATATATATATATAAAATACGCCTTGATTAGATGGAATTACCAATGTCTACAGAATTTTAGTTTTAACATCATTTTTTTCTTGACATGATAAAAATGTTCACGCATTGCAGTGTTGTTTCTAGTAAAAAGAAATCAAATAAAATGGAGTTTGGTTGAATATAACCCGATTAATTTTATAGATTTAAAAATAACTAGAATAACATAGTTTGATTTAAAAAAAACTTAAAACAATATTTTTAAAAATATATATTAAAATAATAGCATATTTGATTGACTTGGATTAACCTTTCAAATTCATATTTGAGTCATGAGACAATAGTAACTTATATAAAATGAATCAAAATAATCTTTGAAATCTAATTTTCAATTAACCAGATGTTAAATGATAAAATTAAAATTAAAGATTAGTTACAAAATAAAAAAGAACGAGTCAGCTCAAATTAACATGCCAAGCTCGAGTATTATGAGACTGAAATCAACCCATGAAAAGTAAATCATAATAGATTATAAAATCTAATTCACAACCAATCTAGTGTGGAATTGTGAGATTGACAAAAAAATCAATTTAAAAATGACATAAAAAAATAGTCTCAACTCAACCTAAATGAATCTATCATGTGCATAATGTAATCATGAAACTAGAATAACCTTATATAAAACAAATAAAAAATAATATAGATCAACTCGAGTTAACATGTTAAATTTGTAACCTGAGTCATGAGATAAGAATAACTTTGTATAAAACAAATCAAAACAAGTTACAAAGCACAGTTCCTAATCAACAAATAGTTGAATAGTAAAATTACAAAAAAAATCAATATATATGAAAAAAAATACAATAAAATGATCCAAGTCAACCAAGATTAATCTGTAAAATTCTTGACTCGAGTTATGAGATCAAGATAACCCAATAGAAAGTAAATCAAAACAATCATGAAGCATAATTCATAACTCATTTAATGTTGAATAATGAAATTAAAAAAAATATTAGTTGAGAAAAAGAATACCTAGTCAACCGGGCTAACTCAACAAAGGAGTCATGAGACTACAAAAACCATATAGAAAGCAAACCATTACAAATTATGAAACATGATCTTTGATAAGCCAAACCACTAGGGGTAAAATAAAAAAAAGACAAAATAAAATTGCAATGAACAGTCTATAGTAAAAGCAAAGGTGAATAGTTGATTTAAAAAAAACATTAATTAAAAAAAAACAATTATCATAGTGAATAATATTTTATTAGACAGTTCACAATAAAAATACTATTTGTTTTAGTTTTTTTTGTTAATCAATCTGAAATTAAATTATGTCAATTCTAAATTAAATTCAACAATGTAAAATTATTCTTTAATGAATATAGTTTTAAAATTTGATTCAACAATCAACTAGATAAGATTTAGATTATAATTTTAAAGAATCAACCTGGATATTTTTTTAAAAAATTAAAATAATATTATTTTAATTAATTTTTTTAACAAAAAAAAATCAATAAATTTTAATCAGGTTTTTCCGCGTCGACATGGTAAAGGCTCAACCTAGATTTCTAATCACATTAAACCAAGTCAGCTTCTTAGTTTAGGTTTCGAGCGGCCTCATTAATCCTATGCTCATGGGTGGAAGTATCGAAGCTTTACGTTTTATGTGGAGCAGAAAGAATTCGTCAAACAGAGTATTCCTTTTGAATTCAAATCCACAATTCCTTCTTCTTCTTCCTCTTCTTTATATCTCCAGCGACACGAAGATGGCGTCTTCCATTAAAGCAGCTCTGTCGACTCCTTTCATAGAAGGAATCAAGAAGCTTCTCAATTTTATGTTTAATATATAAAAAAAACAGCAGCAGAAACCCTAGTTTTATCCAAAAACAAGTGTATTCTACAGGTTTGTTCAGAAATAGAGTTTAATTTTAATTAATATTTAAATCAATAAAAATATTTTCTACTTTAAAAAAATTAATTGACGCCGGGAATGGCCGAATCAATTGAAAGTAGAAGCCAAACTCACAATCTATCCAAGCTCTACACAGCTATAATTCACAGTAAAAATAATTTTTTTTATACACGCAAGTTAATTTATATAGACATGTAATTAATTAATTACTCACAATAAAATTAGATTTTCCCCAGGCTTCTCTTACTTTTTATTCACCCCCTCTCTCCCCTTCCCTTTTCCATGTTCATGTGCTGGAAATTGGTTTCCAAAGTAAAAAAAAAATAATAATGATAAAGAAAAAATGAAAAAAGTCTTGTATTATTAAAAAAAAATTAATACATATAATAGAAAATCAAATAGAAAAGATTATAAATGAAAAAAAATGATTTCTAAATAATTAAAATTACATCATGAAAAAATATTTTAAAAGAAAACTAATAGTTATAACGCGATTCCGCGTGGTGGTATCGCGTCACGAAAAGTCAAATGAGGTGAGATGACGATAAAGGCAGCGCCAGCACCAGCACCATCACGATCCTCGCCCCTGCTGGTCCTATCTATGCCTCTGACCTGCCATTTTATTATTTGGTGAATTCCTAATTGCTAATTTCTCCCTAGCCAATAGATTAGAACACATCTCCATTAATAAACCAGAAATATCCATAAAAAAACACCTAACAACAACCATAATGTATAGTTACATGCTTGTAAATTGTTCCAAATGCCAGACTCCGCTCCAGCTACCACCGGGTGCCGAATCCATCCGCTGTGTTATCTGTCAAGCTGTAACTCACGTCGCTGTCCACTCTCGCTATGTTCCTCCACCATCAAACCCCACCGCTCGTCCTTCTCCTTCGACGCTCGCACCACCATCCCCCTACAACCACGCGCCACCGGGCCCTCCACCAAACCAACACGGAAGAAAAAAGGCAGTTATTGTTGGGATTTCGTACAAGTACTCGAGGCACGAGTTAAAGGGGTGTATCAATGATGCAAAGTGCATGCGTCATCTTTTGATGACCAAGTTTCAGTTCCCTCAAGATTCTATTCTCATGTTAACTGGTATGTGTCACGGTCCCTTTCAGTGTTGAATCTTAATGCGGATTATTCAGCTGCAGATCTAAAAAGATCGTTTTTTTTCTTTTTTCAAAGATGGGTGCTTAAAAGTTAAAAAGGGTTTTTGTTGATAAAAAGAGAGACCCTTTTGGTTGAAGATTGATTTTTTTGTGTTGTCTTGGATTTGGACTGGTAAAAGTTTGGGTTCTTAATAATGTTTTAGTAGGGGTTGGTGTTATTCAAATGATGATTTTTACATGTCGAAATGTGCTTAATTAGTAATGATGCTGTATAATTGTAGATTTTTTGTAATGGAATTAACTATGGGTTTTTTAAAGATGAAGTTTGCTAGTGCTGTTTAAGCTGTTGCGATGAAGCTATGTTCAATTCAATAGCAAGTTGAGGGAGTTCTGAATGAGGTTCTCGTTGTAGAAAATGTTAGTAGCTATTGTTACTCTCTGGAACTTTTGAGTTGGAAGTATTGCTCTTTCTACAGCTGGGGCAGTTGAATTTGATGTCTGGCTCATGCTTGTAATCCATCTACTTCGATTCCTTTTTCCATTTTGCGACGGCTGGAAAAAAATAGCAATTGTTGTAAATGTTTCCACTTTTTGAATTTGATTTGCCACCAGACCCTTTAGGAGTGTAGCAACTGATGCTATCATTCATTGCTTAGAAGGAAGCAGATTTGGATATTAATAACCATTTCAAGTATAGATAAGATTCTTAAGTTTCTTCCCTTTTCTTTTCGACAGAAGTTTTCTTATGATTTATTTGTTTGTATATCATTTTCCCAAAGTGAGTTTTTGTCCTTGTACAGCATTTTCCTAAAGACTGGTGGCATATTGAAGTTACTATCTAGCTGTGGTCACTGGTTTTGCCTTTTGTTGATATCGTTTGTTTTGGAATTGCTCTTGCCTTTTTGTTTTGCAGTACAAATGAAGTTTTATATTTGTCTCATTGCTATGATAGTTAGTTGTTTGCATAGCCATTAGGCGGAGTAAATTTTTGGTTTAGGTTTTTTTGGACATGTCCTGTATTAATCCTTGTCTGGAATTTGAAGTGCAGAAGAAGAAACTGACCCCTACAGAATTCCCAACAAACAAAACATGAGGTTGGCATTATTTTGGCTTGTACAAGGTTGTCAACCTGGAGATTCCTTGCTTTTTCACTATTCTGGACATGGTTCAAGGCAAAGAAATTATAATGGTGATGAGGCTGATGGGTATGATGAAACTCTATGTCCACTTGACTTTGAAACTCAAGGTATGATTGTTGATGATGAAATCAATGCAACAATTGTCAGACCTCTTCCTCATGGTGTTAGGCTTCACGCAATGATTGATGCTTGCCATAGTGGCACTGTATTGGATCTGCCCTTCCTTTGCAGAATGAACAGGTTAGTTGGTGTCAGAACATTCTTAGATTTTGATTAAATTTCTCTCCTCACTTGTTTGTGACAAGTGAGCTCTATATTGAAACATCATTGACCACAAAACATTTCATATTTTGAACATTAACTACACAGACTTCTTTTTTGTCGTTTGCCATATTCAACCAATTGTTTTTACTTAAAACATTTTTCCACAGTAGAACAACTTCTTATAGTTAGAGAAGGAATCCACATGCGATATTTGACATTTGTTTTGGTATATCTACCCAAGTTAAATGCAATGTTCGTGATTTTGCTTAAGTTATTGCTGAAAGGACCTTAAAGTGAAAATAATAAAATGCGGATAGAGCATTGATATGTGAACCTGAATTATTTGATTCCTAAGTAAGTTATCTCATACTTCTTGAATTGAAGATAATTATATAGATATAAGCATGTGTGAAATACAGGTTTGGTTTTCCATCTTTTGTGTATCCAAATTACCACCACAGATAAGCTTCTTGTTTCCTTTGTGTTTTACAATATTGTCCTTGATGTTTTACTATATTCTCTGTTCTGATCATGTCTTACCTCTTGAAAATAGGAACGGGCAGTATGTATGGGAGGACCATCGTCCACGATCAGGTATATGGAAAGGGACAAATGGTGGAGATGTCATTTCTTTAAGTGGTTGTGATGACGATCAAACCTCTGCTGATACATCTGTAAGTTTCATGAAAGGAAAAAAAAAAAATTGGCTGAGAGATTAGTGAAATTTTATATTTGCAAGGCATTTTAAGACCTGGGTTTCAAAAACTCAAATTTTGTTATTGCACAGGCTTTATCAAAGATAACTTCGACAGGTGCAATGACCTTTTGCTTCATCCAAGCCATTGAGCGTGGACATGGCACTACTTATGGGAGCATTCTAAACTCAATGCGTACCACTATTCGAAATACTGGTGGTAATAACCTTGGCGGGGGGGATGTTGTGACATCTCTCATCGGCATGCTCTTGACAGGAGGCAGTGGTGTTGGTGGGGGGCTGAAACAGGTTGGGCTTTCACAATCTTTGCATTAATCAACTCTTGATGTTATGAGTACCAATACTGATCAATATTGAAGGCATAGGTTAGCTTGCCTTGAGATCCCCTGATTTTCTCTATTCCCTTTCACAAGGGGACTGTACTCCAAATTTACCTCATAGGCATTACCTTTTGTGCGATTCATGTTATCCATGATATGTTGAATTTCATCTATATGGTTGGGAACTGAAGGGGTGATCTTTCCATAAAATATGGGTGTGGGGTGCTGTTAATAGGATCTGACATTTCAAAATATAGTTATGCATTGTCAAACTGATGTTTGGTTTGATTTGCATCTACTCACACAAAGATCGACATGTAGCCACTTTCTCATGCATTAAGATCAACCAGACTTGTAAATGAAGGAACTTGTTTAAACTTTCAACCTGTTAAAATGATGAGAAGTGAATTGACGTTCCCACCGTTTTCACATCTTCAAAATATTAAAGCTGTAAGCAAAATTATTGATCAAAAAGAAATAAGATGCAAGTGAAGTTTGTATGGGTCAACATCAACTTCACTGATAGCTGCTGGGAAAGGTTCAGTACATTATGTCATGTTTGGATTGCGGGGAAATCTCCTCCAACTATTTTTTTGGGAAAAATCTTATTAACGAGTCACTGCTTCGCATAAGTTGATGCATGTGAAATCCTGTGATTTATAAAAGCACTTATTATTTTATTTTTTTATCATATTGATGTTTTGTTGTGTTCTCTTCGTTGACAGGAGCCACAGCTAACTTCTTGCGAGCCTTTTGATGTTTATACAAGACCGTTTTCTCTTTAAAGTTCTTCATTTTTTTTTCCATATACTTTCATTGTAATTCAGTCTAAAGGAAAGGGGTCTTTCTCGTGCTCTTGTAATTTGTTTGCTGAAAACATACTGGAGATATTGTTTGCGCTTGTAGAACAAGGTTTCTGTCTGACACTCCATTCTGTTATATATATAGCTTGGTACTGTTAATGCATATTCCTTCTTTATATTTGTTATTATATTAATTATTTTTTTAATGATTTTCATGTAAGGTCAAGTGATTAACCTAATTGCTCAATTCATATACAAAGAGGATGCCTTTATAAGTTATCAAAAAGAAAAAAGAAAAGAAAAAATAGAAAGAGGATGCTTTTATAAACATATAACCGGGATGATGGACGTATGTTCTTCCCCTTGATGATGGACTTCGTGGGAAAAGAATTTCAAAAAACACCAGCAGCTGAATGCAAGTATAGGCAATTTACCTACACTTCCTAGTTCAGGCTGCAAAAGTGAAGGCGTCAATACAGTGCTGCCCTTGAGTTTAAGCTTGAAGGAGGAAGATGAGTTCCCAGGTAACCAACAATGAGAAGTTTGGAGTTCCCTGCGACGGAATGTCATCCTGTCAACAGCCAACTACTGCCGATATCAAGGCCACGGCTACGGCTACCAATTGCTGGACTGTACTATTCACCATATCATTTACCAGAATATGAACGTGGAGAGATGTAAGAAGGAAAACTGTGATATAAAGCAGTTGTCTGGGCCAAGCTTGCGTTGCTTTTTACTTGTTCAAGGGAATAAATAATATCCTCGCAGCCCGTTTCCATTCTAGCAGACAAGCCAGTCACAACCATCAAAAGGTTGCATAAAAGATTCCAAATTATACTTTAAAGATTCCCCCCCGGGACGTATCCGTCAAGATAGTTGCTTTGCAGATTCCCCTGTAAACACTTGAATCAATATCAAAAGCCAATTAAACCACCCATCAATAGTGCTAAAATACATGAAGACCAAGAACTCAGCTCTTCCTCGTCCCTAAATTCCACCAACCAGCCCCTCACGAACTTGTTTGGTGGTTACCTTGGTATAGCTTCAATCTTGTTTACTTTTGTATTTTAAAAGTTTTTTTTTTTTAATTTTTTAATTTTTTTAAATTAATATTTTTTTAGTATTTTTAAATTATTTTGAGATTAAAGATAATTTTTTAAAAATAAAAAAATATTATTTTAATATATTTTTAAATAAAAAAACCATTCCAATAACGCATCACAGATGCCAACTCAACAGACAAATCAATCATAGAAACATGAAGAAAAAAACTCGCAATGGAAAGCATGGCAAGAACACCATGTAACAAGCACAAAATAGATGCCCGCCAAAGAATCAAGGCATAAAAATTCAGACGCTCAATTGAACCTTTCATATTCAAGGTGAATATTTGAATAATATTAGAGCTCGTAGAAGGAAATCCCATATATAAATCTCCCACCCCACCCACATGGAAAAATATTTATGAAAATTGACAAGTAACCTAGAAGCACTAGACACGTTTTTTTTTAATCTTTTTTTTCCTAAAAAGATAAAATGAGCATCGCTATCTAAATAAACTTTTCTAGAATCCTTGATCTGTTAGGAGGTGGAGGCCGGAAATCTTCAAAACGCAAATTGGAGGCGTTGCGAATCTCATTTAAGACACCTTGTCCTTTCTCTGCTTTGATCATCTCCAAAACACTTCCAAGAACGTCCCCTGCAAGCCCAAACTTAAGAAGGCTACCCGGCTCCTCTCCGCCTTCATGCAATAACCGCCCAATCTCTTTTAGTGGAACAACATTTTCTACAACAACTCTGCCCAAGATGCGTCCAAGAAATTCTGGTGCTTTGGGGGCATCAGTTACAGCATCCTCCAAGGTAGTCAGAACTGATTCAAACCTGGCCACACAGTATAAAAAAAAAAAATGACATTGTAGACAAGAGAGAATTAAACTCAATCAAACAGAGTAAATTGCTCCTACCCTTTAACGAGCTGATTTGAATCCAAAATGCAATCCTGGGATCTTGTAAGACTGGCAAGAAGCTTAGCCAAAACATCTCTATCCATGTCCTTCCTTTCAAATGAGTCTGTGACCCAGAGAGAGATCATTGAAGGGTGGAAACTTGGGGAATTCAAATCTTTTATGCATAGAGCAACTTCTTTCTCATCTCTGGCACTGAAAGGAGAGAATTTCAATCAATATATGAGAAAATCTACACGCACAGTTTTAAGCTATATTTACACTTGACTCATGAAACCCAACAGTTTCTGCCATAACACAAATATCATGACCTTTTAGAAGACAAAAAAAACAGGCGGGGGGGTTTGGGGGACCGGGGAAGAAACTCGCCAGATACATATATCATATTGAAATTATACAAACTACCTTTATCCAATCCCAGCCCTTTCAGGATCAACATCACAATCATCTTATCGACAAGGACACAATGAAGCTAAACTGAGTTAAGGTTTCCACTGAAGTGAATGAGACTCCTTCACAGCTTACCACGCTCATATCCTGTCTTAGATTGGGATTTCATTCTCAAGCATTGCTTTGCTTGTGGTTTCCTAAGACTGTACAATGTCGGTTAAACACAAATGTCTTCAACAAAACATTTTGTTTTTCCCATGTAACTGTCTTGCAAATGCAATAAAACCCAAAACTAACTCCCAAATGGACCAAGTATAAATGAAACAAAGCATCCTTTTCCACTAGCCATCCATTTCTATCAGAGACTACTATTACCATCACTCCAGTTTGGTAATAGCAATCTATTCAGTCCTGTTGATACAACCTGAACCAGAGGTTCTCTTATTCGCAGAATAATGAGCTTAAATTCGGAGAAAACAAACGTGTGCAAAAAAATCAGAGGCAATAGTCTCCCTCTCCAACATGAAAATACTGCCAAACCCTAGGAAACAAGATTGCATTCAACAGAAGCAACCACCAAACTTGCATGTATCTATGCCTATTTTTGTATGATACCATACTATGATACATCCTAGTAGAAAAGACATTGTGAGACACGGTACTGAAGTTTGTGAAATATATTAAAATTGGACCAAACCAACAATTAACTTCAATACCATTCGATCATGATTCTTCTTGGAAAAATCAAAACCAATAATATTGAGATGAATGAGCAAAACACATGCATGACAGGAAATTGTACCTGTAAAATTCTTTTATTGTGGCCATGGACATATCTCGCAGTTGTTCTTCAGGCCCCATCTTTCCTGTTGGAATACTCTGGGCAAAAGATGGCCCTTGTGTATTTGTTAGTGATGATGATCCCAACGGCCTATCAAAACCACGATCTAGATTCCTCAGATCCCTGTTAACATAATTCATATTTCGTTCCTGACCACTCATTTGATCATGAGCAGGTGGAACTGCAAATCTGTCAGGAGAATATCTTGGAATGAGATCTTCCCTTGGGCTATAATTTGATCGTTCTAAAATGGCACTAACACCATTCAAACCAGCTGCCATTCTTCTCGAGTCACTTGGGCTTGGAGAAATCTCAGATACAGGAGCAACTGTAATAGCAGGTGTTCCTCTAATGGACATTCCTCTTGCAAGACCACCTTGGGGACCCAAAGTAATAGAATCATCACCAAGAGGTCTTTGAGGTAAGGGAACAGACACAGTCCTAGCCTCGTAAGATTGTCTGTCCTCATGCCGAACATCCTGGTTGGCATGCCCACGAACCTGAGAAGGAAACCCTCGGAAACCACCCATATGAGCATTTGGAGAAGATAACATTGTTGACCCTCTCGGACCAAAATCCATAGGGCCCCTTCTTGGAGAAGAATTCATACCAGGATTGCGAGCCAGCCTACTAGTTTGCAGCTGTCGTTCTTGAGCAGCATCTCTGTGCACTTCCTCGATCTTTTTCGGCCCTTCAACCTTCCTCCTCTGCTGCCATTTGTTTTTCCTCAAATCAATTGCATCCTTCAACATAAATCTAACCCTAGATGAGAGTTTCATGTTGTTTGATAATTTTGCCATCATGTCAAAATATGCATCCATATGCACCTTAGCTTTGGGATGGTCAATCATCTCTCCAATAGTGCTCATTAGTTTACAAAGAGACTCAACATCCTCCTCGTCGGGATTCTGATATTGGCCCAGCAACTTTTTGATGCACTCATGCATTATTCTTTCAGTCAACATTCTTTTTTTATAGAGCTCACCAATTAGTCTTATGTTACCAAGCATTCGTCTCCGTGCCTTGATTCTCTGTTCTTCTCTTTCCTCATCAGACTTTTTAATCTCACCCTCTTCATCAGCTTTATTAGCTTCCTCTTGCTCTCGCTCCCCTCTCTCAAATTCCTCCTGGCACTTGTTCAGAAGTAACCTCTTGAATGTCACCTTTTCATCATCTTCAGTGAGTTCAGGCAACTCTGCTGCTAGATGAAAGCAGAAATCAGCATACATTTCACAGAATGTGGGCTCCATTAAAGCTTTGTCAAAGATCTGTGAGATAACGCCGTTAAGTGTCACAACATTGTCAATGTTAACAGCTTTTACTTGCTCAAAAAGCTTCTCGAAATTCTGAGGAGTTAACTTGTTCAATATGCCTTTCAACTGTCTTTGCTTGGCTGCTTCTTCATCTGCCACTTTACCCACTTCATACTTTCTCTCAGCTTTGTGCATCATCTGTAATGGAGTATGAGGAGAAGGAATCAATCCTTTATACACAGAACTAACAGAACGCTGCCATTTGTCAGCATCTGAGCCACCTCTTTGCATCCCTCCCTGCAGACCTGTTGATTGTACAGGTCCAGATAGAATCCCTCCTGCATACTGTCCAGGACTCTGTGCTCTCGGGTTCCTCAGAACACCATGGTTGCCTCCTGCAACAGGTCGAAAACTGGCATTAGGTCCATAACCCATATCCAAGTGCAAATCCCTTCCCGGACCAAATGGACCAGGCTGTTTACTCCATCGGCCATCATCAACCATGCCACTCCCACGTCCTATTCGAGATCCACTATTAGACCTGTCCATAACTCTTGCAGGACTGGGGTAAGAATCAAGATCAGCAGGATGAGAAACGTTGACACTCAAAGCCTCTGCTATATCAGATGTAATTACAAAACCTTCAGGAAGATTAGAAAATTGCTCAGAAAATTTAAGGAGGAAATCTCTCGAATATTTTTTGGCTGTATTCGCATTCCCATCTGAATCATGTTGTCCCAATCCTCCACATGATAGTTCCCCATCACTATCCAGTTTCGGTGTAGATATGTCAGCAGCATCTTCCCAATCATCTGGCTCGGCTTTATTTTTCTCGCTTGCTACAGAGTCAACCTGCAGGGCATCAGCAGGTGTCTGATTCAGAATAGGGCTGGTGCTTTCTGTGACTTCTGAAGATATGAAATTTTCTTTCTTTTCCTCAGGGCCTTTATATGCCCCATAAAGATCAGAAGTAGTCCCAGCAAGATCTGCTTTCAGAAGAAATTCTCTTCTCTTCTTCTTAAATTTACCAAAGGTAGTCTTTGATAAAGTCGGCTCAGTGGGTTTTTCTTTGGAACTAGATATTGCATGGGGGACTGTTCCACTGCCAGGGTTTTCCGCACATTGCCCTTTGTGTTTTGCAGTTGCCTCAGAAAGATCAGGTACTGGAAGAGATTCCTGCTGACCTGATACACTTGATTTTGTAACAGAAGCTTCTTTATTACTTATGCCATCACCGTGCCTCAAAGATGCATCTGAAGGCTTTCTATCATCAGCAGAATCTAAATTTCTGGATGCAGAGACATCCGCACTATCTGATACCCTGTCATTTGCTGCGTGGCGAGTCACAGGTTCCACCAGATCCTCCTGTGCAGTTTCTGAGGCTGGGACCTCATTGCCAACAGATGTCCCTGTCAAATCAGATACCTCTTTATCCTGCTTCACAAGGTCTGCAAATTTTGAATTAACTGGTGCTGGAGACATGCTGTGATCTTGTTTAAGACATTCAGACAGTGATTTCTGTCCTTCCTCTTCTGCGAATGGAATTTCACATTTTAGTTCTTCCTGTGAGGAGGAACCATCCAGCATAGCTTGTGGAGTGGTGTGTGGGGTTTTAGCAACTCCAGCAACAAGACCCTGAGCTGAAACAGTGTTAAAACCATCTCCAGCGTTCTCAACCTTCATTTCAGAAACATCAGGATTCAAAGCAGAAATTGTTGACACTGGTTCCTTGATTGATTTTGTCAAAGCTTCACTGTTTGCTGGTGATGGGGAAGGAGCTGTATTAGTTTCTGCAGTTTCAGAAACTCCACCGCCATAAAATACACCAAGTTCCACAGTGCGAGAAGACAAGCTTGTGGACAAGGTAGTCTGTCCACCAATCTATATATAAAAAAAGCAAATGAAAAAATAGAACCACCTTATCAAAAATAATTGCATGATGATTAATGGAATATATGATCTTGAATGCAGCGTATTAGTACCTGATGCTGAGGCTCGATATTTCCTTTCTTGCCTGGTTTCTTCTGAATACTCGGAGCTTCCTTTTTTCGGTCTTCAGCATTGGATACACCTGGTATTGCCTCCACAGACTGAGCTGGCAAAGTAGATGCTGCACCATCAACAGCAACCTCTGCAAGCTGTTTTGCTGCCACTGGAGGTGACTTGACCAGTGATTCACCAACAGGTTTTGCCTGCCGTAAAGAGCTTTCTGATGAAGTCTCTGAATCTCTTTGAGAAGGCGACGGGCTAGCTTCCCCAGATGACCTTGAGGATTTGTGGGATCCACCCTTTTCGACAGGAGAGATCTTTGGCAAAGATGGCTCCACAACTTTCTCTCCAATAGAACCAACAGGTGGTTTAATGGTCACTTGTACTACTCCAGATGGAGTTGAGGAGATTGCATTAGGTGCATCACTGGCATGTTCTGATTTATGCAGTTCTGCAACACCGTGAATTGCAATCCCAGACTTACTAGCTGGAAGAGAATTAAGAGCAGATGCATTGGTATATGGAACATTTTGGGGCCCCTGGCTAACTGGATAATTAAACCTAGGTGGTGGCTGAGAATTTGGTGCTATTTGGCCACCAGTTAATGGTAGAGAGCTTGGAGTTGGAAAAAATAAATTATTTGTATTGTAAGAACTAGGATAATAGTTAATTGGATGTGAAGGTGTAAATGATGGAATTGGCTGGGACTGGGGAGCATTGAGATGAGACCTTAGACCTGATGGCCCAGTGTCTGGATATGGATCTGTCCGTTTATCAAGCCTCAGCTCTTCATGTGTCTTTGGATCAGTAATCTTGACAGATGTTTTACGCTGACCACCAAATTTACCACCCTGCTGTTGAGAATATTGTGAGGCAATGTTCATTCCTAAGCTGCCTAACTGAGGAGGCATCTGAGGACCCATTGTGGTCGTAAAACTCAAGTTTTGCCCTTGACGCATCATTCCCTGAGGCTGCATAGGATGATGTTGGATACCTTGAATAAACACTGGCTGTTGCACTTGAGGAGCACTGCCCATCTGCAATGGCACTGGAATTGGCATCTGAAGAGAAGTTGGTGGGACACCCTGGGACTGAATTTGTGGGCCTCGGCCACCAAACTGCACAGAGACCTGTGGCTGCAGATATTGCATTTGCATAGAAGTCATAGGAACCGGAAGAACAGAATGCTTCTGTGAGTGGCTCGCAGATGGTGCAGGTGAGACTTGCGTCTCCTTTTTGGCCTTGGGAAGCGGATGAACCTCCCCAGAGATAGTTTGTTCTGCTGCGCTCACTTCCTTCCTCTGAAATTGCTGCTTAGGAGCAGGAGTCGGTAATGAAGGAGCAGGCCTAAATGTATCTTGGCGTGCCTGCATGTTGAATGTATGGCATGACTGCTTTGATATTTATTTATAGACATAATGACTACATATCTCTAGCCAAATATCAAGACAAGATACAGCTGTCAAGATTCGATAACTCAAACAAACACACGCCATACTACATTCAAAACCCTTGGTGTATTATAGCATAAAGGTAAAAGAGTGAATTCCTTTAAGGAAAAGATAGAGAAATAAAACACACATCTTTATGTCGATTGTTAAGACAATATCGTGCAATGTTGAATACTGTCTAAGAACATTGCAAGAAAATGGAAGGGCTACCAAGAGAACATTGCTTGGTTGGGAGGGAACATGCATACCTGGTCACGTTTCTGCTCATCCAAATTTGGGGGAGCTGAGCTTGTTCGAGCAGGAACCTAGAACATAATCCTTCAGCTAACAAAAAACTAAATATAGGGAATTGCAAGTTGCACTAAGAGCATGAAACAGTACCAAATACCTGCATCCCATTCATAAAGCCAGGACTAATGGACCCAAATTGAAACGCAAACGCCTTAGATGCATCTACTGGGGCTGTGACATCAGAAACATTGTGAATATATGACTTACTGATCCAATGGAGGGACATAAAACAATGTCAAGAAACAAACAGTGAAAACTCACTATAACAAACATGAAAACAGCAATTAAGTTACTTGTCCCCATATTACCATACAGAAACAGCAAACTTACCCTTGGCAGGTGTAGTGGGTGCTCCACTCTCCGAACTTATGGTGGCAGGTTGAGAAGTTGGAGCCTTTGGAACAGCTCGGGCACTCCTCTGAGTAGCTGATGCTTCTGTCGGCTTGGTAACACTGCTTGCAGGCGGCGGAGCATCAGATGTTCCTTCAAAAAAAAAATTCAATCACTAAAAAAAAACTTCCCATGCAAAAACCCATCAAAAATCCAAACTTCGCATTCCATTATCACATTCCTTCCACCAAAGGTACGATTATTTCCATACAAGTAGGTAAAAATCATCCAACATACCATGTAATGGGGGTTGCGCCGCGGCACCATTCTGTACATTACGGATTGTAGAAGCAGCATTATTACCGGAATCGGAAGAATTCACAACAGGTGCCGCATTTACCCTACTAGATTGCCCTCCTCCTTGTGGAACATAACTAGACTTCTTATTGAAACTGCCCATCATCCAAAAAAATCCAACAGATCAAATAAAAAAAACCTCCTCATGGATTAATAAAAACCCTAAACTTAAGAAAAAAAGTACCTGCGATTGGAGGAAAGAGAAGAAGAAGACGGTGAAGGGACTGGGGGGCCGCCGCCGCCGCCGCCCTTACCGTAAGATTGAGAGGAAGTCCGTAGCTGATTAGAGCTGATGGATCGCCCTGATTTCCTATACTGTAACTCGCTCTTATCGCTGCCACTCCTTGATTGATTGTAGGACATATATTCTTCTTTTTCAATAATTTCTCTGCAGAAAAAAAATCAGATCCACCGAACAATCCAAAATTCAAAATCAAAACCAGTGACCGTTAATAATTGATTAGGGTTTCTAGTTGAGAAAATCAATCGATATCGTACCTGATGTTGTGAGGAAGAAGAGAAGGAGAGTGGGGGAGGGAGAGATTGAGAAACAGAGAAATTAGGGTTTTACTGGACGCTCATGACGGGCGACAGGAGAGAAGTAGGGGGAAAAAAAAGAATAACATTAAGAGAAGCAAAATATGTTATGAGTTATAAATTTATAATTATGATTAAAGATAATTGTGGTTAAAGAAAAAGAAAAGTAAAAAAAAAACAAAAAACAAAATAGAGGGGGAGAGAAGGACAGGTGGAAAAGGTAACAAACTTAACTAAAGGCAAGGTGACGGTCACCTGTTTAGGTTTTTTAGGAGATCCAAATTCAGTATCGAATAGGTCAGTCAGTCAAATTTTTTTACCTTCTTTCTTCTTCTTTTTAACCTTTTTTTTACTGTGTTACCGACCTCGGTTATTTTAAAAAAAACTGTGGAATTGGTTCACGCGCCGCTGCAGTGGTGAGGTTGAAGGGCGTTCGGGGTTGTGGGGAAAGCCTGTGGTGTTTCGAGTGTTGGGAAAGGTTTTTGCTTCTACGGAAAACTTTTTGTGAAACTAGTGTTTGATACTGGATCCAATTATATTTTTTAAAAAAATTTAAAATAGTTTTAAATTAAATTTTTTATGTTTTTTTATTTTTTAGGTATACTATTAAAAAAAATAAATTTTAAAAATAAAATATATATATTATTTTCATATATTTTTAAACAAAATAACATCTAAAAAAACAATTTTTATCTTGCTTCTAAACCGGCACAAAATTCAGCTTGGTTGTTGGACGTTGAGTGTCCAGGGGTTCCTCGGATATTTTGTTTACTTAATTCAATGTTTTCTTTTTCTTTTTCTTTTTCTTTTTTTATTATTGTAATAAAGAAAAGTTTCAGTAGAGATTGCAGTGTTTTTTACTTAAAAAATATTAAAATAATATTTTTTATTTTAAAAAATTATTTTTAATATAAATACATTAAACCGATTAAAAAACACTAAAAAATTTAATTTAAAATAAAAAAATCAAATCTTAATAAAAAAAAGTTGAAACTCACTTCTCAAAACCCTTTTAATTTGACAACCTCCACATAAAATAAATATGGTGGTTTAATTATCTTGAAAGATATTTCTAGTTAAATAAAATAAAATATTGATTATTTTAAATATGCCTTATCAGTCAAGTTTTTATATCGGTTAAATCAGGTCAACACATAAAATATGATTTTAATAAAAATAGTTGATTTGAATTCATAACCTTCTTTTCATGTAAGTTTCAAATCAATTATAAGTTTCGTGCTTCACAAGGGACTTGAACAAATACTATACATGTGTGTATTTTTATACATGTGTGTATTTTTATCACGTACAATATGTAAATTGAGTAGTTGTGTATTTTTTGAAAAATATTGGTTTTATTGAAAAATATATTGATAATATGTACAACTCTTGGTTCCATCATGGGACAGGTTATTCATGTTAAAATTGAATATTTTTTTAGAGATCTCTTTCTTGTCGTAAGGGATCACATCAAAAATAAAATAAAAATTAGATTTTCATAGCGAGGGGTATAATTTAATTGATCAAATTTTAGGTTTGTTTTCTAAAAATCACTAGTTCAAGTCTCACAAATTATAAAGCTACTAAAGATTTACATGTTCGTTAACTTTAGGACCTGTATGATTAATTGAGGTACATACAAACTGGTCCAGACATCATATTAATAAAAAAAATAGATTTTTTGTTTCTAGCCGTGTCGTTGAGGACATGTTTACCATAGTGATAATTTGTTGATGAAGTTGATAAAAAGCTTCTAAAATTATAGCTTTTCCTTTTATGAGCTGAGAGACGTAGAGAGCTAGGTTTGGACGAATGGAATATCAACAAGGCAAGTTTCCTGAAAGAGTTGGAGTATCCTCGAATGTTCAAGTCAGTTTCGATGAAAGGACGAGTGTCTTTTTAAATATCCAATGACACAAAAAAAAAAAAAAAACCTCCTAAGAAAATTTTAATATTAACTTAATGAGTGAGATTTTAATATTAGAGTATCTAATGATTTTTTTTATTTTTTAAAAATTATTTTTAAAATCAGTATAATAAAAAAATTTAATATATATATATATAAATTTTAATAAAAAATATTTTTTTAAAAAAGGTTTCTCAGTTGCTGAATTTGTTAATAAAAAAACTTTCTGTTTGCATTCAAGAAAATTCAATACGATTACCTGTAAATTAGCTATTTCCCACTACACGCTCCATATTTTGTTTTTTTCCTCGGAAGCTAGTCTTTTGTTTTCCAGGGGGGCCTCGGTGTAAGAAACTGGTTTTTGGCTGGGCTTTCCTAAACATGTATTCGCGCACGCTGTAATCATTGCTCATAATCGACTAACACTGTTCGTAGTGAAAACGAGGAGTCAAGGATTAAAGAAGAAGAAGAAGAAAACAAAATAAGTAGTCAAGGACACTATTTACGATTCTTTTTTCTTTTTTTTGTTATTGTTTTCAATTTGTCACAGATAGAATTACAAAAAAAACCATGTTTGTTTTGCATTTTTTTTATGAAAAAAGGAAAAAAATAAAAAAACTGCCATTACAGTTTTAAAAAATATTAAAAAAAACAGGTGCTCGTTTTATAAAATAAAATATTTTTTTTAAATAAAAATAAAATGTAAAGGTGATGTATGAATGAAAACAGGATTACTAATTGTGTGTGTGTTTAGTGTTGTGGTTCCGAATGTTTTTTCAATTGTATTTTTAATTTAAAAATTTATTAAAATAATTATTTTTTATTATATTTAACAACAACACTTTAAAACTATTAAAAATCAGTAAAATAATATATCAATTTAATAATTTTTAGATAAATATAATTTTAAAAAGCAGAAATTACAACACTGACGGTTGGTGTGTTGACTATCGAGCAAAACAATGATAGTTTTATCAGGTACGGGGCCCTGGGTAATTCACAGCGCACTGCTTGCCTCTGAATGGAAAGCCTGTATAGTGCGAACGTGCGTGGAAAATACATAAAATCCGCCTTTGCCATGTCCCTCGTCGAATCAAATGAAATCCAGGATCCTTTTCATGGACGAATGGGCTCAGAAAACTACAAGATTGCCACGCCCCCCTCTCGGCACAAGCTTCCCTGACAAGTTAAGGGTGTCCTGGTATTTTGAGATCAGGTTTCTTATCGATTAAGATAGAGTTATTATATGTTCGAAGGACGTTGAAGACTCATACTTTGTATCGTTAGTATATTGTGAAGAACAGTGATTCTCGAGAACTATGATGATGTTCATGGAACTCTAACTTTATCAGTACAGAACCGTTTTCATTTTGTAGTTAGATTCTGATTGTTTTGTATTTTAGTTGAAGCATGAACAGGAAAAGCTTTAGTAGTTAAAAGACAAGCAGTGATATTCTGCTTTTCAATGTCTCGGAATATTTATCTGATCACTGAAGATTTGTAAATACAGACTGACCGGACAGTTTTAGTTAAATACAATGATTTGAGGTGTGTATTGTGGCGGTTCAAGTGTTTTCTTTTTTTTTAATATAATATATTAAAATAATTTTTTTTATTTTTAAAGAATTATTTTTGATATCAACATATCAAAACGATCTGAAAATATAAAATAAATTATTTTAAATAAAAAAATTAAAATTTAAAAAAATACAATTTACACTGTGTTTCTAAACACACCTTGTTCTTATTGGCCTAATGATTTGTTTTATTTTGTATTTTTTTAATTTAAAATTGGTATTCAAGCAGAAATCCCATTAAATTCAAGAGGATGTTTGATAGTATGATAAATATTATTTTTTAAAGTGTTTTTTTTATTTTAAAATACATTAGAATTAAAAAAAAATCAGATTTTTATAAAAAATAGATTAAACCACGGTGATGATTTCAGACTAGAGGAGTGCAGTTTACTCTGACGTGGTTGGATCCGAGAAAACAAAACCAACCACGAAGTGACTCTCAACCTGCCGAGTCCCAGCTCGATAAAGAAAGGGCATATCCTCCACTTTCAAGTTTCAAGAGAGATGCTCGATCCAATGACTGCGACCTTTTGGTTTGATCTTGATGATATTTTTATACCAATCCACGTGTGAAATTACATATATTCTTTGGCTCGCATCATTTTTTTTTTTTCCTTTTCAATAGCAGTTCAACGCTCGAAGACGACATTAAAATTGAGGGTTTTTTTTTTTAATCTTCTGGGTATATATCAGTATATTTTTAGATAGATTATCCGTGTATCTACCAAGATATCCATGAAAATTAATTTATAGACAAATCACTTGAATATCTGCCTATGTGTTTATGAAAAACAATATTTGTAACCTCTTGGAATTATATCTTGATGATAAAACGGGAAATGGATTTTTTTTTTGTTTTTTCAAAGATAAAATTTTCATTGAACTAAAAACGAGGAAGACTTGTATATATAAATACGAGGCCAACCAATATGCAAAAGAATTAAACTGAATTTAATGAATGAAACGGCAAACATGTCACATAAAAAACGTCGAGAAAACAGAAAACAAAAGGTTCATATAGTTTGTTTTTACAATTTAAAAATATTTAAAAAATATTTAATTTTTTTTTCAAATTAATATTTTTTTAGTATTTTTAGATTATTTTAATGCGTTGATGTCAAAATAAATTTTAAAACATAAAAATAACATTATTTTAATACATTTATAAGTGAAAAACATTTTAAAAAACAACCGCAACTATATTTTCAAACACGTTTTTCGATAGTTATCAAGAGATAACAAGTTTAATTCATAACAATATTATATATACATTTTTAATATTAAGATTTTTTTTTAATTTTATTGTCTAGTACCAAGTTGATTGTGATTATTTTTTGTATTTTTTTATTACACAAAACAATAAAAAAAAATAAAAAAACTAACTTAATATAGTGAAGTTCATAACTTAAGTTACGAATCACAAGGTTGACAAGTTGACTAATATAAACCTGGTTTGTTCTTTTTAAAGAAATAAAAAAAATTATTTATAGGCTAACAAGCTCACATCAAGATAATTTAAATACAATTTAATTTAAAATTAAGATTAAATAAAGTGTCACCCAATAAGCTAATTAATTACTAATTATATGCACTGGAGAAAAAAAAAAAACACTAGTACTTGAATGAGAGTTTTGCTGACATCACTTTCTTAATGAGAATTATTTCCGAGTAAAGAGAAACTTGACTTGGATTTGGCGAGGCATAATTGCTCCGTACTTGTCGAGGGTGCAAATCTGTGGATGCTGGCTGGATTCATTGAATCCGTAGGAAGCAATAGTCTACATAGCTAACTTGGGAGCACGAGGTGGGGCCACCCGAGCCCCCAACACTTCTTAGCTCTTAGTTTCCGTTCTTTTATTTTTTAACTATAAACCATACAGTAGAGAGAAACAAAACTGTCCTCACCAACCTTGGCAAATATTTGTCAACGAGGGAGCAGCACCAGGGGGAGGACGCCACGCTTGCATAGGGGGGCTGCAGGTTGTTTGGAGCTCCTCGCTGACACCTGGCAAAAACACGCGCTCGAAATTTATGCCTGGTAACATCATTAATTACCATATGTAGCTATAAACCAACCCGACCCGATAAATTAATTCATAAAAATCAACTTTGTGGATGGTGATTTATTTTTTAAACTATTTTTTATTTAAAAATAATATTTTTTATTTTTTAAAATTTAGTTATAATATCATTACATGTGAAAATATAAAACAATAATTAATTTCAAGTAAAAAGACAATTCAAGATTTTTTAAAAACCGTTTTAAAACACAAAAATAAGGTCTTAAATTAAATGAAATATTGATTTAACAAAACAAAACACAACTCAACTAATTAGGTTTTGAGTTATTTTTTTATCTTGATTTTAACCTGATTGAATTATTGATATTGTTATGGTGATTGTTTTTTAAAGTATTTTTTATTTAATAATATATTAAAATAATATTTTTTATTTTTAATATCAGTATATTAAAATAATTTAAAAATAAAATAAAAATTATTTTTTAAAAATATCATCTTAAAATGAAACTTTTAATTTAAAAAATATCGATTTAAAATGAAACTTGTAATTCAACTAATTTGTTTTACTCGGTTCTATCTATGACTGAATCATCTTCAAATATTTTTAAAAAATAAAATAATACTGTTTCGATAAAAATAACTAATTCAAATTGATGCAATAATTTATAAATTAACTCAATAATATAATAATACATAATTTTTGTCGAGTCGATTTTCTGAAGTGGGACGGTCTGAAAACTATTGTCCTGTCCCAGCCCATTTGTACGAAGATCACAGCACGCGTTATGTTCCAGGCTAGGCACTGGAGCTCCAGTGGATCGATGTCCTTGTTCGCTTTGTCGAGTCCCATGCCCATCAGCATCAAACTGTGAGAGTGAGTTTTATAATTTCTTGATAATTAATAATCACCTTCGTGCAATCACTTCAATAACTGAGGTAGTTGAAATTTGGTCAATAACTACGTAAATTTACCAACCAGACTAGTTAAAATTGTATAAAAGATTGTTTGTTCTTGCTTGAACTTTTTAATGGTCGTCGTTCATGGAAAAAAAATTCATGTTAAATTTCTTTATAGAAACGTTAAAACGAGATTGTGTTTGTTATTGTGATAATAATTATTTTTTTATTTAAAAATATATAAAAATAATATTTATTTTAAATTTTTTATACCAACACATTAAAATTAAAAAACATAAAAAACAAAGAAAATCAAAAATTTGTAAAATATGCTTTCACTACAAAAGAAGAAGAAGAATCAATCTATCTGGGAATGTGATTGTGATTGCTTTTAAAAGTAATTTTCATGCAGAAATACATTAAAATGATATATTTTTTTATTTTTTAAAATTATTTTTTAGATTAGCATATTAAAATGATTCAAAATATATAAAAAAATTAAATTTTTATAAAAAATTAAATTAATTTTTTAAAAAACACAATTTACATTGAATTCTCAAACGTTGAAGTCTTAAACCAGCCATGATGAATTTTTTTGCCTCATGTTAAATAAATTCGTGTATTGATATATAAAAAATACCAGATAATTTTTTTATTCATGTGAATATAATATAATATATGAGTAATTTTTTAGAATAATTTCAGCACAAATACGCTAACCGACCACGCTTTTAATAAAACATATATTGTTTTTCGCCGTTTTAAAAGCTTGACCCCTCCATAAACTTACTTTAGCGCTATCCTCTAACTCAACGGTATAGAAATGATAGCTTTTTTATGCTGAAAAGGTGGGTGTCGGTAGGACAATTAGGGGTTTTTGCAAAGATTCGTTTTCAAGTTGCTTCAAAAATATTTTTAATTTAAAAAAACATTAAATTTAGGGTTTTTTTAATGTTTTATGATAATCTTAAAATGTCCATATAAAAAATAAACATATATTTTTTTTAAAAAAATATTTCAAAAAACACTTTACGTTATAATTTCAAACACCTCTAAAATATCTTTTTGCTGCTGGACCAGCATGAAAGTGGCAAGCAAGGATGCATCAACACAGGAAGATGATGGCCAAGCTTTACATTGACCATCCACTTTTGGCAATGGACCTACCATCTGGTATTTTCCAGTACTTAAATAGAAGCAGAAAGTATATAATATGTAGACTGAGAGGTTTTTATTTGTTATGCTTCAAAGAAATTTGATTTGCTGGTTGAAATTTACACATCCCTTGCATTCTCACTATTCTGATCATGATTGTCAAACCCAATTTAAAAACTCATAAAAAAAAATTAATTAACAGGTTATTAGATGAATTATTTTTATTAAAATGATAATTTTTATTTTTTTTCTTGATATTAACTAATTGAATTTGATTAAATCAATTAAATCATTAAAACCTATCCTGATCAACAATCTTGTTCAACTCCGTTAAAATTCTAACTCGAGTTGATTTTTAATTTATTTTAGCAAGGCTTAAGCCCCAGGAAAAAGAAAGAGAAGGCAGTGAACAGTTCTTCCTCACACGGGCTTAGATGCAGGGATCCGATAGATATGGGCTCAGATGCAGGGATCCTTGGAAGGGAGGGTTTTGAATTTTGATGCTCTGGGCCCTTGCCTTTCAAGCTCCTCGACCACCCAACCCAACTCATTATATAATATTCTTTTACTGTTTATTCTCAACATATATTATTTGTTTTATTGCACATAGTTATTTAATTATACAAGAATTTGTTAAAAATAATCAAGTTCCGGCCCAACAAGAACTTAGTCTCAAGATGCATTTATACAATATTCAAATCGACACGAGTAGAGAAAAATTCTGTCAAATTCAAACCATTATCTTTTGTATTTTTGACAAGCTAGAGAAGTAGAGAGTGATAATCATGGAACACGGAAACGGGCTAATCCAACGGATTGCTCTAAGGGTTCGAGTATTCTTCCAAGACCCAACTTGAATCTGACTGATTTAAAGCTTAAATTACGAGTTTATTAAGTTGATATAGATCAATTCCAGAACAATTTATTTTTATTTTTTGAAGTAAAATAATGTTATTTTAGATAAAAAAAAATTAAAATAATTAGAGTTAACCTCACTGGTTTCGCTCGAGTTTGATTAAACTAAAAATATTGATTAGATAAACTTCTAAATTAGTTTAGAATAATACCCGGTTCAAGCCAAGCTCTCATGTCAATAGATACTAAGTTGATGGTTGGGCATGCTAAATGTAATAAGATTCTATTTGAGAATAATAAAGTGAATCTCTTTTTGGACATACATGCATGGTCATTGAAAATGGCAAGCCTTGAAAAATGAAGCATATCTTGGTTTGATAAAAGCCTAATTCTCGAATGTCCGTCACGCTTCATTCTCCGAGCTACAGGAGCTTTTTGTTTAGTAAATTCAGGGGACGGCGAGGACATCCTTTCGTCTCTCTCCCTGTTCATGTCTTCCTGTTGGCTTCACCGAATGGCGTGGAGATCTTGACTCCCTCGCACCTCACAATGGCCTACTCGCTCGTCAAAATCGAAACCCTACATCTAGGAAAGCATCAAACCTTTTCTCTGTTAATATATACAACTTAAATAAGAGTAATAAATTAAGCTTCAACCCCTCATTAGTCGAGTCGACTAGATAAATTGTATCGCATCATTTCATTTTTCCGTCTCAATATTTACAGATTTTGAATAATTCGATACCATTTTAGTAGTTTCTTGATGAAATTAAAATATTACTCATTCAATACACTAATTTTGGAGAAAATCTCGTAGAAGTTAGCATTACTCCTTTTCTCTACACTATTTTTTTTTTCAACTCACAATACATGTGTCTAGAGGGAACAAGGGATTTAAGAGTAAGTGGAGAAAATCTTAAATTAATTTGTTTTTCTCTCGAATGCTAAAGCTGGAATTAATTAAAAGGAGGGCGATGAAGAGAAAAAAAGTCAATTTTTCTATAGTTTCAACTAGGGATTTCTTATAGGAAGAAACACACAGATCATTATACCTGTTGGTGAATTTATTCTTACAATTTCAGACACTTATCTCGCAATCAATCTCTAGCAAAGAGATCGATGTCTCCACTCTCCTCTTCGTGCTAGTTTACAAGGCTCATGGCTGTACAAACAACCATGAGCCCAGGAGTAACAAGATGATCACAATTTCTAGTAAAAAGAGTCTCCTTCATTTTCTTTCTCACTTGCATCATTGTCTTTAATTACACGTGCATGTGTAAGGGAATATCCAACTTCCGTTCTCCATCGTCAACTAGTTCAATTCAGTTCATAATCATAATCATCTCATCATACTATATATTTTTCTACCTGGTCAAATTACATGATGAGCTCAGAGACTCCCTCTACCGAGCTGCCTGCGAGACTTGGAAATTAAACTGCATGACACCAAGTATTGACTGCCAATGGTGCTAGTCAATTATTCGGTATATATTATCGTGATCATCGGCGCTCTCAAATATTCAAAGTGCCGTGATAGATGGTCATGGAGTGGACGGCACCGCCTAGGTGTCCGATATCTTCTGCTCGAACTCAAGCATAATCGATGGATCGTCACCAACGAGCACAGGGCAGCACTCACTCAGCTGTTGCAAGTTTCATAAAATGAAATACAATTGCCATCAATTCCCTCTGCTCACGTTACGCATGACGATCCAGTATTTCCTCCTCTCACATGAAAATAAATTAAACCCATCATAACGATAATAATTCCCAGTTGAAATCCAACTTTCATTGAATATAAAATCTAACGACGTGGATGATGAATATCTTACAAGTCCTCAAGAACATAGGAGTACTCAGATGATTTTTTAGGATCTCATTTAATAATGCATATTATTAAATTGAGATAACTTTTGAATAAAATATCAAAATTTTATTGATCAAACAATCACGAGTTTGAATTTTATCACTCAAGTTTTAAGATAAAATGAATTTTATAAAGATTATATTAAAAAATAATATAAAATTATTTTTAAAATATCATATGAAAGAATAATATAAAGACCTCATCTAACCTTAAGTTTTTTTTTTTTTTCCTTCTAATATGTGCAGCTAGCAAAAGGACTCGGCTAGTTTTCTTGAGCACCCGTGACTGATAACGAAATATATCTAACTAGCATTTTGCTCTCTGTCACGTACAGTTTTTTAAATCTTGAAGTTGACCTTTCAAATATTTTACATGGCTCGTAAATTTAATGGGTTGGCGAGGTAAAATTTTATTTCCTCTCTGACCTCTTCATTCTCAAGAAATAGCATTCACAATAATTTATTTTATTAAATGTTAATTTGACCATTAAGAGAGAGAGCTTGGACCGTCGATGGACAGCTGATCTTGGTGATAGAGGTAGGAGAGCTGTTAACATCAACATTACAAGAGTTAGTCAAATGAATTGATATATTAGGCTCTGATCTTTGCTTTATTTGTTGAAAAATGCTAAATAAACAGCTGTAATTATTCCTCTCTCTATCCGCCCTTCTTTGACCGGTACATGCATGCCCTCCTTGTAATTGTCCAATATCGTTCCTTATTTTTTGGGATAATATCGGCTGACAACAGTTGCCAATGAACAGTGTCGACTACGTATTATTATTACAATTTATTTCAATTTACTTCTTTTGATATCATTACAATCTCATGATTTAAATCACGAATTTGATCGATTGACTTAAGTTTTTTTTTTCCTTTTTCTAATTGATTTTTTCTTTAAATTTCATTCTTAAATATTAGGTTAATTGAGAATTAGACTTCGTGATTTGTTTTGATTTACTTTTTATGAGTTTATCTCTATTTCATGACTCAGGTCACGGGTTTGATATGTTAATTCAGATTGACTCGAGTCGTTTTTTATGTCACTTTTATTTAATTTTTTAATTTCAATTACAACATTCAACATTAGTTTTATTGAGGATTGTGATTAATAATTTGTCTTAGTTTTCTTTCTATTAAGTTATCTCAGAATCATGACTCGAATTGCAGATTTGACGGGTTAACTCAAGTCATTTTTTATCCTTTTTTAATTATTATTTTTAATTTCATCCTTCAACATTAATTAAGTTGATTGAAAATTAGGCTTCATAACTTATTTTGATTTGTTTTATATGAGGTTATTATAATCTCATGTTCTAATATGTAGATTGATAAGTTAACCTAGATTGATTCAAATTAATAAAATATATTATCATCTTAATATTTATAAAACACACATCATCTTGAATATTTATTTTGAGTGAAATTATATTTTTATTAGTCATTTTAAATTAACCAAATAATATCAGATCAATCCCTGCATGGTTTAAAAAAAAAATGTTGATAGCATCTGGATATTTTTTCATGTTAAATTTTTTTTTGCCAATAATCTAGTGAAGCTTATACAATCGCATCCCAATAATACATGAGTTTTGCCCTTCTCCAATTAACTTAATCATAAACTTAAGGTGGTCAAAATGACGAGACCCAAGGAGCCACCGTCTTTCAACACCCACGAAACCGCTACCACCCACGCTAACTCAATTCATCGTCAGCTCCATACCCAATGCCACTTCTTGGTCACACCCACAACAACTACTACAATGACCACTGCCTTTTCTCTTCAAACATTCACAACATGCCAAGAAAATCTCTACAATCATCACGATGGCCCAGCAACATTTATTTCCTTCTGGTCGAATCCATTTATGAGAAACGAGAAATCTAAACTCAAGTTTGTTGAATCCATTATTGTTAGGGTTTTTATTTGTATCTATGATTTCAATCTTGTGGGTGGGCATAATGAGAGAGATGGAAATTAGTTGGAACAGTAGAGAGAGTAGATAAATTAATATTTTAATTACTTTATTTGTTTTTGTGTTTTAAAAGTATTTTTAAAATATTTAAATTTTATTTTATTTTTTTCTTTACTTTAAATTAATAATTTTTTAAATCATTTTGATGTGTTGATTTTAAAAATAAGTAAAATATTATTTTAATATATTTCTAAATAAAAAATACTTTAAAAAACATAACCATACTCCCAAAAAACATTATTTTGAAAACAACACCAAAAGGGGGGGGAAATATAAAATTTAGACAGCTAGATAGATGGAAAAAGCCATGATTTTCTATTTATTTACTGGACCTTGCTAAAATTTGATTAAGAGATTTTATCGGTTTAATTCTATAAGCTCAACTCTGCTGAATTATCTCAAAAGGTCTTCGAACTAGAATTATAAGATACTATTTTATTTATTTATTTATTTATTTTTAACTTAATTATAGATTTTATGTTATTTCTTCTTTCTAATTTATCATTCCCTGCCTGGGACCTATTTAAAGAGCCATAATCCCTTTTCGTGTGGCATACAAATTCGAAAAGAACTTAATTAGTAATAAAACTACAATTTGGGTTCTTCTTGCTGGGATCATTTTTCTTCGATTTCTCTTTGAATCTTCAGCCAACCCAACTACCTAGCTATACATGGATTAGAGTCTTTGAATGAACACGACGTCGTACAAGTTGGTTGAATTATATTTCCATGCATTATTAATTATTATATGATTTGTTAACTAGAGTCCAAGATCTCAAGCTTCTTTTTTCAAGCGTTTTGTTTTTTTTAATTATTCTAGACGAGACAAGGCATTAACTAGTAACAATTAAACTGAGAAAAATGGAGCTCGAGCTTGAGCTTGCAGCTTAGCCCTTTTTTCCGATTACAAACACACGAATTAAACACATAGTAAGCGATTTACTGTATATTCATCAACTTTTTAAACAATCCAGACCAAACTTCGAAGAGATAGCGTTCTCATCATTCTCTCTCGACAAGAGTAACATCGAGCTTATATATACTCTTACTAGGAGAGATGAGCCATACATTTCGTGAAGGGTTTTGCTTCTTCCTCCTTTTTTTTAAGAAAAAAAAACTTCTGGTGCCTATGGAACTAAATTGTCAACTCGATCAACATAATTAATAGAAAAAGACTTGATGCATAGTTTAGCATTGCCATGCCAGCAAGAAACGTTGTTGACCACGGGCATGGGGACACTGAGAGAGATGCTGTCTGTTCTGTCTATTGCTTGTAGAATCTCAAGTCAATCTCATGCTATCTAATGGGCTCTCGACATTTTCTTAACAGTGACAGAACTCGAATACTTCCAACTCGCATGGACGAGTTCCAGGTATATCTTACAAAAAAGTAGGTGGAATCGAGGTTTAAAGTCCATGTAGATCCACACCTTCTATCTTTGCCTTGTTTATTTTTTCAAAACTATAATAGTTAGTTTGAAGTTTTTCCTACAGAATGACCTCATTAAGTCTCTCTTGTCCATTGTCACTTCCCAACTGGGAGATTTTCCCTGGATGACTAATTTGGTGGTTTTGTGGGTAAAATTGTTTCTTACCCATTTAATTGATTCATGGTGCCGATTGATTCCTTTAGTCCCAACAAAATACTTTTCAATTTTTATTTAAAAAACATCAAATTAATATTTTTAGATTTTTTTATCCAATATTAAAAATATAAAACAATTATTTCAATATATTTTTAAAAAACATCTAACACGTATGCAATTGCGTAATAAGAGAAAAATGAAAAAACCTAATTCCATTATTTTCATTTTTGCCTTATACGTGATGGTCCAAATGGGTTTTGGGATGCAATGAGTGTGTCTTTGTTTTTTCATTCTTAAATTCTCACCTCATCCCTTCGAAGATTTCTCAGTTCCAATTCTCTTCATAAAGATCTTAAATCTTAACGAGCAGAGAGTCTTCTTGAAGATGTACACAACCTTATATTTAAGATAAAACAGATTTTCGAGTATTCTTGATAATTTTTCTCAAGAAAAATATAGTTTTTAGCAATTTTTTATTCTAATCTTGCTAAATCTCTCCATTAAAAACAAATCCTTTTCGAATCGAATTAGGACACATAATATAAGAGTCCATTTTTTATTTTATTTTTTTATAACCAGAAGTTGTTGATTAACCAGGCTTTTGACCATTAAAGGGATGCTCATCAACTTAATAATTCAGTATGGACCCCTTACATAGTTGTGTTGTGTATAGAAATCCAGACAGGTCAATCTGAGGAAGCTTTTTGCCTGAAACTGAAAGTAGTTCTCAGGGTTCAGAATTCAAAGCGTTACCAACAGATACAAAACGTAGAATAAAGTTTTCATTTTCTTTGAAACCCTATTGGCTCTGAAGTTTCATCGAAGCTTCTCCATGGTTTACCAAAATCGAGAGGAAAAGAGAAGCCAAAAGAAGCTTATTTTTATTCAACAAAAGTAATAGAAGCAAAGCAAGAAAAGTAATCCATGGAAGCCTGTCATACCTCTATTATTTGGTAAAAGCATTTGAATATCTGCGTGTCTATATCTCTAGTTTTCTCTTTTTACTTCTTTTTACTCCATATGTTGTCTTCATGCGTGAAAGTTGAAACCTCCCAATTTCTCTTCTCTCCCCATGTTTTCTTGTTTCTTATTTTGGTTCGCGTGATTTTAAGTCTTGACCATTTTTTGTGTGTTTTCATTTGTTGTTGTGAATCTTTTTCTTGATTGTCTGGATTTACTCAATCTCACTCTGATATCATGTTGATATTCTGAAGTTTGGAGCTTTGCTGATACCTTTTCTCTTGATCGTGTGAATTTTGTTCTTTGTGCTTTCAAGATCAGCTTTTGAAGGCACGCAAAAAATTTGGCATTTGAACAAGATCCCTACCACCACTAGTTCTACCCATTCAACTTTGCAAAAAAAAATGAAGTGTTTTCAGTACTACTTCAAGGACAAATCAAGAAGCAGGGGACGAAGATCAGCACCGGAATTGAAACAGCGAAGTACAACGAAGACCGATGATTCTTTATGCACTACTGATGGGATGATCAAGTCTTCATGCTCAGAAACTTCACAGAGAGGTATATCAGAAATGTATGAAGAGAAGGCTCATAATCTGAGAGTCTTTTCATTCTCAGAGCTCAGAAATGCAACTAATGGTTTCAGTAGGCTGTTTAAGATTGGGGAAGGTGGATTTGGTAATGTCTATAAAGGTTCAATCAAGCCTGCTGATGGAGAAGGTGACCCTATTGTTGTTGCAATTAAGAAGCTTAACGCAGATGGCTTCCAGGTATGACTTTTAAGCCTGGGAGTTCGCATAAGATTTTTTTTGTTTCGTTGTTGAGGTTGAATATATATATATGCAATTGGATTGAATATTAGTGACAAGTCCATCTTGAGTTCAAATTTCACTTTAATGTTCTGGTAATCATCTTTTATAAGTTCATTCTTCAAGTGGTGACTGCTTATTCATTTTTTCTGTTTCTCATAGGGTCATAAACAATGGGTGACCGAAGTTCAATTTCTTGGTGTTCTGGAGCATCCAAATCTTGTCAAACTCTTAGGATACTGTGCCGTGGATGGCGAAAGAGGTATCCAGAGACTTCTTGTGTATGAGTTTATGCGAAACAAAAGTTTAGACGATCATCTTTTCAACAAGGCATATCCTGTGCTTCCCTGGAAGACAAGATTACAAATAATACTTGGAGCAGCTCAAGGATTAGCTTTTCTACATGAAGGGTTGGAAGTTCAGGTTCTCGTCTAAAACATGCTTGCTAAGTACCTGTGCCCACGCGCATCTGCATATATCAGTGCTGTTTATGTGAATACAAACAGAGAGCTTGTAGGTTCCTTCATAGAATTTCCACAGAGGACTGAAATTTGGTTAATGAACCTTATAATCTCTCCCTGGTGGATCAACCTCCTTTTACGAGGCTTTATGGCATCTGAATGTTACCTGTGCTAGAAAATCTTAGAGAAGAACCTTTCTTATGAACTGAAATCATGTGATTCCCGTGGCTTGATTGTAGTTCGGAACCTTTTACAACAGTAAGAAGAATGAAGCAACAATTGTTGCAACATTAAAACTTTTGATAACAGGTTCCTTCTGTCTAAATCTGTAGTTCAATGTCCTTGGATTCTGCCCATAAGTAATGGTGGTAGTTAAATATTCATCTAATCTGTCATATTCACTACTTGGCATGCAATATTCATCTACTTGGCATGATATATAATTAGTCCTTGGATTTTAGTTTATGCTTCGATATTTTACCGTTTTCTACTTCCTTTTCGCAATTGATGCTGCAGGTTATATATCGAGATTTCAAGACTTCCAATGTGTTATTAGATGAAGATTTGAAACCAAAGCTTTCAGACTTTGGGCTTGCTAGGGAGGGACCAATGGCTGGACGAACGCATGTCTCAACAGCAGTAAGTATCATGAACATTTGTTTGTTGCATTAGATGCCGACTGCATCCTTCTCATGGGATTCTTTTTATGCTGACAGGTAGTTGGGACATATGGATATGCTGCGCCAGATTACATTGAGACAGGGCATCTCACAGCCAGAAGTGATGTTTGGAGCTTCGGTGTGGTACTATATGAGATTCTTACGGGCAGGCGATCGTTGGAAAGAAACAGGCCGAAAGTGGAGCAGAAGTTATTGGAATGGGTAAAGCAGTTCCCTGCTGATAGTAAAAAGTTTGGTTTGATAATGGATCCACGACTTGAAAACCAGTATTGTATGAGTGCAGCTCGGAGGATTGCCAGGTTAGCAGACAGTTGTTTGTTAAAGAGCGCAAAAGATCGACCAAAGATGAGTCAGGTGGCAGAGACCTTGGAACAGATAATCCAACATTCATCAGAAGGAAGCCCTTCAAAGAATAGTTTTGAAGCCACTGGAAATGACGACCTGATTGACTCGAGTAAGAAGCCGGATCATATACAGGTCTCCGAGTCTTGGAAACGGCGAATGGCACACCTGGCGAAACTCAGTGAGCACGTTGACGGTGCCAGTAGAAGAAGATTTGTGATCATGCAGAGGGCCAAAGTACCCTGAATTGATTGCTGGCATTGCATATTGGCGCACTGGTATGTTCTGATGATTCATTCCAAGCTAACTAGAATAACTGGTTAAGAACCTCGCACGAACAACTTTTATGTGGAAGTGAATAGCTGGTTTCTAAATATGATGATGCTAGTATATGTCATTGTAGTTTTAATTGAAGAGGCAGGCCTTTTCTGTGTGCAGGCAAATTGCGTATTGTCTTTTGCTTTTTGCATGGCTTCTGTAGCAGACTACTTGTACAGAAACTTGTGAATTACCAAGGAAATAAAGCTGATCGGGAAGAGGATAAATGGATTTAAATCAGTTCTCACTTTATTTGACTCACAATATCTAGTGAGTTTTTTTTGTGCGCGCGTGCGTGTGGATAATCCAGATAGATGATTTTATTAACACCAAGTTAGTTTTTTGTCTCCTACACATCAATGCCTAAACCTTCTGCAAGTGAGGAGAAGTCTTCAAGGAGCACGGGGCAGATTTTAGCCCCTATCCATCTTGCGAGTCATTGGAATTTTGCAACATGGTAAACTCATCTTTTTGGAGTAAAGAGCTCCGATAATTTCTTGATATCAGCTTGTAATTTACGAGGCTGCCACACCATTTCTTCAATCCAAATATCACACCCCATGAGTGGATAGAAACCATCACCGTGAACTCAAAACTTCTTTAGCTGCAAGCATCATCTTTAGACGAACCAAATTGAACTGTCTTGTGTATCTGATCCTCACTGCCATTCTCTATCCTGAAACTGTGGCCATTTACTTCGAATCCCAAGCATTGTGTCAAAGTCCAAGAGTACAGAGTTCAATACAGAAGAATGGAGAGAACAGGAGGACAGAGCGGGGGCGTGGCGAAGAAGATATGCAACTACAACTTTCTCGCCTTGAGATGTAGCAGCAGCGAAACCATAAAAAGCTGAAAGATGCATCCAAATGTCGGAAGCCATCTGTGAACAGTAACAAAAGATGAGGATGGTCATCATCTTAAACATATTTAGAAAAATTAACACACTAAGCACCCCGTTCCCTTTTTTTCCTCGCCATTAGACTGATTTTAGAGCTTGGCTGTACACAGTTTAAAGTTCTGAAACTGCGAGACCCAGGTTTAGGAGAAATGTGCACAACTATACAAAAATCTGTATTTGTTCGCAGTTCTTTCACTCATTCTTGAAAAGGAAATATCAGCAGTATGCACTGCATCTCCTCAAGAACAGAAACAAAATTTTGAATATTATGGCAGAGGTTAAACACTATGACTGCTGATATAGATAAAAAAATGCAAAGAGGGAACTTTCCCTGTTAAATGTTCTGTCGTTTCCAATTATAAAAAATGAAAAAGATTCAACCTTAGCCGATAAATGAATTTGACTCAATGGCTGAAAGCTCTTCGTAAACATCCACCCCAAAGCCCCAATACTTGTTTCACACAAAAATAATCAGATTTGAAGCAGATCTAAATCTACTTCACAAAGAGAATATTAGGAAAAATGTGCTGATCAAAAGCCAGGAATTATTAACGCAAGTTACAAATACGGCAGCGAGTTTGGCCATGTGGCAAAGCTACAAATTGTAACGGATGCACAATAATTCAAACTTGTATATACCAACTTAACTCGATCATCTAAGCCAAAATTCTAAACTAGTTGGGACTGGCTTCCATGCGTCCTTAATTAAGAGGCTGAGAAGGTATAATACCCTCAACCATGAATTTTCCCTCATAATACCCTCCAAAGCCCCGAGACAACCATAAGAATCATAAAAAAATTGAGGTGAAGAACCCACATTACCTCCACAGATAGTCTTCGAACAAGAATGTGCACTATAATGCTGGCAGGTGCACGCCAAGAAATGAACTCAGAGGCCATGATTTATCTGCAAAGATTTTAAATTTTCCCCTTATGGCCCCACGCCAATGGATGCATGCTTAATTCCAATTGTCGACAGAGCCTACACATTAGTCTATTCATCCCACCATTTATGCTGTTGCATCAACAAGAAATTCTACACCATGAACAGAATTCAACTCAGTGAACAGTTTTCCTCAGAAATGAGGATGGTAAAACATATTACTTTCAGCTGCTCTGCTTTACCTGATACTAGCTGATCTATTGACTGATGGGTAAACCACGTTTTCTTTTAGGTTATACCCTATTCTTGTATCTCTCCTTCTACACCATGCAAGTTTCCAAGAGCAGAAAGCAGCTTACCTAATACCATATCAACCAAAGAAGATTACTGTCTCCTTATGCATGGTGCTTCAAAAACTCATTGCCACTATAATGTGTAGGCAGCTGGGTAATCTTCAACAAGGCATACCAGGTTCTGCTTTCACACAAGGTTTTAGCACATCACGAAAACTGAAGTCCTGGAAATCCATCCAACAAGCTTTCAGGATCCACCATAACCAATTTCCATCCGTTTAAGTGAACCCTGATTTTCATTCTTTTGAAGACTATGTCTGCTCAAATAATCATATGTAACGTACATGAGGAAATCCAGAAACAGGCTCTTTTCAGGTGGTGGTTTTGGAATGTCAACATTATCTTGGATGTTACGGTAGGCTCTATCCATTAATTTTATGGAAATCTCATCGAAACCAAAGGAGATCTCATTCAACTTCTGACCCCACATTATGGTCTTTTCAGGCATTCCCTGCTTGCAAAAGTGAGATAATAGTAGATTGGCTGTAACGACATTAGGAACAAATGCCATCTTAAGCAATTTGGCAGTTACAATCATGGCGCGCTCCAGTACGTCAGTACAAACACCATTCATAACAGTGTTGTATGTTACTGTGTCCGGAACAACACCTGCTGAAATAAGCTCCTCCAGCATCATCACAGCTCGACTCATTTTCCGACCAGTACATAAGCCATGAAGACGAATATTATAAGTAGTGATATCTGGGTCCCATCCAGTGGCATACATTTTATTCACGACTTCATCTGTACTAACTGTGTCAAATGCTTTACAGTATCCATCAATCAAAGTATTGTAGGTGACAATATCAGGGATCAACCCGGTATGGTGCATGTTTCTAAATACATCACTTGCTGACTTCATCCTGCCTTCTTTACAGAGACCGTTAATGATTATATTGGTAGTAAAAATATCAGGAAGAAGACCCTTTTGCGCCATCTCCCTCTCCAACATCAATGCTTCCTGCAGCCTCCCACTGTTGCAAAAGCCACGGATCAAAGAGTTGTACACAAAATTGTTGGGCATGAACCCTTTTTTTGACATTTGTAAAAATACATCATATGCCTCATCCACTAGACCAACTATAGAAAGACCATTAATAAAGGCTGAAAAGGCAACAGCATCAGGATGTATCCCCCTCCCTTCCATCTCATTCCACAGGCTATAAGCACCTGCCACATCCCCCATCCTGAAGTACCCATCCAAAAGCAGAGTAAAAGCTGCTTTGTTGATGGGAAGGCCTTTTACTATCATCTCATACAAAAGGTCCCTCGCTTCTTGCAGCCTCCACAACTTGGATAAACCCATGATTAGTGAACTGCATGTCAAAGAAGAAGGAAATAAACCAAATTTAACCATCATTCTATATGCTTTATAGGCTTTCTCTTCTAAGCCAGCCCTGCTATAAGCTGCTATTATTGAATTAAAAGCAACTACAGTTGGAGTTATTCCTTTCTCAAGCATATCCTCTAAAAATTTCATGGCCTCATCCAACCAGCCAGCCCAACACAAGCCTGAAACACATATATTATATAGTGAACTAATTGAGAGCGAGCCTGATTGTGACAAATCCCTCAACAATCTGTCACGGTCTTCCTCTCTTCCATATCTATAATGCCCTGCAACCAGAATATTAAAAGTTGTACAATCAGGAGCTATGGCCTTGCTCTTCATTTCTTCATAAAGCATGTTTGCCTGACCAATGTCCCTTGCCTTAACATATCCATTCATCAAAGTATTATAGCATACAACATTGGGAATGTGACCGGCCTCTTTCATCCCATCAAAAAGATTCCTTGCTTCCATCATATTTCCCTGATTGCAAAATGCATTTATGACTGTACCAAAAGTAACCAAGCTCGGTGTACAACCATTATCGATCATGAAGCGCATCCAACCAAGTGCATCTACAGTCTGTCCCCTTGTACAGTATGCATTAATCAAAATGTTATACGCATAAACATCTGGTTGACACTTAAACTTCTGCATCACGCACAACAAACTCTCCCCAACTTTAACATGTCCTTTTCTACAGAAACCAAGAATCACCGCATTAAAGTTACGATTGCAAGGTCTAGGCCCTTGATGAATCATACCCCTAAGCAACTTCCAAACACTGCCATAATCACCAACTCTAAGCAACAACTTAAAAAGAATTGTAATTGCTGATGAACTTGGCCTCAAACCCACCTCCCTCATCCTTCCCACAATCTCCAATGCCTCACAACCCATTTCCACTTTCAAAAAGCCCCGCATAAGCGTATCGAGAACTGAGAAATCCGACTCAAATTCAGCATGCCTTTTCCACATAAACTCCACTACCTCCCTACTCCTATCAACCCCAACTCTCCTAATAACCCAAGAAACCACATCTTGAGCAAGGAACTTGAGATTCTGTGCACCTAAAACATGTGCCGCGACACAAGAAGACTTGACTATTTCATCAGAATCATCTTGAAATGCAAACTTAAAAAACCCAAATGCAGTTTCTCTAGATTCTAATGATTTCATTATCTTAACTAAAAAATAAGGGCAATTGTTTTTAGCAAATCCCTTCAAAATGTAACCTTGGCCTTGTTTAATAATTCTAGACAGCCCAACAACTACTCTCCTCCTCTCATTTGAGTTCAAATAGCTTAAAGAATCGATCTTTTTATCAAAAAGAGGCAAAAACTGATCAAAATAATTAATCTTTCTAGTATTACAAGAACTAGAACAGAAAGAATTTGTCTTTTTGGGGAGACAAGTGAGTTTGAAGAGAGTTAACATTTGCGAGTTCAGTGTTTGGTGGGAAAACAAGGGAGATTTAAAGTAGTGTACCTTAAGGGAGTTGCCCAGCACATAGCCTACTTCATCAGACATCCGGGGGCTGCCGGAGAGTGAGGTTCAGCTGGGGTTTTGATCTTTTTCGTGGAGAAAAGGGGAACTCAGTTTTGGACCGCAGTTTGGATTCTTGCAAGAAATGGATTCAAGCTATGGACAGAGATTGAACATCTTAGGCTCCAAAGGGTTTGACAAGGTTGGGTTTGTTGGGCTTGCTAGAGCTACAGAGCAGCAAGTTTAGGTTTGCGGTATCCCAGCACGGCCTGTGTTGGTCCCTACGCTTAGCTCCACGCTAATGCAATATGTTTACTTACTTATTAATTCACAATCATTTAAAAGTATTTTTTTTCTTGCAAAATAAATATCAGTGCCCTTTTTCTCGTCTAATATTAATTATCAAAAATTTAATTAATAATATTATGATAAGATCATTTCTCCATAAATTCTTAATTTCAACGTACATGATATAGTTTTAGAAGGATGAAGAAATGAAATGATTTTCATTATACTATAGCTAGATAAAAATACCATCTCTTATTATAATATGTACATAAAAAAAACCTCTGGTATAACAGCTTAACCTTCAATATCCTAGTGGCTGCTATATTTTGTAACACTCAATTTTATAAGAGTTACTGGCTTTCCGTTTCAATAAAAACATTGGATAATTCACCTAGCATGTGCTACAACTTGAAAATTTAAGGTTTTGTTTTTTGTCAAATTAGCACAAAAAACCTAAAAATTTGGGGGAATGACACTATTTAAATTTATTTTCATGAAATTGCATGGTTTGACATTGTCGCACTTCTTAAATACGACATCCATTGAATGTCATGCTTCACAGGCACGCGACATTAATTAAAATTTAAGAAAAGCATATCGAACACACGATGTTGTTTCTCTCCCACAGGAAAATCCACTGAAACCCTCACCTTCTCTCTTAAAAAAACATCAAACACTTAGATTTTGCCCTTAAATCAACCAAAAATCTAACTCATCCTAGTCTCTAAGCATCATTTGATGTTTTTATGGTGAAAATCCACCGTTCCCTTTGTTGTTGTCGCCGCTGGCCCTCCCATTCTTGTAGTCCTATAAACAATTTAAATATACTACATTGCTATTAATTTGTATTTGGTTTGGTTGAAATCAAATGATTGTTTAGGCTGAATTCATGGTTTGTTAAATCAGTGATAAATTAGTTAAAAATACATTCAATTAGAGTTTATTTGATATAGTTGAACATGAAAATAAGTTGAATTAATGATGAATTAATTATTTCAATTAATTATGTATTGTGTTTAATTTAGGTTAACTTGTCAAATTAGAGATTTTATGTATATTGTTGTAATAGGCTAATTATGTAGCTACATACGTACACATGTTCATACAATAGAGCATAGATATTGCTAAATTACGAATTACTTGTTTCATTTATTTTCTTGAAAATAAATTAATTTGCTATGAATTTGCGTTTGATTTAATACAATTGATCATGAAAAATATCAATTGATAATGTATCATGAATTATATTTATTTTTTTGTTAAGTTTGTTTTAATGTTAAATTTTTGGAATTTGATTGAATTAATTATGAATTTTTCCAATTAAGGTATAGGTAATGCAGTTTAGTTATAATTACGTTGAATTGACTAGAATCCGATTTTTTTTATAAAATATCTAGTAGCATATTTATATTATCACATTATAGTGAAAATATTGTTCCTAAAGTGAAAAGTAGTATCACATACAATGGCAGGAGCAGTTTGTTGTTAACTGGTAATTTAAACACGTCGTGTGTAGAAATGAAAGAAATCATTTATCATGGACTTGGATGAAATTATAATGATATTGATATTGAAATAACTTAGAGGTGTCAAATTAGTGGACAACAATATTATCATGTACCGATTGTGTGTGATTGTAGTTTTAAGATATTATATGTGAATAGTGGACCAAAATCCGTGTGTCCTAACTTTTGTTGGTCCTTAAAATTTAGTTATTCGAGGTAAAAATAGTTTATTGTGGATGATTTGCTGCAAAGAATAGATGATAATATGTTTAACAAATTTTTTATTGATCAACGTAGATTTGACTATTATAAACCTAGTGATAATAAAGATGATGTTGATGATGAAATTATTCCTCTTATTTCTGAATTTGGAGATGCTTTTAGGTCTAGTTTTGTTGTTTCACATGATTGAGCACTTAATCATAGACGTATTCGAGGAGGGTTTGATTTAAAGGTTGGTCAAACATTTAGTGATAAAAATATTTAATGTTGTTAAACAGTGACACATTGCACACTCGATTGAGTACTGAGTCTAATAGTCAAACTCAATATTTGTTCAATTATAATATGTGCAAGCACCAGAATATAAGTGGTATTTGCATGAAGGATATCATAAAATATCGGATTCAATTGATATAACAAAGTTAAAAGGGCCGCACATATGTGCTGCGACCTTTGTCTAAAAATACCACCATCAACTTGATGTAAATCTTATTGTTAATGTTATATCAACCACTGCAATGAATAATCTTTCAATGATGGTTGTAAGCATACATGATGAAATAAAATTGCATTATAAATATAAAATATCATATAACAAAAAATGAATTGCAAAACAGAAGGTGATTGAGCATCCTTTTAGCTCATATGAAGAGTCTTTTGAGAAATTTCCTATATTGTTGGTAATATAGGAATCCATTTCTGGAACAATTGTTGATTTAACACACAAAGGATATCTTGATGATAGTACAAGGGTTTTTTAGAGAGTTTTTTTTATCATTTGGACCTTGTATTGAAAGTTTTAAGTACTGTAGGCCACTTATCACTGTTGATGGGACATATTTATATAGGCAGTATGATGAAAAGTTATTGATTGCAGTTGCTTTTGATGCAAATAATGAGATATTCTCGTTAACTTTTGCAATTGTTAATGAAGAAAATAATGATAATTGAAGATCATTTTTTCTTTGTTTACAAATATATGTTATTGGTGGTAGAATTTGTATATGTATTATATGAAATAGATATATAAGCATCAAGAATGAAGTAGCAGAAATTTGACGTCAACCTTTAAGATACCATCAGTGTTGTACCAGATATTTTATTAGCAACTTAAACCATAAATTCAAAGACCCAACTACCAAAAAAGATTTAATAAATATGTATTATAAATATTTCATATACAAATTTGATTTGTGGTGTGAAAGAATATGTAACATGAACCTATCATATAGAGAATGACTTGAAAGAGAGCTAAAATAAAAATGAGCTTTATATTATGATGGTTGTCACTGGTATGGTAATATGACAAGTAATTTTTTATAATAATTTAATTATGTTTTTAAAAAATGCTCGTGCAATGTCTATTTCTACTCTGGTGCAATTAACATTTTATAGATGTAATGGTTATTAGGTCAGATGGAGATATAAAGCTAGTGATGTCATTTAAAGTGGAGTACTGTGACCTCCAGCAATTCAGCTTGAATTAATAATGAGCATGGATACATGAAAAGATCATACTGTAATGTTGTTTGACCTCTGTTTGACATCAAGAAACAGGTTTTTCGGGTCCACACCCCTATTAAATCGGGTGTTGTGAAAGAAGTCAAACGAGCATTCATATTGAGTGATAGAACATGCACATGTGGTAAATGACAAACATTTTATTGTCCAACTTCACATGTTATTGCATGTTGTGCCGAAAATCACTTGGACTTCACATAGTTTGTTGATAGTTATTACTCGTTTGCACAATGAGATGGATATAAAATAAGGTCATGCACGTTAAAGGTGTGGCATATGCAATGACACGAGGTATAATAGAAAAATATGTCCTAATTGACAACATATGTGTAACAATTTGTTAGGTCATGTTACGATATATTATGATAATTTTTTAAATCATATTAAACTTATATAATTTCACATCAATCACAAGTATTATAGCATGAGATGCAACGCACTCGAGGCGGTAGATCATTTGCTTATGTTGAGCATCCATATTTAAACGATGATTAGGGTGAGCATTATTATAAGCATGCTAAGCACGAGTCACAACACATGCCTACCAGTCCTGCCGACACTTCTGTCCTACGGTTGCAGGGGCGACATGGATCATAATATTATTGAAATGTCGTGTTTCTGAACTGCAATATCTTCAAACTATACTATTTTACCAAAACGTTTTCATCCTATTTTATTTCAGCATTTAATTATATTTTGGATGTTAATTCCCCAATTTATCCAAAATTTAAGCCTATTTTGTAGACAATTTAGTCAACCCAACAAATATAAGGAACATTTTTTCATGCCATTGGATTTCACAAGTGTAAGATTCTCAATGCAAATGCCAAGACGTGTTCTTTACCAAAATGGCAAATGAAAAGAGTAGCAATTTCTCAAGTCTCAACACCAAAAGATATAATCAGTTCACCAAATGAAAGGAGAGGAAGTAAAGGAATAGCAAGTCACAGGTAAAACATTTCGAAGCTTTGTTTTCTTTAGATTATTTTTTTTTAGTTTTAATGACAAAAATAAATATTTTAAAATAAAATTATAAACACTTTAAAAAATAACCAAAAATACATTCCAAACACTACCTTAAATCTAAGGCATCCCAGGACGGATAAATTGATAGCATGCATTGATTTCATTCTGTGGAGCAAAATAACGGTCCATTTCATTTTGAGGGAAATAAAGTACTAAATTCCTCCGCATCGAATGAAATCGAAAGAAAGAATATCTCAACTGTGCCATAACCATCGGATTATTTCAATTGATTAATGCCACCACTGGGTTCACCAGCTGATGATTCTCCAACAGCAAGAAATTACAATAAAAAGGGAATAAAAACATGAAAGCAAAGCCAATAATTGCTAGGTCGTCTGAATTATTATCATGAAAAGGTCCCCTGAATTATCTTGGCCTACCTAAAATTATTATATAGTCTTAATTTAATTTAATTGCTTGCTCAGAATTATCATTTTCCTTGTATGTAATTCAGGAAATAATTGAATTTAATATACTCTTAATGTAACAGAAGCAAACCAAACTCACAAACATGAACACCAAAATGTTCTTGGATTCATTAACTTTCTCAAAAATTTTCTGGAGAAATGGGAGAAAAAGAAGAGCAGAGAGGATCATTTCAAAGTAATACAATTAATCCTTAACGTCTTAACCCTTATAAACATTAACCCCGAAACAAAAGCAAAAATCCATGGTAGGTCTGGCAACTCTCCTTCCCTGGCCTAGTCTCCAAATTACAGCCACACCCACCACACCTTTACAGATCAAGATTGACATATAAGTTCCCACAATTTTTTTTGTGTTTTTTTTCTTTAACTGGGACTTATATCTCAAAATTGGAAATTTAATTTGCTTTTCATATAAAATCTTCTGTTCGATTGTTAAGCAACAGCAACTGTGCCCGTCCGTACAGTCTTGTTAGGGGTAGAATCCTTAGGATCTGATTTTCTGATAGATCTAGAAGAGGAGGATGACATTTTCCAGCTCTTCTTCTCCGTAGATTGATCTATCTCTATTTGTTCTTGCCTGCACTCCTTGCTACAGAATGGTGTGTTCCCTCTGCATAACAATTTTCAATCCCCGTCAGCAAAACAAGATCAATAATCATAAGCCCTACCCATGCATATAATACAACTCTTAACGATTCGGGCCCATATGATGCAAAAACAGCTCACATATTATCTTACCACTCGCAATTCTTCTTACAATTTCAAGAACCCATTAGAGAGAAGGGAGAGGAATTATAAAAACTAACCTGTACATGTAGATGTCGGAGTTGCGACCGAGGGTTTTCCGGCAGAGAAAACAAGCTTCAAGAAAGTGAGGCTTGTGGGAATCCAAGCAACCACTGTAGTAAGACATGATTGATTTTCTAACTTCAAAGAAGAAACCAAAAGAGTTTTTTCAACCTCAAGGGCAGTAGTGAAAGTAGAGGTAAAAGCAAGGATGGAGGAAAGCCGTAAGCTCTAAGCAAGAAGAGAGGAGGAGAACTCTAAGTGGGAGATTGGCAGTTTATATAGAGAAAGACAGGGAGTGGACTTGGTGGGATCTAGTGCATGCAGGAGTAGTGCATTATTGTGGTCTGTTACTTTATTACAACCTAGGAGAAGTTTGATTGGTCTAAGATAGACTAGATGTGCTGTTCATTTTTGTAGTTTGTTTACGGTAAAGTAAATATCTTTTATTGGTTTTAAAAACCAGCGGCTGATTTCCTGAATCCCTGCTGCGGTGGTGGTATTGAATCCGCTACTGCTAGTCACGGTGCATGCATCTTTCTTGAAAGACACTTTTGTTATCATAGTGATTCTATTTTTAGTTTTTAAACATTCGGTACCTAATCTCTACGTATTTCTCAATACAACCACTAATGGTGATATATTTATTTTCATCCCAAATATACACATTAACATTCAAAGGAGCCCTCGCAGACAAGAGACGTATATATATATAATTATTCCATGAATCTTTTGAATCATGCACGTTATGTAATAATAAACAGATTATTATTTTGAGTTTAAATTAAAAAAAACATGTATAAAAAAAGAAATTTTAAAAAATACCTATTTAAATATATAAAACATTATTTTGGTCATTAAGACTAAAACCTTATTAGAGAATTTTCTACCGGTTAAAACTTAAATCCGGAAAAATATTAGGGTATGAAAGCATAATTTCATTATTCTCATAGGACTAGATTGTAATACATGTTGTGTGCACTTCTCATGATATCTCTAGACAAACCAGGGACCACATGCATTACACAAGTCGTTCTCTTCCACCAAGGACTCGAGTGTTAGTAGGCCCCACGGTCCAATAAACAACAATAAAGTTAAGTTGGAGCTGCGTAGACACCGGCCCCACAAGAAACCAACAAATGTTAAAAGGGCCCCACCTGGACGCAACATCAAATTGGCTCGACTTCCTAGGGTCCATTTATTTCGGGCCCACAGCAGCTGCCCGTGTGCAACGGGCAATTGCCTCCCAGACGTTACTCTGTACACGTGCGCGCTGTATGTGTATCCAGCGCAGCACATATCATAATTCACCATGGTACGTGGCACGTTATTATAAAAAGAAAGTAGCCTTATTTGTATGCTCTCAAGTTCATCTGAATCAACGGTGGAGATTGTGCCATGATAGAGGCTCCATTATTGAGGGGTGGTGCCACTTTGGGTTTCCCTGCAAGTCGGAGCAAGAACATGGGGTGTATTAAAATGACTGGTGAGGTTGTGATCTAGAAAGGTTGAGTTTATGTGTTCTTGGATTGGTTTCTCAATTATTGTGATGGTTTTGTGTGTGTATTTTAATATTTCTCAATTTGAATTTCTTAAAAGAGTAATTCAATTTGGACATGTGCTGTTTGCTTATCAAAATTGGTGGGGAATACAGGAGTGCGGAAAGTTGTTAATATTTTAATTTTAATTTTATTTTAAAATTATTTTATACATATTTTATTAAACTCAACCTTAAATATAATTCTTTGTAGTTAAAATAATTAATCTAAACTCGGTTTAGATTTATGTTATGCATTAAAAGAATTAATCTATATTGGTATTAAAATGATGCTATTTTAATTTTTATAAAAAAACTTAAAAAGATACTTTCATGTGTAATTTTTTTAAAATTAAATCTAGCATTATAGAGTTATAAAATTACTTGTCATATCAATCAAATTAAACTAAATTAAATTTTAATTTTTAACCCAGTTTAATAATTATTTTTTGTTTTAGATTAATAATTTTTTTTCCATAAAAAAACAGCAAGTACAACAATAATCAGTGTGTTTTAAATGTAATGTGATTGGAAGTAGTGTGAAAGTGTAAAAAAAATAAATGTAATTTGATAATTTTTAATTTAATTGTACTTTCAACCTATTTAATGTCAATTTTACTGCCCCGTACGCATGAAATTTTTTTTTATATCATTAAAATCAACTTTAACCATGCTATTATGGTGAAAGAATTAACAAAATCCTTTTAGATAAGGGTTTCTGGACTCTGAATCAGTGACTCATGATCTTGTCAATGATTACAATAGTTTTTGTACGGATTTAATAATTCAGCGAGTATATCTGGTTAAAATAATGAAAAAATTATTATTCTTATATCAAGTTGAGACATGTGAGGAAAATATGAGTTTGAATTAATGGATGATAGGTAAGTATGGTTAATGAATTAAATTGAGAATTTATATTTTATTTATTATACAGGAGAAAAAAACACCACACGAGAAAAAAAATTCAAACATCGAGAACCGATAAGGAAATATCAAAAAAGAATAAGAAGAAGTGTCTATTTAGAAATGTGATTATAGTTACTTTTTAAAGTATTTTTCGTATCGAAATGCATTAAAATGATATTTTTTTATTTTTTTAAATTATTTTTGAGATCTGCACATCAAAACAATTAAAGACATACAAAAATTTAATCCGTTTGCTTCATGTTTCCAAACGGTACTATAACATGTAAAGGCAAGGAGGGAAAAAATTTAAAAATTTACCGATAGATAGCTGCAAAAGCACAAGACAATTTAAATATAATTATTAAATTTAATCTGACTTAATAGGTGAATTTAAAAATTGATTTGATTAACATTTCATGAAAAAAAACAAGAATATGTTATTTGATGTGATACAATTGACCTGATCATTCTTAACCCTCTCAAGACACTAGTTGATTTTTTTATTTACAAAACATTGTTTGAACATAAAAAAAATTAAAATGATAAATTAACCTAAGTTACTAGTGAGCCAATGACAAGAGTCAGAGGACGGCCAGGTTCCACGAAACATGTTTTTAAAAGCCATCCTCGCCCACAGACAAGTTCTGTTGAAATGGGCATGCATTTATATTCTATATAACCCATCATGGATTCAAAATTCTGACAGGAAAAATTAATGGTATGAGGGTTCTAATTTAAAGATGGAAAAATAAAAAATAAAATAAACGAGTGTGGTCAAGGTTTTGATCTGGGGTGGTTGAGTTCGCATGTGATTATTAGATTGGATGTCAATTACTATATGATTATTTCGAGTGAATCTCAACAACATGTGTGTTGAATTTGTCTAGGAAATTAAACAATTATTCAATCTTTACATGTTCTATTTACTTGTGTTGGAAGCTACGAACTACGTATCATGATGAACGAAGTGTTTGGAAATGCGGGTCAACCGATGTTTTTGAAACTTTTTATTTTTTTAGCTAAAATTAATTTTTTTATGTTTTGGATTGTTTTGATGCGTTTATCTCAAAAATAATTTTTAAAAAAATAAAAAAACATCATTTTTATGCATTTCAGTATAAAAAGCATTTTAAAAAGCAACCGTAACCACACTCCCAAACAGACCCTTATGACATCATGGATTTAACTTATTAATCAAATTTATTCAATTCAATTTATTTTAATTTTTAAAAGAAAATAAAGCAATGTTATTTTAAATATCGTTTAAAAAATTAAATTAAAGTTATTTGATTAATTAAATCATGAATTGATCTACTAAGTTATTTTTTTTATATCCCAACCCAGGTTAAGAGCTAAGCTTATCAAATTTTGAATCGATTTGTCGAACCAGATCGAGTTTAACAATCATTCGTTGTTGTGAGACTATTTCCTTTCTTGCATCTACAAATATGTTCTCTTCCAAATCAAACATAAAAACTTAGATATGCTTGTAAGTGCTGAATAGAAAAATAAATAAGAAAGATAGAGACGGTAATCATAATCTTTTATTTTCAATATACTACATTAAATTTTATTGCATTTCATCAGCATATCTAGCTTATTTCAGACCCAAAAGCACTATTAACTTGTTAAATAAGTACCTCCAATGAACCGATGCCAAGTCAATGTACTCGAGTCATTCTCTATGGACCATCGACATGGAAAAGGAGCTGGCAGAGAAAGCCACCGTGCCATTTTTATTATCTTCTCATTGCTTTACAGAAAGCTGCATATCAGAAGTGCTTTTTTGGCCTCGCTAAGATTTGTGTAATCGCGAAATTTCTAGTATAATCCAATTAAAATTATAGTGCATGTTAATTACACTAGAGGGATCGTTTATAAATTTAAAAACATGGTATAAAAAATGTCTATTTTTTTTTGAAAAAAGTATAAAATCCTATTGGTGTACCCGAATCGTCTTTAATATTTTAAATATAAAAAAATTGTAATATTTTTTAATTTGGACGGCCAATATAATTACACGATATCCGAGAAGATTATTGTTACCCTTTCCTTACTTGTCGAAAGCCAGCACTTAAACAAGTTCTGTCCGTGATTTTATTTAGTTTTGAAGAGGCTCCTGCGATGACTCGAGACCAGGTCAATATGGCTGAGTCATGCTCTATGGTCTGAAATCGGCACGAAAAAAAGCTGGGAAGGAAAGCCACTTTGCTTTTGTATTTATTTTCCTTTTATTGATGGACAAAAACCTCCATGTCATGCCGAGGCCCACGTGACAGTTGCTTTTTACTTTTTAGCGTCTCTTTTTCTCAAGTTCTTCGGCTTTTTTAATATAAGAAGTTTTCAGTTGAAAAGTGCATGGAAGCATCACGAAAGAGCCTGGAAGCATCACCATCGGCTTACCGGCTTTTTATTACGGGCAAAAGAAGACCTCTCGGCTTTTTAATATCATATCATCTCATGATATGATCCAAGCTCATGAAGATATGAAGCCCACGAAAAGCATCACTAAATTTTTACGCTTACTGAAACATACGAGGTAGGGTGATGAGCCAAACCTGCCTGACTTGTAAGCAAAACAAGGCCAACGAGGCCATTAACTTCACCTCTTAATGTGTCGGGAGGGGCTCCAACGCACTATTCTCGAGTCTTCTACTACTGAACCAATGCTGTTCAACTCTTTGAGCACCAGATAAATCAATTCACGTATTATTCACCAATTTCCCATTCAGCTAATAAGTAGAGAAATAAAAACGTTGAAAAGCAATGTTCAGCTTGAGGTGATGAATTTGCACGTCAATAAGCCAGACTTCAAAAAGAAAACATGCAGCATGACTAAATCAAGGGGCTCGTTGAAGGACCGCAAACATAAAACTAGCCTGTGAGAGCAGCATTGAGAGCACTATGCACATCAACTCCAATTTGAGCTTCAGCTTTCTCCAAGTCAGTTGAGGCCGAGCTTAGCTTCTGGGTGAACTCTGCGAGACCCTTCTGAACTAGGCTGGAGTCAATTTGATCAAGGGGCGCAGCCTCAACAGCAACTATATCAGCAATCGAGTTGGCATGGATGAATGCAAAGCCACTGCTAACAAAATACTTCTTCACTTCATTTCCTTCATGCACTGATAGTACCCCAGGTTTCAATTCTGTAATTGTTGATACATGTCCTGGAAGAACACCCATCTGCCCAGTTGATGCTGGAATTATGACCATGTCGACCTGAACAAAGATGTCAAGGCAAGTAAGAATTCTGATGGCCAGGAATGTTCATTTAGTTACCTGATTTCAGCTTAAGGACAATAGCCTATCAATATTTTTCATCCTCTCATGCTCAGGCTTTTGAAAATACCCATGGTGGCATCTACACATTGCGCAACCATGTAAGCATACCAAATCAGGCCGGTGTTTTTTTTTTTTTTTTTTTGTGGTGGACAGGACAGTTCTATTTTTCTAGGTACTTTGTAAATAGCATCTCAAACATGGAACAGGTAACCAAGGGCCGCAATAAGAAACCGATACTACATGGCAGCATTCATTTTCTAGCCAACTTTTCAGACAATAACACAATCAACAATTCCCTCTTCTGCAACAAATACCTTTGTGTACTCTTAACTTAGCCAGAAAAGGAAATGATCCCCTACAGCTAAAAGTGTGGCATAGTGTGGCTATAATAGCAAACAAGAGATGGTCCTATGCAGCAGAGTTGAGTACCCTTTTAGTTTGCAGCTCAGAGAGGTTATCGCCCTCCCCTCTGTGTGTGTGTGCATGGCAAAAACAAGAAAAATGCTTTAATAAAGTTGCTCCTGTGGTCCTACCCACTGAACCAAGTTCAAATTTCAAATTCTCTGTCAAATAAAGGATCAGATAACCAGCTCTTTTCCTCACTAACAGAAAGAATAATTCCTGACAAGGCTAGTGTTGGAAACGGGGTATTTCCCCACCATTATTGGAATATGAGCAAGGCAGAGTCCTACTTTTCGAATATTACCGTATCTTTATCTGCTATTCAAGGTCAGATGGAAGAATCCAAAAACCAGAAGGCATGTCTTTCAGAGCTGAAGGAAAAGCACAATCTATCATGAACAGGAAATGATCTCCAAACATACTTAAGCTGCAATTTTGGTTTTTAAATTTTGAAAAGAAAGTAAAATTCAAGCACTCTTTTACCGCTAAGATATAATCTTGGTTGTTTAAAAAAGGAGCAAAAAATAGAAATTATTTATCAATTTGAACTCTATTAAATTTGTCAGGTTCTTAATAGAGGGTGTTTGGGAGTGTGGTAGTGGTTGTTTTTCAAAGTTTTTTTCGCTCGGAAATGCATCAAAATAATATGTTTTTTTTATTTTTAAAAATTCATTTTTGACATAAGCACATCAAAACAATCTAAAAACATTAAAAAATGATTCTAAGCAAAAAAAATATTTTTTTTGGGAAATACGGTTTCTACCTTGTTCCTAAGTGAGCCCTATGTGCAAAAGGAACTGGAATAAAACAATCATGGAAGAGGACTGAAAAGGAGCTCCATGAGCACCTGGGATTAAAAAGGCAAAAAGCACACTCAAAGAAATGATGACAATAATGGCAAGGAGATAAATTAAGATCTAAGGATGAAAGGCTTCCTCACAGCAAAAAAGAAATTCGTACAACAAAGTCTATTATTTTTTGTAGGTTCCCAACAGTGCAATTATAAGCTACAAGAAGAGAAGAGAAGATAAATGCATGCATTAAGCTTGGGAGGCATAAGCTGATGTTCAATGAAAAAGAAAATTGCGTTAACTGACCATAAATATTCATGTGACAATAATGGGTGGAGCAGCAACATGATCGAAACATGCCAAAAATTCCTGCAGAAACATGTGTGAAGTATGCACTTGCGTGGATTTTATTCAGAGTTCAGTCAGAAAAATACACAATTAATTTACCAGTTTTGGTTGCAAACAAAGATTGGAGATCCTAGGAAGATGTAATAGGTTATGTAGCTTCAAATCAATCTTCGATGCTTCAAGACAAAACAAACTAAAAAATGAGATCAAAGCAAATACAGAAGTGTAAATCACGTGGCCCAGATTCATGTGCTTGGAATATTTGGCCACAAAGTGTCCGGAGAGCATGAAGTAAGATTCAGTTAGTAAGCTTGGAGAATGAAGCAACTGGTCCAATCCAGTTCTTCAGCAGTTTGTTTCAAAGCTGATAGAAACACAATAACCTAGCTAGTCATACCCACTGACAATCATTCTGTTTCTTAAGAATTGAGAGTTATCATTAGAGACGCGTCCTCAAGCCTGTCCAAACAATCACAAAATACATTTTCAAGACCAAAGGAGATCTCCTAAGTCATGAGATGATATACATGAAAATACTAATTTTCAAACTTTATAAACTATGGAACATCAGAGATGTATCCTTTTCGTGAACTTCTATTGTTGTGTGCAATGTTCCTATCAATTTCAGTTTCAATCCAATCATTATGGCATGGTTCCACTTTTTCAGACATGATAAATAGCAGGATCATTGGCATGCCTTTCCCTAAGACATGATCAACACAAATAGGATGTGAAACACTAGCGAATCTTGTTAGAGTTGATTCTAGGGTGTAACTAAGCTGCAGATGTAATATATCCCATCTTCAACCCAATAATATATCAGCAACGATCAGCAAAAGCAAGAATTTCACAATGCTAAAAGAAATCTTGCAAACCATTGATATCTTAAAAAACAAAATGCACACCCTGCAAGTCCCAAGAGCGATACGAATCTCAGCCTCCTGTATTTTACACCTACACAATGCACTGGTATAAAATCTAGAACAAACGCTAATCCCCAGTTATCTTATTTTATAAAAAAATATTGGCTCGATTACTTCAGTAGTAGAATGCTTCGAATCATATCGAGATCCAAACAACCAGCAAAATGGGCAATTTCCAAAACCAAAAATGCAGACTCACCACATAACCACAAATTCCAAAATGCATCAAATTCACCAGATTTATGAAGAAACCAAGAAAAAGGCATGCATCTTTAAGCCCGGATAAGGGAAAAAAACACCTTATTTTATCATCAACATTCTCTCAATCACTGCAATATAGAAAAATTGCTTCGGATCACATCAAAATCCAACCAGCCACAAATTCCAAAATGCGTCAAAATCACCAAATTTATCAACAACCAAACAAAAAGCACACATTTTTAACCCCGGATGGAAAAAATACGCACCTCTTTACCAGAAATCTCAGAAGCATAAGGAAGTACGAAGTTAACAGTGAGCTTAGAAGGGATAGCAGAAGGAGTAGGAGGCCGAGGTTGCATGAAAGAAAGTGGAGTCTTTGGTGGGTCCAAGTTTGGTGCCACTTTTTTCCACGCCTCCGCAAATGTTGAGTCAATGGTTTGTGCTGCTGGGAGGCCAGTGGAGAAGAGTCGAGCCTGAATTGTTCGGGCTAAGATTCCGGTGGTGGCTCGGCGAAACATGGTTGCTGCTCTTGAAGGGTCGCTCGGCTATTGCAAGGTCGGAGTTGAGGGGTGGTGCGGTGGTGTTTTGGTGGGGTTGCAGTGGAAATGAGAGACGGGGTGATGGGGATAAATTACGGGCTCGGGGTGTTTTGTTGGGCCTGTTTGGTTTTGTTAATTAGTTAACATTCGTTCGTGTGGAATTTTCGCATAGCTTATTTATCCTTATAAAAAATAAATTATATCTTAATTGCATCATAAAAAGATTCAGTTTGGAATTATAATAGTGATAATGATTTAAAATGTTTTTTATTTATAAATATATTAAAATAATTTTTTTTATTTTTTTAAAATGATTTTTAATATCAATATATCAAAACAATTTAAAAACATAAAAAAAATTATTTTAAGCAAAAAAATCAAAAATTTTAGAAACGCAGTTTTAACAACAATGATGGGCATGCATGTACTGCACTCATGAGTACGTAAAAAGTGCTCGTGTTCTTCAGGCGACGCATGTGGTATCTGCTAACTTAACATGTTATTAAAAGAGCACTATGTATTCTTCTCTTTCTATTTGTGCAACGTATCTTTATTAGTAACCATTTTATGTGTCATTGGGCTTTTGTTGTTTTTCTCTTTCTTTAAAAAAATATAGTTTAACCCTCTTAATTGTTGACATTTCAACTTTAATTATTTTTTTATCTCTAATTTGTTGTCTTAGTTTTTTTGTATAGGTTTTATTTGTTTTTAATTTTATGTTTCAATTGTGATTCTCATTCACTAGATTTTTAATTTTTATTATTGGCTTTTCTATAAAAGTTTTTGTGGTTTTTAAATTTATTATTTAATTCAAATTAATAGTATTGTATTTTTTAATTTAGTCCTTATTATTTTGATTTCTATTTTTTTTTCTCAATCCTTTTACAAAAGTTATTATCTTTTTTTATTTTATCACTCAATTACAAATTTTTTTTTATATGTCAACTCATTGCTTTTGGACTTTTCTATCATTGCACTACATTTTGTTTTTCAATTTCATTCATTAATTAAATATAAAAATTATTTGGTATTTTAATTTTGACCATTATTCTTTTAATTGTTATGTTTCTTAAATTTTCTTGTGTATTTTTTTTTTAATTTCATCATTAGATATTTGATTGATGGAGAACTTGACTTCATGATTTTTTCAGATTAGATGTTTTAGGTTTAATGGTTTGGGTCACAAGTTTTTTCAATAAAAAAACATGTGTTTATTAAATTTTTAAAGATTATGTGAATTTATTTTAATATGAAAACTAATTAAAATTTAGATTTTGAGAATTTAAAAACTCAGATTTTGATTTATCAATCATAAAAAATGAGTTTACTTTTAAAGTTCTTCTAGCTTGAAGATTTTTTTTTGTTTATATTTAAAAGAATCACGTTGTTAATAAAAATATATTTTGTTAAAATAAAAAAATATGAAAAAAAATGGAATTTTAATTAAAAAGTACAGTTATTTTGTTATAAATATCTATTCTAATCATTACATAATTAAATAAAAATAAATTTTAAAAAATCGGCCAGGTCGCTTGGCACTGCTATAATCCATTTGATGGCTTCTAGGCCCTGCCAAGCACAGGTAGAATGAATTCCAAGGCCCAGTTTAAAACTACTCTGTAATTTCATAAGGCGTTTGGGTTGTCTTGAAATGAAATTAATTTATCGTAAAACACTCAACAGCCCATCCATGCAATGGATTCAGTTCAGGGGAAAAAAAAAGAAAAGAAAGAAGAAAGACCTGCTACCTAAAAAGAACACAATCATATCAAGTTCCTGTCTTCGTGTCCCAGTTTCTGTCTTCAATGGAAGATCAAAGAAAACCTGAAAAAAACAAAACATCAACAACCTCAAATCTCTTATGGTTCTTTGGCGTATCAACATGTGTAAAACTCCTATTAATCCCATCATACCATAGCACGGATTTCGAGGTCCATAGAAACTGGCTAGCTATAACACATTCACTCCCTCTCGATCAATGGTACATTGACAAAACCAGTCCTTGGACTCTTGATTACCCACCTTTCTTTGCTTATTTTGAATACATCATCTCCTTTTTTGCTCACCTAGTTGACCCAAAAATCGTAGACCTTGAAAAGGGACTCGATTATAAGGCAGAGAGTGTGGTTTTATTTCAGAGATTGAGTGTGATTGTGTGTGATTTGGTTCTTTTATATGGGGTTTATAGACTGAGCAAGAATTTTTCTATGGGGTTTAAAGAGAGAGTTTTGATGTGGGTTTTGGTTGTTTGGTCACCTGGGCTAGTGATTGTAGATCACATGCATTTTCAGTATAATGGGTTCCTGCTAGGGTTGTTGATGATGTCGATTTCGTATTTGATGGAAGGGAGGGATTTGATGGGTGGGTTCATTTTTGCTGTTTTGTTGTGTTTTAAGCATTTGTTTGCTGTGGCCGCTCCTGTTTATTTTGTTTATTTGTTGAGGCATTATTGCTGGAAAGGATTTGTTAAGGGTTTCTGGAGGATTTCGGTTTTGGGAGCTGTTGTTGCTGCTGTTTTTGCTGCTGCTTATGGTCCCTTTATTTATCTCGGGCAGGTAATTCCTGGTTCCTATGATTCTAGTTCTTGTAAGAATTTAGTCAACACCAGATATTGTTTTTATAGCTGTTTTCATACCCTGGTATAACTGTTAGAGAGAGTGAGAGACTGATGCAGTTATATTGTTGCTACAATTTTTGTGGTTCTTATGTCACATTTTGTTTGATTGTTTCTTTCTTTCTTTCCTTTTTTGGTTTCAAGGAGACCTAAAGGTCTTGTGATCCCAAACCCCACCATGATACCATCCCATACCCAAGAGCCTTACACGACTCGAACACAGGACATGCTCAATGAGCTATCTGGGTACCATCAAGCCACAACTTGTGGTGGTGTTTGATTGTATCTTAATGTGAAATCATCATAAATTTTGTTTGTGATCAAACATAGTTGAAGATGAGGATTTGCTAAAAAGACCACTTGCATTTGTTCGTATGTATAAGCACTGAAATGAAGATGGAGTTTATACATCCACTCCACTGTTAGGCGTATTCAATCTGTATTCCTAATGCACACACTTGACAATTACTTGCTTGAGCTATCAGAAGAGATTCTAACAAACTCGGCAAATTTAAACTGCTGTCACTGATGTTTTGAATATGCAGCGACTAGCATCTTGGTGGTAGACACAGTGCTTTATCAACATATTTAAGCTGTTTTCTGTGTTATTATTGTGCACTCAATTGACTTCTCTTTATAGCTCAAACTCACAATAACACTTGTGTTCACACAAATGATCTTTGTAGGTTTATGGTAGTGGTTGATAGTCGATAACTAACTGCTGAAAGTCATAAACTATTTCTTGTATTACTTCTGCTTAGCGTATTCATTATATAACTCATACTTTGCAGATGCAACAAGTCATCAGCCGCATGTTTCCTTTTGGAAGGGGACTTTGCCATGCATACTGGGCCCCAAACTTTTGGGTGTTTTACATTATATTAGATAAAGGGCTTGCTTTCTTACTCAAAAAACTTGGGCTGAACATCCCGGTACCGGCAGCCTCTTTCACTGGTGGGCTAGTAGGGGATTCGTCACCATTTGCTATACTGCCTCAGGTAATTTTGCAGAATATTCTTGACGATGGAAACGATGTTGATGTCATTAACCCCAAGTAACATGATGCCATATATCTAGCAAGGTGCTTCATTTCTTAAAATTGATTTGAACAAGTTGGTGGCTCTTATCATTCACGAATCAGCATCAGCTCAGCTATAGTGTATAATTGATTCTTGCGTGATTTGGAAAAATATGACCTGGCAATGGAAGAAGCTGACATGCTCCCACCTTTGTCATCCATGGCATGCCTACAGGATGAACAGTTCTGTCGAACATATTTGAATTGATTAAATAATGATTTTATTTACAGTACTAGGAGATTGATTTTAACTCTAGAACATAGTTAATTTGGTTATTTTTCTTATTTTATGTTCTAGCTGCTGCTAGATGTAATTTCATATATCTAAAGTTAATCACATGGCAGGTCACCCCCTTGACAACATTCATTATGGTCCTGCTTGCCTTATCTCCATGTCTTATCAAGGTCTGGAAGAATCCTCAGCCACGATCAGTCGCTAGATGGATAGCTTATGCTTATATGTGTGGCTTTTTGTTTGGGTGGCATGTTCATGAAAAAGCATCACTCCACTTTGTCATCCCTTTGGCAATTGTCGCAGGAAACAGTTTGGAGGATGCAAGGCATTATTTCTTGCTTTCTATAGGTATGCTGAATTGTACATTATTTTCAGAACTTTCTAAATAAACATGGTCTTGGTAGCAATAATTATACGAGAGATTTGAGGCAATTGTGGTAGAATTGGGTTTGGAAATTTAAGCAGTTATATGGGATTTTTTTTTGGATTGAATTCCAAACTTCTGTATGTACTGGAAAGGTTGAATTCCCATACCCCGTAAACCCATTGTCCAAACCCCAAAACATCACACTTGCTTGTGCAGGCATATTTCGTTGCACTTAGGTAAATTCCTCTAGCTTCTCCTGTTTTAGAGTATATGTTTGTTGTTTGGTTTTTGTTTGCTCAGATTATTTGCGAAGAGCAGCCAATACAAGATGAAAATGAGAAGGCTTCCGCAAGAATAAATCCTGAACAAGCATGAAATCTAATTCTGTTTGTGTTGTTTGTCAGTGTTGTAATTGCAGAGAGACCTTTTTTTTTTAACAGACTAAATGCATTTTTGAACGGGCTAACTGACTAAATCAAGGGAAATTAATTTTGAGCATGAGAAAATGCGAGCATGAAGCAGGGTCAGCCAAATTTAGAGTGGTTTCAATTTCTATTGCAATTGTCGGTTCATGCTTTCCGTTTTTATATACTGATTCTGTTCATGCTTCTTTATGTCTAATGCAGTGTCTTGCTACTCGTTGTTTCCCCTTCTATATGAAGCCCAAGAGTATCCAATCAAAGTGCTGTTGCTGCTGTTACATTCAGTTCTGATGTGGCAGAGCTTTTCTGCACTATTCACCAAGGATGCAGCAGCCAAACCAGTAGTTTCAGCAAAGAAAACAGACAGACAGGTGGGTTTGAAGGGAAGTTCCAGTGATGTTGTTGGAAAAGGAGGATTCCATATCGGATGGATTGGAAGGTGTTACCTGTTTGGTCTGCTGGCTGTTGAGATTTGGGGTCAGTTTCTGCACCCTTACCTTCTCGGAGATAAGCTTCCTTTTGTACCACTTCTATTAATTTCTATATATTGTGCACTGGAAATTATGTACTCATGGATATGGCAGCTAAGACAGATTATGGTATCCACCTGACTCGTAATCCCTAGAGCAGACAACAAATTTTGTGACTTAACACTTCAGTGTTTCTATTAGAAAACTTGCATTGTGTTGGAATTTATACTAACTTTGACAAGCGTAAAGTCTCTTAAGGTTACTCTGTTTCTTGTTGACTCGGAGCCCGTGTCGGTATTTGTACACTGTGGTTTGAAAAATTTTAGGCACCCCTTTGGAGTGCGGTTCAATATTTTTTAATTTTTTTGTGTTTTTTATTATTTAAATATGTTAATGTTATAAATAAATAAAAATATTATTTTAATATATTTTTAAGTAAAAAATATTTTAAAAATTATTATGCATTATACAGGGATTTTGCGAGATGATTTCATGGGTTTTTGTAAGATGTTAGAGCATGATATGCTCAAGCTTTTTAACCTCGTTTTTAGGATGACATTTGGCTACTATATCTCAAGATAAAAAGACAGACGACTGAGATGGAAGGTATATATTACGATTTTTTTGTTTTAAAATGACAAAATTTACTTTAAAATCATTTTAAAAACATTTATTTTATATTGTTAATTTATTTTTTCAACTATATATATTTATATTGCTTTTGCATTTATTAACAAAAAATAAGTTGTGTTAGAGATGCATTGTTTACTTGCTCGCAAATTATTACGGATTAAAATTATGTATTTTTTCGGCTTTAAATATTTTTGGTTTAGGTTGGTTTTGGTTTTTTGAGTTTTTTAAGGCAATGTATAGGTCTATCAAGGTATTTAAAGTATTTTCTAGGCATTTTGGATTAAAATAGGTTCTTAAGAAAAAAAAATCAAGCCCTTATTTTTTCTACAACCTCTAGTCACCAGAATATGTAAAAAGCAAACGATGTGTCGTTTATTGTTATTTTAAAGCTCTCATTTGTTTTTAATGCCCAGACACGTTGGGCTACCAAGTCCAGACATCTTAGTTCCTTCTAGTCTTTATTATTATTATTGTTGTTGTTGCTATTTTATAATCAGGTTCAAAAAATTTGATAAAAAAACGATTGAACTCAATTGAGTCTATGAGTCGTGTCGCAAGTTTAACCGGTTAATTCGCAACATTCCTCTCCAAGTTTTTCAATTCATTATTAAAAAAATTGACTTGGGTTAATATAAAAATAAAAATGATTATTATCATAGTTTTAAAACTCTATTTGGGGGTCAACCCGAAGCTAAAATCGGGTCAAGAGTTGTGTTGATCATTGATCCATATCAATACAAGGATACAAATGATTATTATCATAATTTTAAAACCTTACTCGAGGGTTAACCTATAGCAAGGCCCAGACCATGAGCCGGGATGGTCAACTTGGGTTGATCCAAAACAAAGTAAGAATAAAAATGATTATTATCAAAATTTTAAAAACTAACTTGATGATTGACTTGGAGTAAGGCCTGAGTCACTGAAAAAAAATATAAGAAAAGAATGAATTTTTTACTCGTGTTTTATCTTGGATTGACTAGGTCGTAAGTTGGCTTGAATTTCTGACCGTGTCAAGTCAGATCAATCATTCCTTTATTTTTTTTAAACTCGGAACGGTTTAGACCTTGGGTTAGTCGAGTCATATCTAATATCTAGCAAACACAAAATAAAGCAAATTTTCTAGTACAATTCAAAGCATACAAAATGTAGGATAATATAATTATTTGTCCAGTTCTGTCAAATACAATTCAATCAACATTGTTCAACATATCAAATAATGCATTATAATTTTAAACTAGTTACATGACCCGTGCGATGTCGCGAGTCAATGGTTTTTGCATAAAAAATATCAAAAAAAGTTAAGATCTAAAAGTATTAAGCTTTTTTGCAAAGCTATACCCAAGAGTTTTTGGTGTGGCTGCAACGTCTGACCCAATAGTAATATTTATAATATTAATAATAATATTAAACTTGCATAACCAAGTTTAAGTGGGTCCGACTCCAATACCAGACCCAATAGTCTTGAATGTGGGTTTAGCTGCAAGGTCGTTTCATAAAAGTGTGATAATCAAATAGATTAATTAAAAAAAATAAAAGTAAGAAAAACATTAATGAAAAAAAAAAGAAAAAAAATCTGAATTAACTGGGCTAACCCTTCAAACCAGGTTAACCCGTTAAACCTTAGATTCATGTCGTGAAAGTTTGATAACTAAATAGAAAAAAGAATTGACGGGTTACCACAAAATTAATTGGGCTAACCCTTCAAACCCGGGATCTGTGTCATGAAAATTTGATAACTAAATAGAAAAAAAAATTGAACATTAACAAACTCAATTAAACAAAAAATAATAATTAAAAAGGAAAAAAAAACAAAAAAGCATCAGCCTTTTCACCGTGGACTCCAGTGTGCAATCCATAGTTAAAGGCATAAAAAGAAAAAAAAAGAAAAACTAAAGGCATCGGTCGATAACTAAAAGAAAAAACCCATAGAGGTATAGAAAACAAAAAAAATAAAAAAAGAAAAATAGAAAAAAAGGAAAAAAATAAAAAAATAAAAAAAAATACTGCTCAACGTTTCACTATGAACTTGCACAATAAAACACTGAGTAGTTTTAGTTTATTGTTAATGTACAATTATCATTTTATATGCAATTCATGCATTGTTAATTTAAAAATATATTATTTGATAACATATGCCAACTCAAACTTGATCTAGGATTGATTTTCCATTCATAACTTAGGTCTAAAAAAGTTAACTTATAGTTAACTGGACCAACCTGATTAATCAACTCATACTTGGTTAATTTAATGTATCACCCCATAACCTAAGTCAAAATTCATTGATTTTTTTTAAATTTTTTTATAAAACAATGTTATTTTAATATTTTTTTTTATTAATCCATATCCATTTGAGTCAAACCACTTAATGGTAATCTGAATTTTAGGTTGGTTAACTCTATCTGATTTTAAAAATTATGCAACAACAAAGACAAAAGTAAAAAATAAAAAATAAAAAATAAAAAAATCCTCTTTCATGGGCTGGATTTGGATGATCAACATTGAGAAGAAAAAAATCCCTAAACCCATATTCCATGCGAAGCCCATAACCAACATCGCTCAAGTATAAAACACTACAACTAGGGATCCCATTATAGCCGCTAGGGTTTTCTTTCTTGTTCTCTTCGCAGCGCCAGCAGCAGTAGCACCAGCAGCAGCAGACATCTCTCAACAACCACCGCCATGGCTGAGCAGGTACACTTTCTCTCTCTGATCTTGTTTGCTTTTTTCTCATGAACTCCAACGATGCGTCCTTCAATTCTGGTATCGATCTGATTTGTTTATGTTCTTTTTTCTGTAGACGGAGAAGGCATTTTTAAAGCAGCCTAAGGTTTTCCTTAGGTAATATAAAGCAGTACTGCTTGTTATTACCATGCTTATGATGGTGTTATTTCTTTGTGTTTGTTTGTTTTAATGATGTTTTTGTTGTTTAGCTCGAAGAAAACTGGAAAGGGAAAGAGGCCTGGAAAGGGAGGAAACAGGTTCTGGAAAAGCATTGGGTTGGGTTTCAAGACACCCAGAGATGCCATTGAAGGTTTGCTCCTCTATCACTTTACTCGCATCCTGGTTGTTTAATGTTACGTGTGTTTTTGTGGAGACATTTAAATGCTCCTTTTTGTGTGTTTTATGAGCCTCTGTTATATTTTGATCCGATTTCTTTTTTGGTTTGAAAATGCCGAAGTTGTCTTGTTTTTGCGAGATTGTGCTGTATTTTATTTAATATCTGGAAGAGGTTTTGCTGTTAAGCTCAAGAAAACCTTGATTTGCAGTTACTTTTGTTAGTTTAGAACCCTGCCAATGTTGTCTGCTCTATAGGGTTGCTTAGACCCGCAGTGTGCCACTGGATTTCTACTGCTTAGTTTATTTGATTAAGCTGTCTATGCTTGCAGTGCTGCTGAGCAATTTGGTGGCAGAATCTCTATTCGTTCCTAATTTTAGTAGGAATACAGTAGCACAAAGCATCTCTTTTGGAATCTTGTTTAAATTCACCTATAAATCAGTTCACTGGTATTTGTTTTTCTCTTTGATTCATTATTGTTCCGAGTGCTTGTCGTAATTGTTTTTAAAAATTCATCATCATATATATATTTGCTTTTTAATTGGAATCTGATTGTTGAATAGCTGATGGAGTGTGGTAGCTGCAATATTTTTTCATTGCGGACTGGCATATGTTAAATACACACAGACACACACACACCTGTAAATGGTTTAATGATAGGGTGACTTGCTTTGCATCTTTTGATGTGGTTTGAAGTGTCCTGGCCTTGGACAGCTCAAGGTTATTTTTTCTCTCATTTACTTTTCTATCTCGAAGTTTTTATTTAGTTGCTAGTTAGCTGTCTGCCGGATGCGTGCTTCAATTGATTGATCATGTTGATATTGTATATTTGAAATTGCTAGTGGCTTGTATGCTAAGCAGGAGAATGTGCTGATCTTGCACTTTCTTGCCATTGTACACGCGTAACGCAGTTTAATGATTGAGGTTGTATATCATTTCAGGAACTTACATTGATAAGAAATGCCCATTCACTGGGACAGTTTCTATCAGAGGACGCATCTTGTCTGGTACTTGCCATAGTGCAAAAATGAACAGGACCATTATCGTGAGGAGGAACTACCTTCACTGGGTCAAAAAATACCAGAGGCAAGCTCTAGCTTGTTTATTCTATTTTCCTGCAACTGTTTCATCTTGTTTTTTTCTCGATAAAATGGCAACAAGTCATCCTCTCTTTCTGAATGCTAAGTTATATTTGTTGTCTCGCTGCTATCCATCAGATATGAGAAGAGGCACTCAAACATCCCAGCACACATCTCCCCATGCTTCCGTGTCAGAGAAGGAGACTATGTCATCATTGGTCAATGCAGGTCTGTATTCGGCAGTATTCTTCTGTTTCAAATTCAATTATTTTTCATCACACTTGCAAAATCTGATGAAATATATTTATTTTGCAGGCCATTATCAAAGACAGTGAGGTTCAATGTGTTAAAGGTAATTCCAGCAGGATCTTCTGGCGGTGCAAAGAAAGTTTTTACAGGCATGTAAGAGGTTTGATTCTCAAATGATGTGATGCTGCCAGAGATTCATATACCTATAGGCGATCTTGGATGTTTTATCAGCCTTAAGATTAAATGAACGGATCCTTTTGTTTTCCTTGTATCCTAGATTTTGGTCTGTTTCTTTTACTATCAAGGATGATCTAGATTGAAATTTTGAGGATATTAATTGCTTTATTTTGCTGGGTGTTATGTTATTTCTGATTTTCGTCAGTAATATTCATCCTTTCCAAATCTCTCCCACCAGGAGTTTTCTCCTGTCTGGAACAAGTTTTTTATGGCTCCTTTCCCTCCCTATCTGCAATTGTATTGCCTCATGCTTGTCTGTTCCGCCATTTATCATGATCATTGTGCATGTTGGCATATGTGCAACGCCATTGCAGGGAAAAATCCCCCCCTTGAGTTCGTGCCTTCTTTTGATAACTAATCTCTTTTATCTGTATTCATTGATTTTGGCCTACGTATAATTGCTTTTAAAATAAGGAATTTTGGACAGTAAGAAATTTCCATGCAGATGTTTTCGGTTTGCCGTATGTTTTACGTCTAACACGACCCACAATTTGATTTATCCTTGATGATGCATGACTACTTGAAAGCTTGAACGTGTTTTCAGATCTTGGAAGCTACTCGGCATCTGCTACACATACAGGAAGGTACAGAGGTTGCTAAAACCAAAAGATATATATGAAGACTTAATCTACAGTAAGATTTGACCAAATAAGTCACTGGTCCTACTGTAAAATACCAATCCCGCGTTTCATCTACTTCCTGAAAGCTTCAATCTCACATCTCCACCTTCTATTGTTCACCGACTTAATCTTGGCCGTTCATCTCTACTGCCATACCTCGTTATTGAACGGAAAGTACTGCTACTAATAAAAAAAAAAAAATACTAAAGCCCGTGACTAAATCACCATATAGCCACACTCGATAACACTATTATATGTGCCGGGAATTTTTTTAAAAGTTATTTTTAGGTGTTTTTTTTTAAAAAATTATGATTTGTAATTTTATCTTGATTTTAATTTTTAATATTAGATTTAGATTAGAGGATTTTTTTAATTTTGTTTTTTTATTAATTTATCATGATTTAATTTGAGTTTTTTAAATTATTTTTTTTTAATTTTATTTTTTCATATCAAATTAATTAAAAATTAGTATTTATAATTTATTTTAAGATTATCAAGGTTTCATTGACTGAGTTATAAATTATGTTGATTAGATATATTATCATTTTAATATTTAAAAAAAGTATCATTTAATATATTATCATATCAATATTTTTAAAAAATATTATTTAACATGAATTATATTTTAAGTTTATTGTTTTTTTTATTAAATTTTTTTAACAGTGCCTAATATTTTTCTTGCATTAAAATAACATTTATCCAATTCTTACCGCACGAGCCAATAATCCAATTCACTGCTATAGATTGAAAAATCTGCGTTCTCCTGTCCTTATCAGTAATTGTCAACCTGACTTGTCCCGCAGGTTATCTAATTTTTTAAATATGATTTACGTTAAGTTTTTAGTTTAATTAAATTATTGATATGGTAAATCTTAGTTAATCTATTCGTTTTTTTTTTTAGTAACTTGATTGAATCTGTCAAAACCTATTAAAACAAATACAATTTTAATACATTCAGAAGTTAACGTAATGATCTACTAAATTAATTATTTCTTCAGATCAATTCGTATATCCAGTTTTACAACCATGAAATTGCTGGTTGAAAATTTGACAGCAAAAACGCAAAAATGCTTTATATATATATATTTAATATCGACATATTAAAATAATTAAAAAATATTAAATAAATAATTTTTTAAAATAAATATATTTTTAAAACACCTTCGAACATAATTAATCTAAGGAAACCAGGGGGAGAGTGCTCCACTGCTACTTCAAATTCAAGCTAGAGCAAGCTTCGTGGAAATCCAAGCTATGACGGGTCCCGCTTAAATTTTCCCAAATGTTACTGGTTGGAGCTCGACCGTTCAGCGGGCCCATTTGCTTACGTGTACGCCCCTAGATTCCACCGAGTAGTTTTTAGTGACATAGTAAAAAGGCAAAGACAACTACTTTTTTGTTTCTTTTGTTCTTGGTAAAGACTTGTGCTTTCTTCTCTGTTGTTTCCTTCCCCTGCTACATAAATTCTCTTTCCGCCCTTTCTCTGTGTTTTCTCTCAAGAAAAATTACATATGGGTTCAAGTAAGAGCAGTTTAAATGGGTCAGGTTCAGATTCAGCGTCAGGGACTAACAGGTTCAAGCGCAGAGCCCTTGCTTCTCTCTTTTGTGGTGGTTCTGTTTCTCGAGCTCCTATTGAGGTTCTTTAACATCATCTCTCTCCTTCTCTTTAGATTTCTTTTTATGAATCCATCCATCAACTTGAAGTTATTTAATTTAAGTTTAGTACTAAAGAATTCTTTCTGATCAATTAGCTGACTGATGAAAATAATTTAGCATTAATGGTTTTGTTTTTAATGGGATTATCTGTAGTTATTTGTTCTTTTCTTTGGTTGCTTAGAACATGTTAGAATAAAGTGAAAAACAACGAATGGAAGGAAAAGATAGAATCTTGAAATGGGTCTTCGATGTTTTCTCTTCTATTCTTCTTTTTTTTTTTTTTTTGGGTTGGATGCAAATGTTTTGAAGTCAATATCTCACGAACGTGAAGTTCACTTAACTTATATTACAAGTAATTTTCTACTGTACCGTGACAATTTCTGGTTGCAAGTTACGATTATTCGATGAATTTATAAGCTGATTACGGCGGTTGAGATTTTTTCTTCTAGAAATGCATTAAAACACTATTTTTTAATTTTTTAAAAATTATTTTTGATAATAGTATATCAAAATGATAAAAAAAACATAAAAACAACTAATTTTAAGAATAGTTTTTTCAATTTTTTTAGAAACTTTATTTGGAAAGCAATTCTAAACAGCCCTGAGTTATTCTTATAAAATTGTGCTTGGTTATATCAACAACAAAGACTAAATCCCAAATCAGTTGCGGGCGGTGATATGGATCCTTTTGTGCCATTCATGTGCTGGGTTACGGTAAAACAAGGGAGAAAACAAAAAAACTATCTTGGAAATCAAAAATTGACTAAAGTATCTTGTAATGGAGTAATTCTGAGACTGATTTTGACTTTCAGATGGGTGATCATGTAGATGAATCATTGACAGGATCTCTTGAAAATCTTGCTGCTTGTCATGATGTGTCAGCGAGCTCTAAGCAGGCCTCATTTTCTAACCTTGGTTCGGAAACTGGGTTAAGTAGTTCCAGTGTTGAAAGTGCGGACTTATCTCGAAATAGTAATGGTAAGGTTGAGGATAGTCCTGCTTCTAAGAATAGCGAGTTACAATCTCAGCAGTCAAATGTCAATGACAGTCTTATGGAAGCTCATGCAGCTAGTGCTTCTGTAAAAGAACAGACACCAACAGCATCTGTCTCTGATGTTACAACGGTGGCAGGTGTTGTAGGTCCGGATTCTGAGAATCTAGATTCGAATGAGTCGTCTGTTTCAGATGCAAGTATTGATTTCTCCAATACAAATTCTGTTATTCCTGCTTCCTTAGTACCTCCACAACCACTTTCAGAATTTGTCTCATCTGATGGGGAACAAGAAGCGAGGGCTGCAAGATTGGTTGTTGTTGATGTGGTGAGCATACAATCCAACATTTTCTCAAGTAGCTTTGCAGAAATTAGTAATCGTGAGGCAAGAAGGAATAGTAGAAGGATGTTTTGGGATGCTTTTTCTAGAAGCAGTTTGAGAAGGAATGGAGGTTCCCAAACCTTAGTTCTTACAACTAGTCATGCTGATGATCTAGGATCTCATGACAGATGGCTCCTTGATTTTAGCGGCGATCTACATTTCGATGGAGTTGGTCGTGGATCTAGATATCCTAGCACTAGAAGTCGACGCAGGAGTGAACGGCCGTGGCAATCAAGATATGAGGTAACAGTTTATACATTTCCTTCTGATGCAATCTGTTTATGGGATAAATTGTCAAAAGACCTTTGAAAGTTTTTTATGTACAGAAAACTTATTTGATCATATAATCAACAATTCATCAAACTGGAGGTTCTTTGACACATGCAATTCATTTTGATTTAGAATTCTTGTTACTATTTTTACCTGGTTATGCTTCACAGATTAATATTTCCTGTTTATTGTTTTTTGATTACATTTCATTCATTATGCAGAGAGAAAGATTTCATGATGTGCATGATGAACAAGGTTGGGAAGCTTCCTTGTGCCCAGCTGGCCTTCATCGTAATGGTACATGTTTATGTGAACCCTCTTCTGTGGCTGAGGAGTCTAGCAGCCATGCAAATATTTCCCAAATATTTCTGTTGACAGATGCACTTTTTGAGGTAAATAGATTTCTTTTACGGTGACTATTTTCGAGGCACTCCGCTAGTTCTATGCCTTGAGAAGTGTCAACAGATTGCACCAGTCCAAATTACATCCTCTAGCTTTCATATGTCTTTCTTTATTGAAAGCATTGATACACATAAACTTAAATGATTCCTTCATGTTAACTACAATCTACTTTCTAAAAACCTTTACATCTGTGTTAACTCATCAGGTACAATATGTAGAGACTTGTTAAGTGGAATGGGCATGGGATTTGTAACAGTTGTCGTCTTATGTGAAGCATGTTCATAAGCATCACATATGCAGAATCGTCCTATAGTCTTACTTCTCATGGTTTTCTTATCGTGTTTATTTTGTAGGTTTTAGAGGAAATTCATCGCCATCACCTATCCCTTTCACCCTCTATGCTCTCTCTTCCTGCTCCTGAAGCTGTTGTAAATTCGTTACCTCTGAAGAATTATCAAAAGTCTCATGGAACTGAGAATGTGGCACAGCATGAACAACAGTAAGTGAAAATCTTATAAAATAATACAAAACTAACATTAGTAATAACTTCTGCTTGAAAAGAGAAGAATAATAAATGACACAAGGCAAGTAATTTACTATCCAGAATAAAGAAAGAAAACCTTCAGGGAGTAGATGTTTTTGTTACTTCCTAAAAGGGATGCGTGTAGTCATGTGGCTAACACATTATGTATGTAAAATGTCCTGTATAGCTGTGCGAAATTGTACAAGGAGTCATCTTCGTGCTTGGTCACAGAGTAGTACAAGAAAAATCCATTGATACCATGGCTTCTTGTACCTGCCTGCAACATGCTCTCTCCCCGCATTTGTACTTGCTTGCCGAATCTACTTTTACATGTGGTGAGGTGGTGATAAAATTCTGACGATGTGAACCGTGGTACTGGATCATGCTAGCCTACAATTTTTGTTCCTTTTAACTTGATTCAAAATGGGAAAGCGAAAAATGTAGATAAAAAGGAAAAAAAAATTAATTTGAAGAAAAATAATATATATATATATATACATATATTTTTTAAAAATTTATTTTTGATATCAATACGTAAAAAAAATTCAAAATTATAAAAAAATTTAAAATTTTTTCAAAGCTCTGGTTCAACCGCCCTTAATTCCATTCATAAATCAAGGACTTGAAATCATTTATCTACTGTTCATTTATGATTCTGAATAAATCTGTATGGCCAACATGCATTCTACTGTTCACAGCAGTATTCATTTTCCCTTCAAACGCCTTGTGAACTGAATTCTTGTTCTCTCTAGTTAATCCTGACTAGTATCGGAAAAAATATTTACAGGTGTCACATTTGCTTGGTTGATTACGAGGAAGGAGATAAAATTCGAGTCCTCCCATGTTCTCATGAATTTCACATGGCATGTGTTGACAAATGGCTCAAGGATATACATGGGTAATCTATCACTGCCATGCTTGTTGTTTTAGATGACTTGGGCTGATTACGAGCTGAGTTCTAATTTCTTTTTGTTCTTATGTTCGTTTTCAGTGTTTGCCCTCTCTGCAGAGATGATGTTTGCAAGGGTAGGGCTGAAAGTTCGGCCTCAAACCCAGAGAGCACGTCACCTTGATGCATATATATATAAAGACTTGTAAATAAGGCAAAGTTCTTCCTGAAATGGTTTGAGGTCTTTCCACAAGACCACAAGACAAGGTTACATGTTAGGAATTTTAATTTTCTTCTTTATGATATCCTACGCTTTAAGCTTTTCAACTAAAGTTTAGCTTGCAGTATAATCACTTGCTGTCAACAGTTGTAGAAATCTTATATTATCAAATGGCCATGAATAAGGTTATGGAAAGTATAGGACATGGAATAAGATTTTGATATGTCTGAGCCCCCAACTTTTGTTTTTCCTAGTAACATCATCCTGCTTACTCTTTTTATGGCTCTAGCTAGCTAGTAACTCGTGCATTTATTTTCTTTCCTGTCACCGAACAATTATTGTACCAAAAAGTTCATCTTTATTACCAATACCAGCAAGGCACCAACCTTGCGAATGACATTGAGTTGGTCAGTCCGTTAGCGGCATATGGCTTGTAGAAACTGGATGGGGTATTCCTGTAAATGATCACTGCTCCGATAGTTAAAAGTTGTTAGGTTGAATCTTGTAAAGTAGACTAGTCTAGGAGAAGCTTTGATGAAGAAAAAGCTGGAAGCAGGAATTTCCATTTAGTTAATTTTGGGAAATATGTGACTTTTGGATCTTAGCCGAAAGGTCAATACAAGTTTTGCAACAGACTAGCGTACTGCAAGCTGCTTTGACTATTTTAGGCCCTTTGATTCCCAAACTACGTTCGAGGGCATTTGTGATTCTGTTTGACTCATCCATCTGGGTTTCTTCTTGGTCATGCTTTGCCTGCCTTCATGGACCATGAGCATCCACATAAGAATCAAAAGCTAAAGCTTGTATTCTTAACTCATGGGACCTACATTCAATAAGTTTTTTGGGCAGGCATCCATAGAGTGCAGGTGAAGCAAAGTGAGGAGCAGTAATTGTGCCTGAGAGGGTCACTGTTCTTAAAATCTGTCGGTGTTGTGATGTCTGCTTAACCATTTCTTTTTGTAAATGAAAAAAAGGAGAAAAACACTCGGTTTGAGAACTGGGAGAGATGGTTCACTTCATCCTCCAACATAAATGAGGTTGGTTGCAAGTTTCAATTTAAGAGTTAAATGTTCTGCTGGACTGCAGAGAACAGTCCACCTGATACCACTTCCTTTTATACGAACCAACATGTATGCATTCATGTATGGAGGTATGTACTCCTATAATATGCTTGGTTTAGGAAGCAAGGTCTGAAGGAATAGATGAACTGCCCTCAAATTTTTTTATGCTTGTATAGGCATGTCAGCATGTCATCTGCTGTACTTGTCATGACAGAAATTCACCTTCCTGTAGAACTTGAGAAGAATCAGCCAAATTCATCAGCTTCTTTACTTTCTTGGGAATTTCTCTTTTACAACAACAAAATGAAATAAGAACTCAGTTTTTCCTAACTAGAATCCTATATTATCTAAATATTTCAGCTTTGCAGGTCTAGATGATAAATACATGTCCTTCTACACATAATTTCTTCTCTATTTGCGGCTGGGGGTTTACCTAAGCGTCTTAAGTTTCGTGGGACATCCTCATTGTGCATAAGAACAGATAGCAAAGCTAAGATACAAGAGCTCTACATTTAGCTGAGCTAATCCATTAATGCAGTGGCAATGTTAGGTGGGAAAAACTCCACGGCCATTCCCATTGTCATCTATCTAGACTCTGATGATAAAATAACACACGCCCACCATCATTTTTTATGCCCTAACACCCACTCTATTTTTCTCACCTGCGAAAAACAAGAAATACTTGAGAGCTTATCTGTTTTTAGTCTGGTACGTGGTAATTACGACCAAGACCTATCATTCCAGCATTGTCAGTCAAATAATTGGATCAAAAGCTCTTCCTTGTTTGACATGCAAATCCCGAACGTGGTTTTGTCTTCTTCCATGTTTTTAGGCAGGGAGACGAAAGAAAAAAACATTTCATCACAGACTTGTGCATTATATATCCTGATGGTAACAGCCTTGTCAGATGAAGCACTGCTCTGTTTGTTTTTGTTACCAGAAGCATGCCAAGAGTATGGATGAAGCAACGCAGCTTGAACAAAGAGAAAGATCCCCAGAAAATAATTTTTTTAGTATTGAAAACAGATGATGGCACGGGTGTGCTACTTTCACACATAATCTATCAAGATAATGAGAATGTTATGCTAATTTTTTATACAATAGAATAATGCAATATCATCCGCTTGCCTCATTAATCCACGGTATCCAAGCAAGTGCAGCAACTCCTTATAACCCATTCCCTTAAGCCAACTAATTTATATATATATATATCAAAAACTGATTTGGATCATGGAACACATCACATATCTCATAATTACATTGTTATAAATTATTAAGTCATGGTGGAATATGAATTCAAGCATAGCTTTCAGATTTTATATTCCAACCAAGATATTTGACTACGCAAAGAATACATATCAACTTTAAAACAATATTATTCGAGTAATTTTTTTTTAAAGATAAAACAAGATTGTTTTGGATAAAAACTTATTAGAATTGACTCGATTGAGTTTTATTTTATTTTAACTAGATAATTCAATTTTAGTTTTAGGTGGTGAGTCACCGAATCAATCCAACGAGGTTTAATAACTATAAAACTTTGAAAGATCAAACTTTAGAATAAAACATGTTGGATATATTTATTTTTTAGTTGTAAATGATGGTGAGGTTTGTAAGCAGGAAAGAACATTATATTTATGTAATGTAAAAGTAATTAGTTACTTGAACTAGGAGTTTTGTCATGGATCATGGTTGCTATCCCTTTAATGAAAGTGAAACAGTTCATATTCTTACATTTATAACAGACTCCCATAGGCCAGGCCAGAGCAGTAGGCACACACCCCTCCTCCTCTCCCCTTTCAAAAACTGCGAGCATTTATTTACTCAGAGATTTCAATTCAATGCCTTGGCAGGTGAAACCCATGCCATAAATGACCACCACCACCACCACCACCACCACTCACTTCTCTCTCTTTCTTTGCTCCTACCCTCCTCCTCCTCCTCCTCCATCACCACCACCACAATAATCCACCTCACGTTCAGTTACTATCCTATACACACCTGCACTCATTAAAGGCCAACCCGCCCATTTTATCAGCCTCTCTAGAAACTGAAGCAAACGATGTCTGCTCCTCCAGACTTGTTCACCACAACAGTACCCACCGATACGGCCAGCGGAGGCACCAAGACTTCGCCGTTTCAGAACCTTAACTCAAGCATATTGATCATCATTTTAATCCTCTCCATCACTCTGTTAGTCTCTGTTTCTCTTTGCTTCCTTCTTCGTGTCTTAAACCGCCGTTGCCTCAGCCACCTCTCTCCCTCTAGAACCACCGCCACAACTACCACGATAACAGCCTCCTCCTCCTCTAACCGTCACTCAGGTAACAACAACCACCGTGTTTCACCAGAAACCTTAGAGCCTTCCATTGCTGACTCACTTCCTCTCTTCTCCTTTTCCTCCATCAAACGGCGATCATCCTCCTCCCCTGCTATCTCCGGCGGCGATTGCGCGGTTTGTCTGTCCAAGTTCGAACCGGATGATCTCTTGCGATTGCTTCCGATTTGTTGTCATGCTTTCCATGCACATTGCATTGACACGTGGGTCAATTCTAACCAATCATGTCCTCTTTGCCGGTCTCCTATTCTTATATCGGAGTCCGACCTCGCCAAAGCTATCTCCGATGTCGAAGCTCGCGGTGGTGATAGTTTCCGCCTTGAGATTGGTTCTATTAGCCGCCGAGAACATCCTGCTCCTAACTCGGCCTCCTCTCTCTCCACATCCGCCGCCTCCTTTGCTGCAGGCGAGCATCGGAGCTCGTACTCTGTTGGTTCGTTTGATTACGTCGTGGAGGAGGAATCGGAGGTTACTATCAATCAATCACACAGGAGGAGCATGTCGAAGGAGAGTGGTGGCGGTGGCGGTCCGACATTGTCCGAGCAGCAGATTTTGGCAGCGGAAGTGGCTGCGGCGAGAGGAAGTTGGTTAAGAGAATACGTTGACCGTCTATCGGCTTCTCTCTCTTCACGCACGGCATCGTTTAGAGGTTCTGGAAGGTTCTTTACGGGAAGCAGTCGCCGGAGCGAGATCACCGGTGTTGGGGATTATGATTTGGAGGCGAACCGTGTAGGAGAAGAAATTAGCGAACTGTTTCGTTGGTTTTCAGGGGTATAAGTCATAAATAGATGAAACGGTTAGGGTCAATTACGGGATTTAAATCTTACCGCATTTTCCTGGCCCAGTCCATTTCTTGCTATGTCCACTCTATAAGGTACAAAATGACAAGACATGCTGGTAAGTGGATAAAGCAAAAGAGAGAGTGGAAACTCCTGAATCTATGGTTCCTTCCTTGGCTTGTCATCAATCTTTTTCGTAGATAAAGCACCAAGAGAATGACATTTTTGGAAGCATATTGGTCTATGATGCCGAGGGAGATAGATGATGCATGGATGGATGATCCATCCAAGAGGTACATACATAGATGTTGATTTCCTACCTTTCTATAAAGGATGGTTTGTGGGTTTTTTTTTGTTTTTTTTTAAATTCTAGAGAAAAAAATATTAATTAGTAATATCAGACACAGTACATATGGGGCTGTCATCATGTGAATTCTGTGATTGCTGAATTGAATGTTGATGTTCATTGGTTGATCTTGGCAAATGGATCACAAGCACATGAATTAGTTTAAACGATTAGTTTAAACGAGTCACTTTCACGTGAGAGGTCATACGGACCTTGAGATTAGTCTCTTAATCAGCACTAGCTTGATAGGTTCATGGGAGATGAAGTTCATGCATGAATTATGACCTTATATGGTGATTTTCATCCGATGATTTCATCGGATGATTTAGCCATCTTGAATACTTTGAGATAATCTTGATTACCCTTTTGGATATGATGATTTTTTCTTGAAAAAAAGAGGGATTGTCTTGTTGACAGTTTGATTACTGTCAGCAGAGTATGATTGCCGGGAGTTTTCCAGTAATCTGAGATACCCACAGCCATGGCCATGCTTATTAACTTGCTGCTAAAGGTCTTAAGAACCTCCTCTCTGTTAAGAATTTCTGCGAAGTATTTATTTATCCCCCCCAAGCTTCAAGTCCTCTCCACCTTGACCTAATTTTTGTTGGAGCTGTAGCCATTTGGACATCTAATCTGGGTGCCTGAAAAATCAGCTGTTGACTCCTTGGGAATTAAGGACACGTAGAGACATGGTCAGATCAGATTATTATAAAGGTCCCCATTTCCATTTGAGGGCGATCCCAGACGAGGGTTAGGTAGCTTGGCGCACTTGTTTTTCTGGTCATGGATAATAATATATTTGGTTGATAGTGAGACTCAAGTTGTCAGCATAATGATGGCTGCGGACTGCGTCCACTCACAACTAGGGAACGAGTGATCGGAAAGGCAACGGCTTGGTTCTGTGCTCAAACTAGAAACCCATGCCTTGAAAAATCACACATGCTGCTGCTGCCTCTGCCTTTCACATTTGGTAAAATCAGCCTTTAAATTGGTTCAAATCAACCCCTCTATTTCCAGCCAAAGGTAATTTGAGTCCTTTTACCCCACTCTTGTATAGATTAAATGCCCAGATGAAAGCTACGTGTCATTAAGGAGATAAAATTACATGTCTTGATAGATTTTCGAAAAAACTCCGACCATAAATTTATGCTCAAAGTCCACACACACACACTCACATAGACTTGATATTTTTTTTGTTTTATTATGTACTAACTGTCAAATATTATGTTGCAAATACATGAAGCTATAATTTTTTTTAATTGAAGGGAAAATCCTCAAACTTGGTTGGGATATGATTAAGTGTTTGGTATTGTGATGTAGATGTTTTTTTATTTGAAAATATATCAAAATAATTTTTTCTTTGTTTTTTTTCTACACCAACACATCAAAATTATTGAAAAATACTAAAAAATATTAATTTAATATTTTTTCAAGCCAAACGAATTTTTAAAATGCATCGAAATGCAATTCTAAATAAAAAAATAAATGGTGCCTTAAGAGAGGTATAACACTCAAATTCAATCCACTATCATCCCTAGCTAAATATTTGATAGAGAATCTCAAATTGCCTTCACCTAGAAGTATAACAGTTGTTTTGAGCCAATTTAAAGTAGATGCTTTGATTTGAACAAATCTGTAAAGTAGAGGGACCATACATGATTTTAAACCTAAAGCCTAACTGTACTGTGAAACTCGAATGATTTCTGGTCAAGATCTACTTATAGGAGTACTTGAGATTGAATTTCAAGTTGCTTTTATTTTTTTTGGGTTAAAATTTGAATTTTTATTTTTTATAAATTATTTTTTTAAATGTTTTTTGAATTATTTTTATGTGTTGATTTCAAAAGTAAAATTTTTTAAAAAATATATTATTTTTAATATTTTTTAAACCAAAAAATATTTTAAAAATTAATTGTTACTATACTCTTAAATACCGTTTTAAAATTCAAGTAATGTTAACATTGAATTATAAATTTACGAAATGTATTTTTAAGAAAATAATGATTAGCAACGTATCTTAACGTATTAAACAAACAGATTTTATCGATAGATTTCATGAAGTGAATTGTTGATCTTTAATTAAAAGTTAGAATTTTGTTTTGCCAAGGATTGGACACACCTGTTCTGAAAGCAAGACAAGTGAAGAAGGCAGGGAGTTCTTGACTAACTAACAACAATAGTAATAATAATAATAAAAAAAACCCATGTCTGGGCTGTAAATTCATCATCTTACACAGGACAACTTTGTTGGATTAGCTATGTATGGAATCATTTCCATCTTTCTTTGTCTTTTTGTCAGACTTTTCATGGTCTCTAATTATCCATGGAGAAATCGGATTAAAATGGAAGTGACATGAGAGAAACCCCCGACATTTTGTTAGGATTTCGAATTGATTGCGACAAGCTGTGCCTGTCCTGTCGAAAAAACAGTTACGTTTTGAAATTGAGTTAGTAATTGATTTTTAAAATAATTTTTCATTTAAAAATATTTTTTTATTTAAAAATATTTAAAAATAAGTTCTTTAAATATTTAAAAATTACTTTTAATATTAATACATTAAAAAAATAAAAATAATAATCTTTTTAAAAAAATTTTGAAAAAAAAGGGTTCTAAATCATTGACCCGTCCTAGAACAAGGTCACGAGTTTTGACCGGGTCAATCTCAATTTTTTTTTTATAAATTAAAAAGATGTTATTTTGGTAAAAAAAAAATAATCAACGTGGTGCAACTGAAATTTTGACCGGGTTTTGTCGGGTCAACCGAGTTTTTAACTACCTCTATTTTTTTATAAACCCCGCCTGATTCTAGCCCCGGGATGCCCTGCTGAGCCAAGCCAGGTTTTAAAACTATGATTCTTACTATTTTGTCCCTTATTCCATTGAATGACAAAAATGTCATATAAAATAGAGTATGTTTAGCATTGTGGTGACAATTGCTTTTCAAATTAATTTTTACTTGAAAATATATCAAAATAATATTTTATTTATTTATTTTAAATTTATTTTTTAACATTCGAACATCAAAACTATCTAAAAACAAAAAAAAAAAAAATTAATTTAAAACAAAAAAAAATTTCAAAAATACTTTTACCTCCCATGAACAAACATGCTCTCTAAATTGAAGTTCAAACATGAGATTCGATAAATATGAATTCAATAACCGAGAAAGAGCTACATAACCCATCACAAGTAAATTGTATCTAATTTAATCACGTGATAAAAGGAATTTGATTTTGAAACACAATTGGATGATCAAATGGGCCCATTATAAAGTGAAACCAACAATTGGTGGGCTTATACATTAAGGGCCGAAACAATCAGGGCCGTTGAGAAGGGCCAGGAAAACTACTGGCAGTTGGAGGGAGGAAAACGTAGGAGAAACAACACCTGGCCCCGTGAATTGCGGGTTGGATGGATTTGCAGGTTTGTGGGCTGACCTAAGGCCTACTGGTTTTTTTTAATAAAATAAAAGTAATTTTGAATAATTAAAAAAACTGAAATGACATAATTTTAAAAAATTAAGAAAATAATTCTTATAGTATAAGGTTATGGAAAGTATAGGACATAGAATAAGATTTTGATATGTCTTAGCCCCGAACTTTTGTTGGATGGGGGAAACTTAGGAGAAACAACACCTGGACTCGTTCGAATTGTGGGCTGGATGGATTTGCAGGTTTGTGGGCTGACATGAGGTTTAGTGTTTTTTTTAATAAAAAAAGTAATTTTGAATAATTAAAATAATATTTTTTAAATAAAAATTAAAAAAAATAAATGATCAGGTCTCACCGAAGTTTAGATTACATCATCTAAATCATGAATTTAAATATCGTGTCACTTAGATTTTTCTAGATTAATTTTTTCAAGCAGTTTTAACAAAAATAAAAATAATTTCTAGATTAATTTTTAAAGAAATGACGCAAGTGCCAGTAATTTCAAGATAAAAAAACCCCTGGCAAGGGGCAGCTCCAGTCTTCAGTCTATGATGAATCACAACTCACAAACAGCCATGGTAGCAGATTTGGTTCGAAGAGGGGAGCGAAGGGCAATTGGCCAAGGCAATCATGCCATGTCGTGAGAATAGATGCGGCCATAGAAGGAACTCCTCGAAACCTGTATATCTCAGCAATCTTTGTAGAGGGATTATAAAACTGTTGCTGCAGTTGTCCTGCTGATACTCACTCTGATCATACAGACTGCCTGTTGATTTTTGATAATTTTTTAATATGTTGAAATAAAAAATAAATTTTAAAAAATAAAAAAATATTATTTTAATATATTTTTAAATAAAAAAAACTTTAAAAAACAACCATTATTATACCACCAAACAATCTCTACATTTTTATAAAGATATTGTGCTCCTCAAGAAAAATTAAAGCAAAAAAAAATTATAACGATTGGACTACTGAGTTGACCCGTTAGAAAATCTAGCCTGGTGGTTAGGAAGGATTATCCCAATTAAATGGCTTGATTAATCTATTTGACATGCTTACATTCTACAGGATTCAAAAAAAATAAAAATAAAAATAAAATAATTACTCTGTAATATAAATACTCTTAGATCATATTGCATGTCAATTAAAATTAAATTTTTTATTAAACAATATCAAGAACACACATTCTATATCAATTTTATATATTTAAAATAATTAAATGAATTTTTATGAATACTGATTTTAAGAGTCTGAATTAAAGATTCAAGAAAGACAGCGCAAACTTCATTGATCTCTAAGCCAATTTCTGAGGATCTTGTGCTCCTCAAGTGTACACGTGTTGATTTCGCAATCATAATTATTTTTATATCTAATTAGTTTTAGGTTTATTTTTATACACGGTGAAAATTATAGTTAAAAAAAAACATAAAAACAATATTTATTTTAGCTTGAAATACAAATAAGCACCTGGCCGCGAGACAAACCATTATAGCAGTGGAGAGTAGAGAGCACTGCCGCAATAAATATACTTGTGGTGGGATTGTTGAGCGAACCATTAAAATCCACCTACCAGTAAACCTAACCACATACGGATTCTTGTTTTATCACCGCAATGATAAATACAATTAGATATTTATGATTTCTTTTTGGCTAAATAGCTTAAACCTCTGGGAATGCGAACCCATTTATTATTTAAAATCAGATTCTTTTATCAAATATTATATGTTTATTCATTAAAAAACTCAAACATGTGAAAGTCACTTGTAAATTAATGTAAACCCTTTATTTATTTATTATTTATTTTTAGATATCTATTTTAAGTAAGGTTTAGAGTTTGAGTCTCGTAAATATAATATATTATCGCTAGGAGAGCTTATTTTTTAATGGACCAACCTTACTCAATGAAATTAGTCGGGGTCATGGCAACCCCCTGTAGCATAGTCAAAAGGTCGCTTTTTTATGCTCCACAAGAACACCTTCATCCTTATCCTTTTCTTTTTACTTTCCCTGTCCTTTTCTTCATTTTTTTTTTTGAACGTTTGGTACTGCGTTTGTACCTGCGTTTCCTTTAAATTTGAATTTTTTTTTTTTGCTAAAATTGAGTGCGGTTTGTACTTTTTGGATCGTTTTGATGTGTTGATGTCAAAAATGATTTTTAAAAAATAAAAAAAATCATTGGCATGCATTTCGGCACGAAAAGCTATTTGAAAAGCACCCGCAACCACACTGCCAAACACGCTCTAGTCTGCTGGTCACTGTTTTGAGTCCGCTTCATTATCAGTGAAAATAAGATTCATTTATTTTTTATCTAAAAATATAAATTAAATACTCAGGTTTTAAATATACTTTTTAAAAAATTATTAGTTTATAAACTTCAAGAGTATTAAAAAATTATATAATTATTAATTTTGAGGATCGTAAAATGTTAATCAAAGTATATACTAACTGTTTTATACATTCACACTAATAAAAAAAAATATAAATATAGTCATTGATCTTCATTTTCTTTTTTCTTCATAATTAAAAGTTATAATGTTTTTCTCCTCCATGTTATCACGCGTCCGAGCAATCAGAGATTGTTTCGAGGTTAAGTGATTGGTCGATTTCACATCATATAATTCTTAGTTATTGTCAAGAAAAATATTTAAAAAACAAGATTAAAATTGATATCGATAAAAATCAACTACCTTCCCCATCAGTATTGCTCAAGATATGCATAAATTTACATTTTAGTCCCTCAAGATTTTAATTATTTATACTTGGTCCCTTCTATTTCTGGATTTGCTATAACTGGACTGTGTGGACAGATTTACAGGGATAATTATGGGCCAATAAAAAAAAAGCTAAGTGCAAGAAAAGTTCTAAGTTCCAAAAACTAGTTTTATAGGGGCTAGCTTGGTATAACTAGTCTAGATTCAGAAGGATTCCAACTTAGACTTGTAAGGTTTTGTTTGGGTTAGAGAAACAAACTATTTTTTTAAAAATTAATTTGAAATTATTTTTTTTTGTATGGTTATGATATTCGGTGAAATTCTTGTCATTTGTACTCTTTTTTTTTTTTTTACAGTAACCCTATTCGACAAAATCGTATCAACGGTGCGTGAATTGATACCATGGATGCGTCATCATGGAGGCGTCACCGTGGATCAACCCGCTGTATCCCCAAGGTCTGATAGCTGTATAAAAGAGTGCTATCACCTTACTAAAGAGCATCACAAAACACACAGACAGAGAGAGAGAGAGAGAGAGAGAGAGAGAGTGAGAGAGAGAGACTGCATTCAACGTATCAGTATAGCTTCCAGGAAATCTAGAGCCTCTGCTTCTCAGGTTAAGGTACTTGGGTTCTTCATGCACTAGTTTTTTCTCTCCTGTTCATACTCCCTTGTTTCATTATTTTTGTTCCAACAACTGAGAACGTTTAAAGCTCCCAAATCATTGAAGGTCTCTTAATTTTAGTGTTACAAAGCTCACATGGCCGTATGCATTAACAATAAACCTTCGATCACCTTTGTACCCTGAAAAGGTCAGGGTTTTCGCCTTTCCCCCACTTACATTGCAAGGGATGAAGTTCGGTTATAGTTTTTTTATTTTTAATTACTCCATGTATTCCTATTAAAGTTTGGTTGCAGTTCTTTTTTTTCTAGATCAAAACACCAAGTTCTATATAATAATAGGCTGCTAGCTGCTTGCTTGTTTTAGTACCTTCTCCTTCTTCTAGCTAACTAGGGGCAGCTACATGATGCTTGAGGAAGAACTCTTGGCTGTACATATACAATATCTAGGTTCAGAAACCCCCAATTTCCATGATATATGGAACATTATGCTACACAAACCCTGAACCGTGTATTTTACTAGAAAATCTAATTTGGCTTGTTTGGTTAGTAGAAGAAACCGAGCAAGCAACTAGTTGCTCCAAACGATCCACTGTGATAAAAAGTTTGAGATCGATGTCATGAAAGTCAGACTCCTGATAAATTTGATGTTTTGCATAGTATTGACTTATAGTGTATAATTTATATATAGAATTCGATGTTTTGAGATGCCATGAAAGTTTTTGGTAGTGAGTATGCATAGAATTATTTTGAGAAGTTAATTTTATAGCTAGTGGTGACTCTTGTTTTATTTGTCATGCGAGCAGAAAACTTCCACAAATGGGAGAAAATGAATCAAACTCTTCGAATCATATTGAAAAAACATGCAAACATATTTCAATTAAAATTCCAGAGGACTTGCAGACTACCTTTCGGCGAGAGGAATGTATCTACAAAGCTCCAGCTGCACTTTGCGATTCAAACAGAGCTTCCTACACTCCTCGGGTAATTTCTATAGGTCCTTTTCACCATGATAGTGAAAAACTGAGGCCTATGGAAATTCAGAAACAAAGATATCTGAAAGAATTTTGTAAGAGATTGCGAGGGAAAACAAAGGAGCAAGTGCAAGAATCTTTGAATGTACTTTCGAGCACCATTGAAGATGAAAAAGATGAAATCAAACACTGTTATGCAGATGATACCTTTGTTGAATTTTCTAAAGATGATGAGAAGTTTGTGAAGATGATTCTGTTCGATGCAGTGTTCATCTTCGAGCTCTTCTTGAAGAATGAAGAAGATATACGCGATAACAAACGATATCAAGATGATTTCATCATAGGCAAACCCTGGCTGAGAGCTGCGATTCAACGGGACTTGATATTGCTTGAAAATCAGCTTCCATTCTTCATTCTCGAGAAATTATATAGCCTTGCCATCGAGGAAACAAAGCCCGGTTATCTTTCTTTTCTGGACCTTTCCTGCCGCTACTTTGAGAAGTACGGTAAGAACAAAACCAAGCCTTGTAAAGTGTGGCATTTCACTGATTTGGTAAGACATTTTCTATCCTTCAAGCACCCAAAGTTAGAATCACCAGATGGAAAGCAAATTAAAAAGCTTTATAGCCCAACCATGCTGCACCAAGCAGGAATTAAGTTCAAGGCATTGTCGGATCATTTCACTGATTTGGTAAGACATTTTCTATCCTTCAAGCACCCGCAGCTAGAATCACCAGATGGAAAGCAAATTAAAAATCTTTACAGCGCAACCATGCTGCATCAAGCAGGAATTAAGTTCAAGGCATTGCCGAATGCATGCTTGCTTGACATAAGAGCCTGGAAGGAAAATGAGAATCCAGTCAAGAAAGGTGAGTTACATATGCCACCACTTGAAATCGACAACAGCACCGAATGTCTCTTCCGAAACCTCATGGCCTTGGAACAGTGTCATTATCCAAGAGAAGAGCTTATCTGCCGTTATGTTAAGCTATTGGATTTTCTTGTGGACGTTGAAAAGGATGTGGACTTGCTCATTGAAAATAAGGTTATTGTTAGCAGGCTTGGTGACAGTAAAGCTGTGGCGGAGCTTATTAACAAACTTTGCCTAGAAATAGTAGAAGTTACTTCTGGTTATGATGCTCTCTCCCAACTGCTGAATGATTACTACGAGAGCTCTTGGAACAAAAACAAGGCATACTTGGTTAGTGTGTATTTCAACAATGTTTGGATTGGTACTGGAACTGTTATTGGATTAATCATCCTAGCCATCACCGTGGCGCGGTTTATCCTATTCTTTTTCCGCTAGTATTCTATGTTTTTGCTACAAAGAAAAGGCTCGAACTCGACATCTCTATAAAAGAAGACATGGATGCTAGTTGAGCTACAAGCTTCTTATTGGCTTTCCTCTAAATAAATTTGTATCCCTCCATGACTCACTGTGTCGCTCCTGCTGTTGTGTATGTGGCCGTGCCTGTAGAATTTTAGTTTCCCTTGAAGTTAATAAATCTTGTCATTCCTGTTGTAAGGTAACAACAACTATTTTTGAACTTGAAGGTTTTCACTAACAAGGATGTAAGGATGTCAGTGAATGGCGGGTTGCATCATTTCCACATCTTTATCGCCATTAAGTAAAACATGTACGTAAAATGTTTGCTCGTCTTTTTCTTCATTTTCTTCTAGTTGCGTGGACAAAAACAAAATGGTGCCAACCACCTGGCCTGAGAAAGATGACAGAACCGGGTAGGATCTGAGGTGGGGCAGCTATACTTTAATGGAGGTGTCAGTTTAGGTGATCAATCAATGAACTCTTATATAAAATATACGACAAATTACAATGCACCTTCACAAGCTCTCGTTCGTTGGTTTCTTGATTGTTTTGTGTTAAGAAAGCAAACAGACCTCTATGGGCTCCAATACAACACTGAACCTGATTGTTTTGAGTTGAACTATTTTTCTAATTAATTTCTCACCATCTAATGTACAAAAACAGCAACCAAAAAACGCCAGTAATTTCGGAAGTAGCCACCCAAACTTCATTAAATCAGATTTCATTAAATCAGGCATCCATTGGCATTGCAATCATCCAACTAAAATACGCCAATAATTTATTTCATTTGTCCCTCTCGGTCATGGTCATGGCAACCCCCTGTAGCATAGTCAAAAGGTCGCTTTTTTATGCTCCACAAAAACACCTTCATCCTTATCCTTTTCTTTCTACTTTCCCTGTCCTTTCCTTCATTTTTTTTTTGTTGGGACGAGTCCCCATCGATCTGGACCCATACAAGTGTGACTAAAGGGAAAGAGCTGTCCATGAATTATTAGTGAAGTGAAATGCATGTTTTTCGAACCAAGCCCCACTGAGCCCGAGATATTTAGTCTGCTGGTCACTTCTTTGAGTCCACTTCATTATCAGTACAAATAATATTTATTTTTATTTTTATTTTGAGAATTTAATTTAACTGGTTAGGTTTTAAATTTGTATTTTAAAAATCATCAGTTTGAGTTCCACAAATCTCAGAACCATTGAAAACTTATATGATTATTAATTTCAAGGCCCGTAAAATTAATCAAAATACATGCAAATTATTCTAAACATTCAAATTAATAAAAAATACCAGAAGAGTAAGTTTTTGGTCTCTAGTCACAATTTTAGTTTTGTTGTGAAAAATCGTGGTCTCTCAAGTTTTTATTCATTCAAATGTGGTCATTGATCTTCATTTTCTTTTTTCTTCATCATCAAAAGTTATAATGTTTTTGTCCTACATGTTATCACGCGTCCGAATAATCAGAGATTGTTTCGAGGTTAAATGATTTTGGTCGATTTCACATTATATAATTCTTAGTTATTGTCGAGAACAATATTTAAAAAACAAGATTAAAATTGATATCGATAAAAATCAACTACCTTTCCCCACCAGCATTGCTCAATATATGCATAAATTTACATTTTAGTCCCTCAAGATTTTAATTATTTATACTTGGTCCCTTCTATTTCTGGATTTGCTATAACTGGATTGTGTGGACAGATTTACAGGGATAATTATGGGCCAATAAAAAAAAGCTAAGTGCAAGAAAAGTTCTAAGTTCCAAAAACTAGTTTTATAGGGGCTAGCTTGGTATAACTAGTCTAGATTCAGAAGGATTCCAAATTAGACTTGTAAGGTTTTGTTTGGGTTAGAGAAACAAACTATTTTTTTAAAAATTAATTTTTTTTTGTATGGTTATGATATTCGGTGAAATTCTTGTTATTTGTACGTTTTTTTTTTTTTTTTTACAGTAACCCTCTTCGACAAAATCGTATCAACGGTGCGTGAATTGATACCATGGATGCGTCACCATGGAGGCGTCACCGTGGGTCAACCCGCTGTACCCCCAAGGTCAGATAGCTGTATAAAAGAGTGCTATCACCTTACTAAAGAGCATCACAAAACACACAGACAGAGAGTGAGAGAGAGAGACTGCATTCAACGTATCAGTATAGCTTCCAGGAAATCTAGAGCCTCTGCTTCTCAGGTTAAGGTACTTGGGTTCTTCATGCACTAGTTTTTTCTCTCCTGTTCATACTCCCTTGTTTCATTATTTTTGTTCCAACAACTGAGAACGTTTAAAGCTCCCAAATCATTGAAGGTTTCTTAATTTCAGTGTTACAAAGCTCACATGGTATGCATTAACAACAAACAACCTGAAATGGTCAGGGTTTTCGCCTTTCCCCCACTTACTTTGCAAGGGATGAAGTTCGGTTATAGTTTTTTATTTTTATTTTTTATTACTCCATGTATTCCTATTAAAGTTTGGTTGCACAGTTCTTTTTTTCTAGATCAAAACGCCAAGTTCTATAATACTAGGCTGCTAGCTGCTTGTTTGTTTTAGTACCTTCTCCTTCTTCTAGCTAACTAGGGGCAACTGCATGATGCTTGAGGAAGAACTCTTGGCTGTACATATACAATATCTAGGTTCAGAAACCTCCAATATCCATGATATATGGAACATTATGCTACACAAACCCTGAACCGTGTATTTTACTAGAAAATCTAATTTTTCTGGTTTGGTTAGTAGAAGAAACCGAGCAAGCAACTAGTTGCTCCAAACGATCCACTGTGTTAAAAAGTTTGAGATGTTATGAAAGTCATACTCCTGATAAATTTGATGTTTTGCATAGTATTGACTTATACCGGTGTATAATTTATATATAGAATTCGATGTTTTGAGATGCCATGAAAGTTCTTGCTAGGGAGTATGTATAGAATTATTTTGAGAAGTTAATTTTATTGCTAGTGTGGTGACTCTTGTTTTCTCTGTCATGCGAGCAGAAAACTTCCACAAATGGAAGAAAATGAATTATCAAACTCTATGAATCATAATGAAAAACCATGCAAAGATATTGCAATTGAAATTCCAGAGGACTTAATTCCAGAGGGCTTGGAGACTACCTTTCGGCCTGAGGAATGTATCTACAAAGCTCCAGCTGCACTTTGCGATTCAAACAGAGCTTCCTACACTCCTCGGGTAATTTCTATAGGTCCTTTTCACCATGGTAGTGAAAAACTGATGCCTATGGAAATTCAGAAACAAAGATATCTGAAAGAATTCTGTAAGAGATTGCGAGGGAAAACAAAGGAGTCTTTGAAAGTACTTTGGAGAACCATTAAAGATCTTGAAGATGACATCAAACGCCGTTATGCAGCTGATACCTTTGATTTTTCTAAAGATCAGTTTGTGAAGATGATTCTGTTCGATGCAGTGTTCATCTTTGAGCTCTTCTTGAAGAATGAAGAAGATATGCGCGATGACAAACGATATCAAGATGATTTCATCATAGGCAAACCCTGGCTGAGAGCTGCGATTCAACGGGACTTGATATTGCTTGAAAATCAGCTTCCATTCTTCATTCTCGAGAAATTATATCGCCTTGCCATCGACGAAAGAAAGGCCAATTATAGTTCTTTTCTGGACCTTTCCTGCCACTACTTTGAGAAGTATGGTATGAACAAAACCAAGCCAGGTGAAACCAAGCATTATGAAGCGTTGCATTTCACTGATTTGGTAAGACATTTTCTATCCTTCAAGCACCCGAAGTTAGAATCACCAGATGGAAAGCAAATTAAAAATCTTTATAGCGCAACCATGCTGCACCAAGCAGGAATTAAGTTCAAGGAATTGCCGGATGAATGCTTGCTTGACATAAGAGCCTGGAAGGAAACTGAGAATACAGTCAAGAAAGGTGAGTTACATATGCCACCACTTGAAATCGACAACAGCACCGAATGTCTCTTCCGAAACCTCATGGCCTTGGAACAGTGTCATTATCCAAGAGAAGAGGTTATCTGCCGTTATGTTAAGCTATTGGATTTTCTTGTGGACGATAAAAAGGATGTGGACTTGCTCATTGAAAATAAGGTTCTTGTTAGCAGGCTTGGTGACAGTAAAGCTGTGGCGGAGCTTATTAACAAACTTTGCCTAGAAATAGTAGAAGTTACTTCTGGTTATGATGCTCTCTCCCAACTGCTGAATGATTACTACGAGAGCTCTTGGAACAAAAACAAGGCATACTTGGTTAGTGTGTATTTCCACAATGTTTGGATTGGTACTGGAACTGTTATTGGATTAATCATCCTAGCCATCACCGTGGCGCGGTTTATCCTATCCTTTTTCCGCTAGTATTCTATGTTTTTGCTATAAAGAAAAGGCTCGAACTCGACATCTCTATAAAAGAAGAAGACATGGATGCTGGTTGTGCTACAAGCTTCTTGTTTGCTTTCCTCTAAATAAATTTGTATCCCTCTATGACTCACTGTGTCGCTTCTACTGTTGTGTATGTGGCCGTGCCTGTAGAATTTTAGTTTCCCTTGAAGTTAATAAATTTTGTCATTCCTGTTGTAAGGTAACAGCAACTATTATTGAACTTGAAGGTTTTCATTAACAAGGATGTCACTGAATTGCGGTTTGCATCATTTCCACATCTTTATCACCATTAAATAAAACATGTACGTAAAATGTTTGCTCGTCTTTTTCTTCCTTTTCTTCTAGTTGCGTGGACAAAAACAAAATGGTGCCAACCACCTGGCCTGAGAAAGATGACAGAACCGGGTAGGATCTGAGGTGGGGCAGCTATACTTTAATGGAGGTGTCAGTTTAGGTGATCAATCAATGAACTCTTAAATAAAATATACGACAAATTGCAATGCACTTTCACAAGCTCTCGTTCGTTGGTTTCTTGATTGTTTTGTGTTAAAAAAGCAAACAGACCTCTATGGGCTACAATACAAAACTGAACCTGATGTTCGAGAAACACCGAGTTCAATGGGCTATCTGATACGTAATATTTCGAAACATATGATCACGTCCTGCTTATTGAGTTAGATGATCGGAACATCTGTCATCCGTTTCAGTCGGGTTTTTGAATTACAAGAGCTGATAGAGTCAAGATATCAAAACTACGTCAAGATATTTTACTATCTCTCGTCCCCAATTTTACAGAATATGCATCCCAAAGGCACCGGAGAAAGTTCTTGTTCTTTACCTTTCATGTTTCATTCCCTTGCTATTAATGACAAGTAGCCAGCTACAAATCGGACCACCTCACTTTAAGAAGAGGCCCTACTTCTTCCATATGCATTGTCTTTTCCCATTTCAAGTCCTTATCTACTGAGGCCATGCTTTTCAGGTGTTGCTGTGAAAAACGAATGCATGATTGCAATTTAACTTGCGGGGGTAATTAAGATTACATTGTACAGACAACCTATTCATGGGTCCCGGGGTTCCATGGTTTTCTTTATCTGTATTTATTAGGAAAGAAAATGACAGAACCTCGAAAGCCGAAAGAGAGGTTTTTTAGCCAAAAATTACAATTTCATCTTCACCCGATTGACCGATTGGTATTGACTCAAACCAACACGAAGTGATAGGTTTTTATAGATAATTAGCTTATCATGGAGATAATATACAAAGTTAATTTGGTCATTTCATTAAATTTGAAAAGTCAAGTTGTTTTAAGATGTAAATGGTAATTTTTTAGATTATAGCAAGTAACTATAATTAATTGGAATAAAAAATACCACCAAAAGACAGGGACGTCACACGTTACGTGCCACCTAATCTTACTATCCTCTTTAATTCTTTGAAATGATGGTGCATAGATATTAGGGTGAACAATATTTTTGAAAAAATATAAATTAACTGAATTAATATTTTTAATTTATTATAAAAAAATAATTATTAATTTTAAAAAGATAAATAAAATATTTTTGTTATTATTATTGTTGTTGTTATTATTCATATAAAAAAAATGTAAAAAATAGAAACATATTTCCACGGATCATTTGATTTTTAAAGATAAGTAGATAAGTTAAGCCAGCAAATACGAAAAGAAGAAAAGAAAAGCTAATAAACCCGTTTGTTTTTCCAATGTTTTTTTTTATATTTATTTTTTGGAAATTCCTAAAGCATTGATTTTATGATCCTTTCGTTAGTGGTCAAAATTTTTTAATTTTGAAACCTGTTTATTTTTATATTTTAAAAATATTTTTTAAAAAAATATTTTTTTATGTTTTCAAATTGTTTTGATGTGTTAATATCAATTTTTTTTAAAAAATAAAATAAATATTATTTTAATATATTTTTAAACAAAAAATATTTTAAAAAACAAATAATACTTACCACCGAATACCACATTAATCCAATATGTTATAACAAATCTCAAGTGGTCCGTTCCATAGTAGTGGCATGACACAGTTAGCAATTGTGTCTTTAAATAAAATAAAAATAAAAATAAAAATAAAAATAAAGTAGCCAAGATAGTGACTCTCCAGCTCCACCTTTAAATAAGCCGAACTACCTAACCTAGTTTTATTAGCGACTTTTGAAACGGGAATATGCCTTTATATACTATATAATGCCTTTATATAGTAAGTGACATCATATTTCTTTTCCTTTTCTTTTTATTGAACAATCGTCGACTTTCTCACACAGAGATTAAATTCATATTTCTGATCCAATAAAAAACAAGTTATTTATACAAATCTTAATGTATCATTTAGCATGTTGGAGAATATTAATTGAACCCAATTGTCTCGTGTGTATTGAATAATTTATCTTAATATAATTTTAATAAATACTAAACGAGACTCGTTCAAGTTTAGATTTGAACCAATTCAGATTTAAAAAAAAAATAGAAAAAGAATTGGTCAGATCTAACCTAATAAAAAAATCCTAATCGACTTGCAACTCGGTCGACATTAGAGAAAACACGAGTATATAAGAAATCCAATGATTTATTTTTTGTTAAAATAAGATTGTTTTGATTTTTTTTTTAAATTTAGATCAACTTGTTTGACCCTCCTATAACGTGACCCAAACCTTACCTCGAGTTGACCTTCAAGTTAGGTTTTAAAGCTATGATAATAATCATTTTTATCCATACATTGACTTGGATCAACCTGAGTTGACCTTTTAGACTAGTGACCTAAGCGTTACCCTACATCGACCTCCAAGTTAGGTTTTAAAACTATAATAATAATGGTTATCTTTACGTTGGCCTTAATCAACCCGGGTTGACCCTCCAACTTGTGATCTAGGTCTTGCCTTGGATCGATCATTTAGTCGGGTTTTAAAATTGTAATAATAACTACTTTTATCCTTATATTGACTTGAGTCAATGATTAACTTGACCCGTGACTGGCCCCAGGTCAACCCCCAAGTAGGGTTTTACAACTGTAATACTAACTATCTTTTATCCTTACATTGATGTGGGTCAATAATCAACCTGACACGTTACTCGGGCCTGACCCCGAGTCAAGTTTTAAAACTATGATAATAATTATTTTTACCCTTACATTGACCTGAGTCACTAATCAACCCTACCCAAGACCGGGGCCTAACCCTGAGTCGACCCCTAAGTAGGGTTTTGAAATTATAATAACAACTATTTTTATTTTTATGTTGACCTGGGTTAATGGTCAACCCGATCCATGACTCGGGGCCTTGCTTCAACATCAGTCGACCTCCTTGTCGGGTTTTAAGACTATGATAATAATCATTTTTATCTTTACGTTGACCTGAATCAACCATGTTATAGATATTAAGTGAAAATATATTTTTTTTCTTTTTTTTCCTTTTCTTTTAATTTTTTAAAAATTCCTTTCAAAAAAACTAAATTCAATAAAGATAAAAAAAACCTTGAGATAACCCGTGTTATTTTCAAAATCACTAAAAATCCCATAGAAAGTCAAAAGAAAATAGAGTCCAATCTCCAATTAAATAAAAACAGAATGAAAAAAGGGGTCTGGATTGACTTGCCAAGTCGGTTTGAGTAATTGAAACAAATCGCATGCGTTGTTAGAGTAGCAATCTATAAAACAAATAAAACAAAGTACTATGAAAGAAGTATCTAATGCTTATATTCAATCAATCAATTTAATTTAATGAAAAAATAAAATTTCATTAAAAAAACTAAATTTAATAAAAACCCAAAAACACATATGATAATTTGTGTTATTTTTAAAATGACTGAAAATTATCATAGAAAGCGAAAAAATTAGGGCCCAATCTCCAACTAAATAAACATCAAATGAAAAAGGGTGTGGATCGACCCGTCAAGTCGGTCCGAGTTTTGAAACAATGGGTCATGTGATCTTTATACAAGAAAGACCTTTAAAAATGATGAAATTGAAAAAAATAAGTTAAAAAAAATAATAAATCTGAGTGAACCATGAAATTAATTCATCACTCTTAAAAGTAAAAAAATTCTGAACCTTGGTCTAGGGACTTTATTGTCTATTTAGATTAATTTTTTTAAATAGTAATATTAGTAATTTAACACTGGTGCTAAAAAAACAACATTCATGGACTTTTTAGTCCTTTTCTTAATTTAAACTCAATTAAATTATTTCATTACCCTTTAAATTTTTAAAAAATCTTGCCCTTTAGTCTGCGGTTACTTTAGTCTTTTACATTTGGTTATTTTGTTATACTTGGGTTTCATTAGAGGCAATATTGTTATTTGCTAAATAAGAAGAAAAAAAAAAGACCGAGGGCACGTGGATAGGAGCCACAACTTTCAAATAATATGTTTGGCACCGTCTGGTGGTCCAATGCATGCTTCTGCGGCGGCGACCAATGCAGTGTTTAGTTCGACAAATCCAACGGACAACGAATTTCGGTATTAAAAAAACAAGAAAAAAAATACAAAATACAATTATGGCTGCAACTTTCCTGGACATGAAATTAGAGAAAGATAAATCTTGAACTCCACCAATTGAATTGTAAATTTGTATTGGTTGATCTTTGTGTTTGGTAAAATATTATGAGTTGTTTTTAATTGAAAATGTATTTAAATAATATTTTTTAATTAATAAATACATAAAAACAATATTGTTTTAGCTTGAAATACAAATAAATACATAAAAAACAAACACCTAGTCGCGAGAGAAACCATTAAAGCAGTAGGGACACGAGAGCACTACCGCAATAAGTATACTTGTGCTGGGATTGTTGAACGAACCAGTAAAATCCAACTACCAGTAAACCTAACCACATACGGATTTTTGTTTTATCATCACAATGATAAATACAATTAGATATTTATGATAAATAGCTTAAACCTCTGGGAATATTAACCATTTAATAATTAAAATCAGATTCTTTTATCAAATATTATATGTTCATTCATTAAAAAACTCTAATACGTGAAAGTCACTTGTAAATTAATCTAAACCCTTTATTTATTATTTATTTTTAGATATCTATTTTAAGTATATGATATCAATAGTGGTTAATTCAAGTAGTTCGGTATTTATTCCTCTCAAGAAAGATTTTGAGTTTGAATCTCGTAAATATAGTATATTATCATTAAGAGAACTTTATCTTTTAGTTGAACAACTTGGCTCAATAAAATTAGTGAGAGTCTAGTAGACTTTTAGATACTAAGATTTAGACAAAAAAAAAAAATAATTGAACTATTTTTCTAATTTATTTTTCACCTTCTAATTTGAACTATTTTCTAATTTATTTCTCATTATTTAATTTAAAAAAAAAACAGCAACAAAAAAAGGCCAGTAATTTTAGAACTAGCCACCCAAACTTCATTAAATCAGATTTCATTAAATTAGGCATTAATTGGCATTGCAATCATCCAACTAAAAAGGCTAATAAAACCATCTAGATGGTGATACAATAATAAGAGTTTGAGACTAAGAGGTTTGCTTTTTTTGTGGTCTCAGGATCGAGACCTGTGGTTGCTCATATGATGACCACTGAAAGCTTACATGGTCATTAACTTCAAAGCTCATAAGATTAATTAAGATACATACAAACTGACCCGGAAATTCACGTTAAACTAACAAAAACAAAGCCAATAATTTATTTCATTTGTCCCTCTCGGTCATGGTCATGGCAACCCCTTGTAGCACAGTCAAAAGGTCGCTTTTTTATGCTCCACAAAAACACCTTTATCCTAATCCTTTTCCTTTTACTTTCCCCGTCCTTTCCTTCATTTTTTTTTGTTGGGACGAGTCCCCATCGATCTGGACCCATACAAGTGTGACTAAAGCAAAGAGTTGTCCATGAATTATTAGTGAAGTGAAATGCATGTTTTTCGAACCACGCCCCACTGAGCTCGAGATATTTAGTCTGCTGGTCTCTGCTTTGAGTCCACTTCATTATCAGTACAAATAACATTTATATTTATATTTATTTTTATATTTATTTTTATTTTCATTTTCATTTTTATTTTGAGAATTTAATTTAACTGGTTAGATTTTAAATTTGTATTTTAAAAATTATCAGTTGGAGTTTCACAAATCTCAGGACCATTGAAAACTTATATGATTATTAATTTTAAGGTCCGTAAAATTAATCAAAATACGTGCAAATTATTCTAAACATTCAAATTAATAAAAAATACCAAAAGAGTAAGTTTTTGGTCTCTAGTCACAATTTTAGTTTTGTTGTGAAAAATCGTGGTCTCTCAAGTTTTTATTCATTCAAATGTGGTCATCGATCTTCATTTTCTTTTTTCTTCATCATCAAAAGTTATAATGTTTTTGTCCTACATGTTATTACGCGTCCGAATAATCAGAGATTGTTTCGAGGTTAAATGATTTTGGTCGATTTCACATTATATAATTCTTAGTTATTGTCGAGAACAATATTTAAAAAACAAGATTAAAATTGATATCGATAAAAATCAACTACCTTTTCCCATCAGTATTGCTCATTATATGCATAAATTTACATTTTAGTCCCTCAAGATTTTAATTATTTATACTTGGTCCCTTCTATTTCTGGATTTGCTATAACTGGATTGTGTGGACAGATTTACAGGGATAATTATGGGCCAATAAAAAAAAGCTAAGTGCAAGAAAAGTTCTAAGTTCCAAAAACTAGTTTTATAGGGGCTAGCTTGGTATAACTAGTCTAGATTCAGAAGGATTCCAACTTAGACTTGTAAGGTTTTGTTTGGGTTAGAGAAACAAACTATTTTTTTAAAAAATTAATTTTAAATTAATTTTTTTTTGTATGGTTATGATATTCGGTGAAATTCTTGTTATTTGTTCCTTTTTTTTTTACAGTAACCCTATTCGACAAAATCGTATCAACGGTGCGTGAATTGATACCATGGATGCGTCACCATGGAGGCGTCACCGTGGGTCAACCCGCTGTACCCCCAAGGTCTGATAGCTGTATAAAAGAGTGCTATCACCTTACTAAAGAGCATCACAAAACACACAGACAGAGAGTGAGAGAGAGAGACTGCATTCAACGTATCAGTATAGCTTCCAGGAAATCTAGAGCCTCTGCTTCTCAGGTTAAGGTACTTGGGTTCTTCAAATGGTCAGGGTTTTCGCCTTTCCCCCACTTACTTTGCAAGGGATGAAGTTCGGTTATAGTTTTTTTTTTTATTACTCCATGTATTCCTATTAAAGTTTTGGTTGCACAGTTCTTTTTTTCTAGATCAAAACGCCAAGTTCTATAATACTAGGCTGCTAGCTGCTTGTTTGTTTTAGTACATTCTCCTTCTTCTAGCTAACTAGGGGCAACTGCATGATGCTTGAGGAAGAACTCTTGGCTGTACATATACAATATCTAGGTTCAGAAACCCCCAATATCCATGATATATGGAACATTATGCTACACAAACCCTGAACCGTGTATTTTACTAGAAAATCTAATTTTTCTGGTTTGGTTAGTAGAAGAAACCGAGCAAGCAACTAGTTGCTCCAAACGATCCACTGTGTTAAAAAGTTTGAGATGTTATGAAAGTCAGACTCCTGATAAATTTGATGTTTTGCATTGTATTGACTTATACCGGTGTATAATTTATATATAGAATTCGATGTTTTGAGATGCCATGAAAGTTCTTGCTAGTGAGTATGTATAGAATTATTTTGAGAAGTTAATTTTATTGCTAGTGTGGTGACTCTTGTTTTCTCTGTCATGCGAGCAGAAAACTTCCACAAATGGAAGAAAATGAATTATCAAACTCTCTGAATCATAATGAAAAACCATGCAAAGATATTGCAATTGAAATTCCAGAGGACTTAATTCCAGAGGGCTTGGAGACTACCTTTCGGCCTGAGGAATGTATCTACAAAGCTCCAGCTGCACTTTGCGATTCAAACAGAGCTTCCTACACTCCTCGGGTAATTTCTATAGGTCCTTTTCACCATGGTAGTAAAAAACTGATGCCTATGGAAATTCAGAAACAAAGATATCTGAAAGAATTCTGTAAGAGATTGCGAGGGAAAACAAAGGAGTCTTTGAAAGTACTTTGGAGAACCATTAAAGATCTTGAAGATGACATCAAACGCCGTTATGCAGCTGATACCTTTGATTTTTCTAAAGATCAGTTTGTGAAGATGATTCTGTTCGATGCAGTGTTCATCTTTGAGCTCTTCTTGAAGAATGAAGAAGATATGCGCGATGACAAACGATATCAAGATGATTTCATCATAGGCAAACCCTGGCTGAGAGCTGCGATTCAACGGGACTTGATATTGCTTGAAAATCAGCTTCCATTCTTCATTCTCGAGAAATTATATCGCCTTGCCATCGACGAAAGAAAGGCCAATTATAGTTCTTTTCTGGACCTTTCCTGCCACTACTTTGAGAAGTACGGTAAGAACAAAACCAAGCCAGGTGAAACCAAGCATTATGAAGCGTTGCATTTCACTGATTTGGTAAGACATTTTCTATCCTTCAAGCACCCGAAGTTAGAATCACCAGATGGAAAGCAAATTAAAAATCTTTATAGCGCAACCATGCTGCACCAAGCAGGAATTAAGTTCAAGGAATTGCCGGATGAATGCTTGCTTGACATAAGAGCCTGGAAGGAAACTGAGAATACAGTCAAGAAAGGTGAGTTACATATGCCACCACTTGAAATCGACAACAGCACCGAATGTCTCTTCCGAAACCTCATGGCCTTGGAACAGTGTCATTATCCAAGAGAAGAGTTTTTCTGCCGTTATGTTAAGCTATTGGATTTTCTTGTGGACGATAAAAAGGATGTGGACTTGCTCATTGAAAATAAGGTTCTTGTTAGCAGGCTTGGTGACAGTAAAGCTGTGGCGGAGCTTATTAACAAACTTTGCCTAGAAATAGTAGAAGTTACTTCTGGTTACGATGCTCTCTCCCAACTGCTGAATGATTACTACGAGAGCTCTTGGAACAAAAACAAGGCATACTTGGTTAGTGTGTATTTCCAAAATGTTTGGATTGGTACTGGAACTGTTATTGGATTAATCATCCTAGTCATCACCGTGACGCGGTTTATCCTATTCTTTTTCCGCTAGTATTCTATGTTTTTGCTAGAAAGAAAAGGCTCGAACTCGACATCTCTATAAAAGAAGAAGACATGGATGCTAGTTGAGCTACAAGTTTCTTGTTGGCTTTCCTCTAAATAAATTTGTATCCCTCTATGACTAACTGTGTCGCTGCTACTGTTGTGTATGTGGCCGTGCCTGTAGAATTTTAGTTTCCCTTGAAGTTAATAAATCTTGTCATTCCTGTTGTAAGGTAACAACAACTATTTTTGAACTTGAAGGTTTTCATTAACAAGGATGTCACTGAATTGCGGTTTGCATCATTTCCACATCTTTATCGCCATTAAATAAAACATGTACGTAAAATGTTTGCTCGTCTTTTTCTTCATTTTCTTCTAGTTGCGTGGACAAAAACAAAATGGTGCCAACCACCTGGCCTGAGAAAGATGACAGAACCGGGTAGGATCTGAGGTGGGGCAGCTATACTTTAATGGAGGTGTCAGTTTAGGTGATCAATCAATGAACTCTTATATAAAATATTCGACAAATTACAATGCACTTTCACAAGCTCTCGTTCGTTGGTTTCTTGATTGTTTTGTGTTAAAAAAGCAAACAGACCTCTATGGGCTACAATACAAAACTGAACCTGATGTTCGAGAAACACCGAGTTCAATGGGCTATCTGAAACGTAATATTTCGAAACATATGATCACGTCCTGCTTATTGAGTTAGATGATCGGAACATCTGTCATCCGTTTCAGTCGGGTTTTTGAATTACAAGAGCTGATAGAGTCAAGATATCAAAACTACGTCAAGATATTTTACTATCTCTCGTCCCCAATTTTACAGAATATGCATCCCAAAGGCACCGGAGAAAGTTCTTGTTCTTTACCTTTCATGTTTCATTCCCTTGCTTTTCATGACAAGTAGCCAGCTAAAAGTCGGACCTCCTCACTTTAAGAAGAGGCCATACTTCTTCCATATGCATTGTCTTTTCCCATTTCAAGTCCTTATCTACTGAGGCCATTCTTTTCATGTGTTGCTGTGAAAAACGAATGCATGATTGCAATTTGACTTGCGGGGGTAATTACGATTACAATGCACAGACAACCTATTCATGGGCCCCGGGGTTCCATGGTTTTCTTTATCTGTATTTATTAGGAAGAAAAATGACAGAACCTCGAAGGCCGATAAAGAGGTTTTTTAGCCAAAAATTACAATTTCATCTTCACCGGGGTTCCATGATTGACCGATTGATATTGACTCAAACCAATACGAAGTGTTAGGTTTTTATAGATAATTAGCTTCTCATGGAGATAATATACAAAGGTAATTTGGTCATTTCATTAAATTTGAAAAGTTAAGTTGTTTTAAGATGTAAATGGTAATTTTCTATATTCCTTTTCCAATATTTTTTTTTCTTCTGGAAACTCTTAAAGCATTGATTTTATAATCCCTTTATTAGTGATCAAATGTTTTTAATCTTGAAACTTTTTTTTGTGTTTTAAAAATGTATTTTAAAAATTTTTTTTTAAAATTTTTTTTTTTGTTTTAAATTATTTTTTTATATTTTTAGATTGTTTTGATGCGTTAATGTCAAAAATAATTTTTTAAAAATAAAAAATATTATTTTAATATATTATAAATAAAAAATATTTTTAAAAACCAAACATTACTGCACCACATTAACCAATATGTTATAAAAAATCTCAAGGGGTCCATTTCATAGTAGTGGTATGACACAGTTAGCAATTGTGTCTTTAAATAAAATAAAAATAAAGTAGCCAATCCTATCCCAGATAGTGACTCTCCAGCTCCACCTTTAAAGTAAGCCAAGCTACCTCACCTAGTTTTATTAGCATCTTTTGAAACATGAATGTCTTTATATACTATATCTTCGAAGGATTAGGGTCTCGATAGTAAGTGAAATTATATTTTTTTCCCATTTCTTTTTATTGAACAATCGTCTAATTTCTCACACAGAGATTATATTATCCAATAAAAAACAAGTTATTTATACAAATCTTCATGTAATATTTAGAATGTTGACAATATTAATTGAACCTAATTGTCTTGTGTTAGATGATCTTTGAACTGTATTAATAATTTGTCTTATTATAATTTTGATAGACATTGAACGAGACTTAATCAAGCCTATATTTGGATCAGCTCAGATTTTTTTTTTTTAAAGAATTGGTCAGACCTAACTAGTAAAAATCCCAAATCGACCAAATTCAATTGACCTGAGATAAAATACGGGTAAGAAATTCATTGATTTTTTTTTATTAAAATAAGATTGTTTTGAATTTTTTTTTTAATTTGGATCAACCTAGTTGACCATCTTGTCATGTGACCCAAGCCTTACCCTGAGTTGTCCATCAAGTTAGGTTTTAAAACTATGATAATAATCATTTTTATCAATGCATTGACTTAGATCAATCCGAGTTGACCTTTTGAACTAGTGACTCAAGTGTTGCCCTGGATCGCCCTTCAGGTTGGATTTTAAAACTATGTTATAGATATTAAGTGAAAATATATATATTTATGTTGACCTGAATCAACCATGTTATACATATTAAGTGAAAATATATTTTTTCCTTTTTTTTTCTTTTCGTTTTAATTTTTTTAAAATTCCTTGTGCTGGGATTGTTGAACGAACCAGTAAAATCCAACTACCAGTAAACCTAACCACATACGGATTTTTGTTTCATCATCACAATGATAAATACAATTAGATATTTATGATAAATAGCTTAAACCTCTGGGAATATTAACCATTTAATAATTAAAATCAGATTCTTTTGTCAAATATTATATGTTCATTCATGCACTAATTTGGATCAACCTAGTTGATCATCTTGTCACGTGACCTAAGCCTTACCCTGAGTTGTCCCTCAAGTTAGGTTTTAAAATTATGATAATAATTATTTTTATCAATACATTGACTTAGATCAACCCGAGTTGACCCTTTGGACCAGTGACCCAAGCGTTGCCCTGGGTTGCCCTCCAAGTTGGATTTTAAAACTATGTTATAGATATTAAGTGAAAATATATATCTTTACGTTGACCTGAATCAACCATATTGTAGGTATTAAGTGAAAATATATTTTTTTCTTTTTTTTTCCTTTTCATTTTAATTTTTTTAAAATTCCTTTCAGAAAAACTAAATTCAATAAAGACAAAAGAAATCCTGAAATAATCCGTGTCATTTTAAAAATCCCATAGAAAGTGAAAGGAAAATAAAGTTTAATATTCAATTAAATAAAAGCCGAATGAAAAAAGGGGTATGAATTGACTCACCGAGTTGGTCTGAGTAATTGAAACAGATCGCACGTGTCATCAGAGTAGCAATCTATAAAACAAACAAAACAAAGTACTATGAAACAAACATCTAATGCTTATATTTAATCAATCAATTCAATTTAATAAAAAAAATAAAATTCCCTTATAAAAACAAAATTTAATAAAGACCGAAAAAAACATGTGATAATTTGTGTCATTTTTAAAATCACTAAAAATTATCATAGAAAGTGAAAAAACAACGTCCAATCTCCAACTAAATAAACACTAAATGCAAAAGGGCCTGAATCGACCCGTCAAACCGGTCCAAGTTTTAAAACAATAGGTCATGTGATCTTTATATAAGAATGAACTTAAAAAAATGATGAAATTGAAAAAAAAATTAAGTTTAAAAAAAGAAAAAAAAACAAGTGAATTTGGGTGAACCTTTTAAACTCGGGTTAATCTCTCAAATCCACAACTCATTAAATCTTAGATCCGAGTTCAATAAAGAAGCTTGATACCAAACTAATTTAACGTTGAGGAATGAATTCAAAAAAAAAAAAAAACAACTTTTAAAGATTTTCAAGTAAAAAAAAATCCACAAATAGGAGACATTGAATCACCAAGGCCTTTATATCCAATAGTCGATGTTGAAGGTATTATCCAATCTACTGAAGATAAGCATGATCAGGGATTGCCACCATGATCAGGAATCCCTGATACTGAAGAGATCATGATCAGGGATCACTGATACTGAAGATAATCGTGATCTCTGATCATGCTTATATTCAAAGAGATTACTACTGATACTAAAGATAATCATGATCAGTGATTATTGATACTGGAGATAATATCATATCCACTGAGGATAATAGTGATACTGAAGATAAGCATGATCAGGGATTGCCACCATGATCAGGGATCCCTGATACTGAAGAGATCATGATCAAGGATCACTGACACTAAAGATAATCGTGATCTCTGATCATATCTGCACAAGAGATTACTGATACTAAAGATAATGGAAATCATATCCGCATGGATAATCTAGGAATTGAGTGTATATCTTATCATTTATTGCTTCCTTAATTATAGGATTTTTTGAATAAGAGATTGTAATTGATATAAGACCTTGATGTAACAAAGATTCATTTTAATTCAAGAAAATACATTTCTGTAATTCTTCTTTCACTCATCTTTCTCTCTTCATTCTTTCATCTTTCATGGTATCAGAGCCTTTGACTCACGTCACACAAATGGCTTCCTCTTCTCTAAACACCTTAGGTCTTTCTTTGTTAATGGAATTCCTCCACTTGTTTCTCCTCCAGCTATAAATGTTACAAAACTCTCAAAAGATAACTATCATGTTTGGAAAGCTCAATTAATTCCTTTCTTCCGTGGGCAAGGTCTTCTTGGATATCTTGATGGAACCATTCCCATCCCACCCAAAGAATTTTTAATGACCACAACCTCTACTGTTACCTCCAACCCTCTCTATGAACATTGGCAGAGACAAGATGCCATCATTGTTGCTATTCTCTTCTCCACAATTTCAGAAAACATCCTCTTTCAAGTAGTTTCTCATACCACCTCTGCTGCAATTTGGTATGCTCTAGCCAAATCCTTCTCCTCTCAATCACGTGCTCGGGTTATTCAACTCCGCATTGAACTTGTTAACACTCGTAAAGGTGCACAATCAGCACATGATTTCTTTATGCAGATCAAACGCATGACAGATGAACTTGCCATCGCCGGCCATGCTCTTCACTGTGATGAAATCATCTCCTATCTACTGTTGGGTCTTGGCCATGATTATGACCCCTTTGTTACTACCATCATAGCCCGCACCGATCCTGTCACTTTAGAGGAAGTATATGCTCTCTTACTCACCACAGAATCACGTCTGCTGCACAACAATTCACCCATTGTCCAACCCTCTGTTCATGTTGCTGCTCGTCAGCCCTCTTCTTCTTCCTACAGGGGACGCAATTCATACAGAGGCAGAGGCCGGAATTACAGAGAAGGCTCATTCTATAATGGCTCACATGCTAGGAACACATTTCATAGAGATCCTATGATATGTCAGGTCTGTGATAAACCTGGTCATTCTGCAAAAAAATGCTATCATCGTTTTGACGTTACCTACCATGATAATCTTTGCCAAAACCAAAGAATGCATGGTCTGATGGCTACAACCGGTGCTGTTTCTACAACTGATTGGCACCCTGATACAGGTGCTACACACCATCTCACCAATAACATGGCCAATTTGAACCTACGGAGTGAAGACTATACTGGCTCAGATCAAGTCCTTGTTGGAGATGGTGCAGGTTTGCAAATTTCTCAAATTTGTTCTTCTCTTTTTACTCCATCCAAAACACCGTTTGTACTAAACCAAATACTTCTTGTCCCTCCAATTCAAAAAAATATAATTTCTGTTCAACAGTTTTGCAATGATAATCTTGTGTTTTTTGAATTTCATGATCATTTTTTTCTTATTAAGGACTACTCGGGGAAAATCCTTCATCGCGGCACCTTTAAAGACGGTCTGTATTCATTCTCCAGCCTGTCAGAAACACTCCCTCCTCATGCACTCACTACTGTCCGAGCTTCTTACCAAATCTGGCACAACAGGCTTGGTCATGCATCCTTTCCAGTTCTTCATAAATCTATTTCTGCATTTACGTTACCTGTTGCAAATAAAAGACTTCCAGTTTGTTCAGATTGTCAACTAGCTAAAAGCAGTCAATTGTCTTTCAAAACCAGCAATCATAGATCTATTCAGCCTTTAGACATCGTGCATACTGATGTTTGGGGACCAACACCTATCTTGTCCACTAGTGGTGCTCGATACTATGTATGTTTTTTAGATGATTGCACAAAATTTCTATGGTTGTTTCCTCTTAAGCTTAAATCTGATGTTGAGAAAGTATTTCTGCTCTTTAAAACTTCTGTTGAAAGACAATTTAATCGTACCATAAAAAATATTCAATCTGATTGGGGAGGCGAATATCGCCGCATGTCTACACTTCTAACTCAAATTGGAATTCATCATCGTAAAGCATGTCCACACACTCATCAACAAATGGGTGCAGTTGAACGTCGTCATAGACAAATTGTTGAGGTTGGTCTGTCCTTACTTTCACATTCTAAACTTCCGCAACAATTTTGGGAAGATGCTTTTCTCACGGCAAATTATATTATCAATCATCTCCCTACTCCTATTCTTAATCAAAAATCTCCATACAAAATTGTTTATCGTCATACACTTGACTATCATTTCCTTAAAGTTTTTGGTTGTGCATGCTGGCCTTATCTTCGACCATATAACAAACACAAAATTGATTTCAGATCGAAAAACTGTATTTTCATTGGTTATAGCTTGGACCATCATGGATATAAATGTCTTGATCTTGCAACAGGTAAAGTTTATGTATCCCGTCATGTCATTTTTGATGAAAACCATTTTCCATATAAAAGTCCTGATCATCACTCTTCTATCTCTCCAGACACACCCTTCACAGTAGTTCCTTTTTCAAATATTGTTTCTCCTTTGTCACTAACACCTGCAGGTACATGTGCACCTTCACTATCGCCACATATTGATTCTCCTCTGCCAGCATTGTCTTCAACTCCAGAGCCAACTCCTCATTCATCAGCTGATACTGCCCCCGCCTCCCCTCCCATACCAGTTTCCAATCCCACAGCCACGATCCCAAACACAATCCCGCCTATTCCAAATACTCACCCGATGGTTACAAGATCCAAAAATCACATTTCCAAACCCAAAAGAGCCCCTGATGGACACACCTTGTATCCTCTGCCTCGAGCACTGCTAGTTTCTGCTTCTCCCTCCTGCCAAGAACCTACTTCATTTACTGAAGCTTCCAAATCATGTCATTGGCGTAAAGCAATGAATTCTGAATTTGATGCCTTGCTCCGCAATCAAACCTGGGAACTGGTCCCTCCATCACGCCATCTTAATGTCATTGGCTGTCGCTGGATTTTTAAGATTAAAAGGAAAGCAAATGGCTCCATTGAAAGATATAAGGCCCGACTAGTTGCTAAGGGTTACCATCAGCAGCTTGGGGTGGACTTTCACGAAACGTACAGTCCAGTTGTAAAACCTGCAACCATCCGGCTTGTTTTATCCATTGCAGTCTGCAACAATTGGACAGTTCGTCAGCTGGATGTCCAGAATGCGTTCCTTCATGGCAATCTGACAGAAGTGGTTTACATGGATCAACCACCAGGCTTCAAACATCCTCAGTTTCCTGATCATCTCTGTAAGCTCAAACGCTCCTTATATGGCCTTAAACAGGCGCCCCGCCAGTGGTTCTCCCGACTTGCTGCTGTGTTGATAGAATTTGGCTTTGTTGGCAGCAAGGCAGACTTGTCATTTTTTGTCCACACTGACACGTCTAACATCATATACATTCTCATTTATGTTGATGACATTATCATCACGGGTTCTAATGCTGCCATTATCACAGATATCATTCAGCGACTGCATAAGGAGTTTTCTATCACTGATCTTGGCCCTCTCAGTTTTTTCTGAGGCATTGAAGCTATACGTGATGCTACAGGATTCTATCTCACTCAACGCAGATACATTGCTGATCTTCTTACAAAATCCAAAATGGATGGTGCCAAGCCGTGTTCCACTCCCATGTCCACCTCTGTAGCATTAACAGCCACTGATGCTGAACACTTTGATGACCCTACACTGTACAGAAGCATTGTTGGCGGCCTTCATTACCTCTCATTCACTCGGCCTGATATTGCTTTCGCTGTTCATCGCGTTACAAATTCATGCATTAACCAAAACAGTCCCACTGGATATGTGTCAAGAGAATCATGCGATATCTCAAACACTCCATCTCCTACTGTTTACTATTATCTTGCAGCAGCTCCTTCACGTTTCAGGCTTTTTCTGATGCAGATTGGGCAGGAGACACCGATGATCGTCGATCTGTTGGTGCCTACTGTGTGTTTCTTGGCTCAAATTTAATCTCCTGGCGCAGTAAACAACAGGCCACAGTTGCTCGTAGCAGTACCGAGGCTGAATACAAGGCTCTTGCAGACACAGCAGCTGAACTCCAATGGTTACAATTCTTGACTGCAGAACTTGGTCTGCACTTATCTCAAAGTCCCACTCTTTGGTGTGATAATATTGGTGCCATGTATCTCTCGTCCAATCCAGTGTTCCATGCACGCACAAAACACATTGAGATTGATTTTCACTTCGTCAGAGATCTTGTTTCTAAAAAAAAATTGAATGTCAATTTTTTGTCCAGTCGTGATCAGCTAGCCGATCTTCTTACAAAACCACTCTCTGCTGCGCGGTTCAATCTTCTGTGCTCCAATCTCAACGTTCGTAACCTCCCGTTCAGATTGCGGGGGCGTGTTGAAGGTATTATCCAATCTACTGAAGATAAGCATGATCAGGGATTGCCACCATGATCAGGAATCCCTGATACTGAAGAGATCATGATCAGGGATCACTAATACTGAAGATAATCGTGATCTCTGATCATGCTTATCTTCAAAGAGATTACTACTGATACTAAAGATAATCATGATCAGTGATTATTGATACTGGAGATAATATCATATCCACTGAGGATAATAGTGATACTGAAGATAAGCATGATCAGGGATTGCCACCATGATCAGGGATCCCTGATACTGAAGAGATCATGATCAAGGATCACTGACACTAAAGATAATCGTGATCTCTGATCATATCTGCACAAGAGATTACTGATACTAAAGATAATGGAAATCATATCCGCAACAGATAATCTAGGAATTGAGTGTATATCTTATCATTTATTGCTTCCTTAATTATAGGATTTTTGAATAAGAGATTGTAATTGATATAAGACCTTGATGTAACAGTATTCATTTTAATTCAAGAAAATACATTTCTGTAATTCTTCTTTCACTCATCTTTCTCTCTTCATTCTTTCATCTTTCAGTCGAAAACTATGCAAATATATTGTAAATTGGAATTCCAGATGAGTTGGTGACTACCTTTCGGCCCGATGGATGTATCTATAGAGTTCCTTCTACCCTTCGCGATTTTAACGAAGCTGCCTCTATTCCTCAGGTGATTTCAATAGGGCCTATTCGCCAGCAAGATAACAAAGCATTAAAGGCCAAGGAAGATCAGAAATGGAGATATATGAAAGATTTTTTCGGAGTGCGAATTCAAAAGGAGTAAAGAAAAGAACGTTTGACAACACTTTTGAGCGCCATTAAAGATGATGATGCTGCCATCCGACTTCGCTATGTAACTGATATCTCTGAGATTTGCAGTGAGAAGTTTGTGAAGATGATTCTATATATTCGATGCTGTATTCATCTTCGAGCTCTTCTTGAGGAATCAAGAACCTAGAAATCGATCCTTGTAAGAACAGAAAAGGTTTATGAAAATGTTATGGAAAAGACTTCAACGAGTGGTGAAGTCGGAAATTTCGTATTTTTCAAATAGTAGGAAAATTTTGGAGTTACATTAAAGTTATGAATCTCTATCATCATCATCATCATCGTCTTCCCAGAAATACATTTCACATTTCCTTTATTGGTGGAGTGGTAAACGGATTATAAATTCTAAAATCTGAATATTAGGATATATCTAGTGATTTATTTTATAACAGTTGTGCGATATAATCAACAATTATTTGCATCATTAAATAAAAACACAATTATTGGCACCTCGATGTGACAAAAAAATCTTCTTGTTTTTAATTTTTTTTTAAAATCAAGCAGCCTTCACTTCCAAATCAAATCATGAAGATTTGCACTGAGATAAAATAGTATTTTTCAAATAATCAAAAGTCATTTAAGAATTCAAAATGGCCAATAAGATCTTTATACTTTTATTTTGCACCATGAAATTAATTCATCACTCTTAAAAGTAAAAAATTCTAAACCTTGGTCTAGGGACTTTATTGTCTATTTAGATTTTTTTAAATAGTAAAATTAATAATTTAACACTGGTGCTAAAAAAACAACATTCATGGACTTTTTAGTCCTTTTCTTAATTTAAAGACAATTAAATTACTTCATTACCCTTTAAATTTTTTTAAAATCTTGCCCTTTAGTTTATGTTACTTTAGTCTTTTGCATTTGGTAATTTTGTTATTATTGGGTTTCATTAGGGGCAATATTGTTATTTGCTAAATAAAAAAATAAAAAAAGATTAGGGGCGCGTGGATATATTAGCCACAACTTTCGAACAACATGTGTGTGGCATCATCCGGTCGTCGAATGCATGCTTCTGAGGCGGTGATCAAAGCATCTTTGCAACCCTTGCACGACTAGATGACGTATGTGATCTAATTGTTTCCGGCTTGGCATGTGTAACCTTCTCTCTCTCTCTCTCTCTCTCTCTCTCTCATTTTCATGCTAGTCTTCTAAAATTTTAAAGCAACCCTTAAATTTTATTTTCCTTAAGATTTAGTTCTTTGTTCTTTCAGTTACTATTTATTTTATTTTAAATAATTTATAAAATTAGAGATTTTTTTTCAATTTGGTCTCCATTCTTTTAGATGTTGTTGTTTTTTTAAATTGAAGATGGTTTTTAAAATTGTCTTTATATATATATATATATATATATAATTTCATTCTTTTTAAGTTTTTTCCCTATCAATATAATCCTCTTTTTATTATTGCTATTTCTTTTACATTGAAAAAATTTCTATGGTTTCATCCTTCAACATTTAATTGGTCGAGTGTTTAGCTTCTTAGTTGAGCTTTTATCTAGATTTTAATAGATTGCAGGTTTGAAAGATTAACCCGGGTTCACTTGTTTTTTTTGTTGCCATTTTAAAGCTTTTTTTTGTTTCATCCTCCAACATTTTTTTTGCTTTCTATAGGATTTTTTGGTCGTTTTGTTTTGTTTCATCTTCCAACATTGTTTTGCTTCTTTTTCTTTATTTTTTCTATAGGATTTTTTAATTATTTTGAAAATAACATAGGTTATCTCGAGTTTTTTTTTGCCTTTGTTGAATTTAAAATTTTTTAAAAAATTTTGTTTTTGAATCAACTCAAATTAATTGATTAAATATAAATATGAAATGCTCGTTTCATGATATTTTATTTTTTAATTAAATTAAATTAATTTATTTTATCATTCGACATTAAACTGGTCAGGTGTTGAGTCTTCTTGAATGAGTCCGGGTCTACATTTTAATGGATTGTGAGTATAAGAGATTAACCCACGGTTTAAGAGGTTCACCTAGGCTTTTTTTTTTCTTTTTTTTAAGTTTTTTTTTCATCCTTCAACATTGTTTTGTTTTTTTTTTTACTTTTTATAGAATTTTTTTAGTTATTTTAAAAATAACATAGGTTATCTTGAGTTTTTTTTGTTTTTGTTGAATTTAACTTTTTTTAAAAGAAATTTTATTTTTGAATTAAATTAAATTAATTGATTAAATATAAATATAAAATATTCATTTCATGGTATTTTATTTTATTTTCTTTATGGGTTATTGCTCTCACAATGCATGCACTCCATTCAATTACCTAAATCTTAATTTTTTTTCTTTGAAGAAAACTAATGTCGCAAGAATATTTTTTTATATTGAGCTATATTCCCCTTTGATATTTTAAAGCAGATTCCCTACCTACCTAAGCATAATACATGGTAGGTCACATATCTTTATCTGTACCCCCACATTAATTAATTATAAACTATATTTTCCGTTGATATTTTAAAGCAGAATATTCCCTACATGGTAGCTCACATATCTATGTGTACCCTACATTAATTATTTATAATAGTCACGAAAATGATATTGAAACAATTTTATTTTAAAAAAGGAACATTTACATATGTTACCAACATTATTTACAACCAATTGCATTAAGAAAAAAAAAATATTATGAAATAAAGCAAAAATGGTGAATATATGAAATAAATATACCATCGAGGATGAAGATTCAAAACCCTTTTCTTTTGAAGGATCCATAACATATTTATAACTTGTGAATCATGTCATTTTTTTTTAGAGGAGAGGCTGGAAATTCATCTTGCTAAAATAACATTGGAGGTGGATAAAAAATCTCTTATATGTCATTAATAAGGTATAAATATTTTTTACACATCATTAATAAGTAATAAATATTAGGTCTTTCTAAAAACTTCTATACATTTAAGGGTTTAGAGTGATAAGTACCATTGATCTTAACATTTTATGTTAAGGGTTACGATAAAAAACTAGCAGAGTCCTATGACCCAATAAGAAGCCTCGAAAGATCATTAGTTTTACATACATCTTGGCTCCACGAGATGATGAGCCCAAAGATGTTGGGTTGGACAACTTTCCAGATCTACATGTACTTGATATTAGCATGTAGCTGAGTCCAGAGATATTGGGTTCTACATGTACTTGGGCTCAACACATAACTGAGCCTAGAAATGTTAGGTCTAGTGGATTGTCCGACCCACATGTACTTGAGCTCAACACATAACTGAGCCTAGAAATGTTAGGTCTGGTGGATTGGCAAATTCACATGTACTTGGACTCATCACATAGCACAACCTAAAGATGTTGGGTATGACAGATTATCAGACACATATGTATGTGGGTCCAACATGTAACTGAGCGCACATGTACCTGAATTCAATACATAGCTGAGCCTAGAGATGTTGGTTGGCCTTTTTTAAACATGGACTTTTAGAAAAAAATAACATGTATAAAACTTGATGTAGAATTAATACTGTTCAATTAGTATAACATATTTAAATTTATATAATGTGTTTTATTGTTAATAGGATACGTACTTGGATAATGATATTATGACGTAAAAAATTAATTAATTTAATTGTGTTTAAGATAATATTTTGATAACAAGAAACCATACATATCAAGTAGCTTTTACCAATGAAGTTAAATCACCTTCAAGGGGATAAAAAAAAAAAAACTACTGCAATTGTAAAACATGCAAGATGACAGCAAAAAAAAAAACCTTCCACCGTATAATTAATGAACACATGGCAATTACCTTGAGTCCGCGAGTGCTCTTTGCCTTCCCTCAATTGTGTGACGTCCTAATTTGCCTCAGCTGAATGACATAATATATTCTCTAATCATCACCTAACTACTCCCTACTCACCAAAAAATTAAAAAAAAGAAAAGAAAAGAAACTCATTTGACGTCTTGCCGAAACTTAAATTTATTTTTTATTTTTAAATTAATATGGATGCATGGTTAATTTACATGTACTTTGATTAATTTTACAGGTTCTGAAATTAATGACTATATAAACTTTTAGTAACTTTAAGATTTAAAAAACTCAAACTGATAATTTCTAGAAAGTAAATATAAAATCTGACCAGTTAAATTATACCTTTTAAAATTTACTGGAGTTTATTTTTCAATGAAGGCCTTCGAGAGTCTAAGGTCAAGGGTAGGTTGTCCCCATGTGTGAACTGTTATTTTTGTTTCTTTACATTAGTCTGATGAAATGAAAATTAAATATTGTTCTTCTGGTGTTGTAATTAGTGTAAACAACTCTAGGCAATGCCTTTTTATTATTCTTACAAGAGGCTAAGGTGCTCCCATATTTTTGTTCTTGTGCTAGCTATGCATATATAGAAAAGTGGATAATCGAACATTTGGTAAATAAAAACAAATTATGTGGAAATATTTTTATTGAAGTGTCTTGCACATGGGCCAACTGTAATAGAGAGAAAAAAATTGGCATAAAATAGAAATTGTTTTGGAACGTATTAATTAAAATATTGACACCGACAATCAATTAAAGATGCCCTTAATTAATTAATTTTTACATTAGTGAAATAAATTATGAGAGTAATGGAGAGGGAGTACTCCTCCTCCTATATATAACATGCACAAGAGACTCAAGTTACAGAGAATGGAAGTGTGAGAGAGGCTGCCATTTTTCAGCTAAAGCAGTATATATTGCGTCCAGGATCAGACGAAGCTCTGCTGTTTGATCTCCATTTATAAAATATTATTACTGTTTTTCACAGGCCAGGTACTCGGTTTCTCTGTGTTTTTTTTTCCCTTTCATTATTTTTATTCAGCATATAATTTCTTTTTATTTCAATAAAGCTAGTTTTTAAATTACTTTATGATGTAAGTTATTAATTAACTCGTTAATTAAATAAATTACCATGAACCTGACCCTACCCTCGTTTGAATATCGGGTTTAATGATTAATTAAGAGGTATACTCCTTTCTTTGGTAATTATTGAGGTTAAACTTGGTGTAGTTTGTAAGGGAATAAAGAAGAAAATAATTTTTATCTCATATTAAAAATAAACTGTTTTTTTAAATGTTTTTAAATATAAATTTTTATTATATAGTAAATTAAGTGAAAATTATAGTGAGTAGGCTTTTTTAATGGGCTTTTTAATGCTATTATATAAATATTTACAGTATAAAAAAGAAGACTATTGACACTTGAAGTTTAAGTTGTAGTGAGATTAATTTTTTAATGAATAATTTTTTTAATTAATTTTAATATTTGTAAATGTTAGGATAAAACTAAATAATAGTTATTCAGTTTAATTCAAAATATAACTGTCTTATTAATAATCATATAACTTCATTAAAATATTTTAAGTTTACATAAACTTGTCAAATACATAAAAAAAGTTTTTTTTCCTTTGTTTATTGTTCTTATTCTTTTAAAGTCTTAAAGATATTGTCTCAGTATAAAAATAAATAAACACTTTAAAAATATTATTTTTATCTATTGATTTTATTCTCTATTTGTTTCCATGTACAAAATATTTCCAACACAAACACCCTAAACATTAACCAGGGGGGTGCACTTTATGGTGAGAATCTGTGAATAACATAACAGAAGTTGTTCAATAGTATGAATTAATTTCCCTTGTTAACAAAAATAAAATCTTTTAGGAATTTAAAGATCTTTTACACTTTCTTTTTTAACCTAATTAAATTTTGGTGAGCTAATCCCTTATCTTGTCAGATAAATCACTTAGTTTCATTGGAAACTAACAGCAAATATTAGCATTGTGTTCTGTTGCATAAGCAAAAAAATTCAAACGCGTAGAAATAAGTAATATTTTTGTGAAATAGATTCTATTGGTAGTACGTAACTGTTGTTTATTTATGTTACTGGACAGCAAAATTTGATAGATGGGAGAGATTCGTTCACCATACTTTTCTATTGATCAAGAACACCTCAAAGATAATGCTGAAATTCATTCACCATATTTCTCAAGTGGTGGAGACTACCTTGGAACATTCTTTCACAATGATAATATTGTTGAGAATCCATACAATGCAGAAAATTTTGTTCAAAACATATACAACACAGAAAAGCTACGGGTAGACGAAATTGAAAAACTGTACTCGGATCTAGATCTTGAAGATGGAGCTGTACATATAATGGTGCAAAATCTAAATGATGGGAATTCTTGTATCTTAAGAGTTCCTGGTGCACTTCGCGAACCAAATGAAGCCATCTATACTCCTCAAGAAGTTTCTATAGGTCCTATTCACCATGACAAGGAGAATTTGCGGCCCATGAATACGCAAAAGGGGAGATATTTGAAAGAATTCTGTAACAGGGTGGTAGGGAAAACAAAGGAGGAACAAAAGAAGTTCATGGAGAAAATGTGGAACACCATTAAAGACGAAGAGGAGAACATCCGCCGATGTTATGAAGATGGTTCTCATAAAGTTGCAGAAAATTATGGGTTTGTGAAAATGGTGTTGTTGGATGCTGTTTTCATCTTGGAGTACTTGTTGAGGAATAAAGATTCTAAAAAATATGGAGATGATTCCTTATTGCGTAGAAACGGGTTAAGGTTTCGGATTCGACAAGACTTCTTGCTGCTCGAGAATCAGTTGCCATTCTTCATTCTTGAGAAATTATATAACCATCTTCTTGAAGACGGCGAAGGAAATTATACTTCCTTTCGAGATCTTGCCTACGAGTACTTAAATAGGTACAATGCGAGTGCATCCAAGCCAAGCGACAAGGAGATATTACATTTCACCGATTTGGTCAGATCTTCATTATCCGTCAACCATCCACCTCTGAGGAGTGACGAACCGATTGGAAAATTTTATAGCGCAACCAAGCTGCATGAGGCAGCGATTAATTTTAAGGAATTTCGAAATGAGTGCTTACTTAACGTAAAATTTTCTTCTACAAAAGGTGAGTTACGTATACCACGTCTTCGGATAGACCACCACACTGAACTTCTCTTCGGAAACCTCATTGCCTTGGAGCAGTGTCTTTATAAAGGAGAAGATCAGTACATCTACCATTACGTTAAGCTACTTGATACTCTTGTTGCCAAACCCAAAGATGTGGATCTCCTCATTAAAAATAAAATCATTGACACAGACAGAGATGGTGCTTCTGTGAAGAATCTGATCGACAGGCTTTCGGCAGAAACTTCTGAAGAATATTCCATTTACTATAGCCTCTACAAGCAGCTGGATCAACACTACCAGAACTCCTGGTTGAAAAATAGCGCATACTTTAGAGAGGTATATTTTGGAAACCTTTGGAGAAGTACTGCAACTGTTAGTGCAGCTGTCCTGCTCCTCTTCACTTTTGTACAAACAATTTGTGCAGTCGTTGCCTTGCGCTAGTACTCCAAGTGGACCAAGTTAGCCCCAATCCGGTGTAATTTTATTTCTCTCATTACTGACCTTCGTTGTATTGTTTGTGTACTTTCCGTTTCCTTTGCAGTTTTTCATTGTACTTCAACTCATGGGCTTTCTTTGTATTTAGTAGTCATGACTTTGTAATGATGGTTCTGATGGATGCTGTCTTCACTATCAAGTTCATCTTGCAGAATTCAACAAATCTCCATCGTAAAGAGTCTGGACCGTCAGAGAAAGCAAAAATTATCTTAGGACTTGATACTACTCGAAAATCAACTACCTTACTTCATTGTTGAGAAACAGTATGACAAGAGATATTACCCTACATTTCTTCAGCTTATCTATAACTACTTTGAACATCGCTACGTGCCTGCAGTGGAGGCAAAACCTCATCCAAGGGAAGTAAAACATTTCACTGATTTGGTAAGGTGTTCTATGTTGATTGAGCCTAGTCCTCGCAACCTTGATTTTCCTATTGAACTCAAATATAATGCAACCACGCTCCTTAAGGCAGGAGTTAAGTTTGTAGTTGTTGATAATAACCATCTGCTTGACATAAGATTTGATAATGGGGTGTTGAAAATACCACGCTTGGTCACTGGAAACATTTTCGAATGTACAATTAGAAATATTCTATGGCCTTGGAGCAGTTCCATTACTATCCACATGCAACTTACATATGCGATCACTAGTCAAGACTGAAGAAGATGTGGATTTGCTTGTTGAAGAGGGAATATTGTCAGCTGGCTAGCTAGAGAACAACGCTATGGTAGCAGATTTGATTAACCAACTTTGTGGAGGATTTGGACAAATTTACACTCGCTTTTTTATTATTCTTACAAGAAGCTAAGGTGCTCCCATATTTTTGTTCTTATGTTATGCATATATAGAAAAGTGGATGATTGAACCTTTGGAAAATAAAAACAAATTATGTGGAAATATTTTTATTGAAGTGTCTTGCACATGGGCCAACGTACTGTAATAGAGAGAGAAAAAAAAGTTGGCATAAAATAGAATTTTTTTTGGAACGTATTAAAATATTGACACCAACAATCAATTAAAGATGCTCTTAATTAATTAATTAAATTTTAAATTAGTGAAATAAATTATGAGAGTAATGGAGAGGGGAGCACTACTCCTATATATAACATGCACAAGAGACACAACAAGTTAGAGAGAATGGAAGTGTGAGAGAGGCTGCCATTTTCAGCAAAAGCAGTATATATTGCGTCCACGATCAGAGGAAGCTCTGCTGTTTGATCCCCTTTTGTAAAATATTATTACTGTTTTTCACAGGCCAGGTACTCGGTTTCTCTGTGTTTTTTTTTCCCTTTCATTATTTTTATTCATCATATAATTTCTTTTTATTTCAATAAAGCTAGTTTTTAAATTACTGCATGATGCAAGTTGTTAATTAACTCGTTAATTAAATAAATTACCATGAGCAACCTGACCCTACCCTCGTGTGAATATCGGGTTTAATGATTAATTAAGAGGTATACTCCTTTCTTTGTTAATTATTGAGTTTAAAGATGGTTTAGCTTGTAATGGAATAAAGAAGAAAATAATTTTTATCTCATATTAAAAATAATTTTTTTAAAAATATTTCTAAATGTGAATTTTTATTATGTAGTAAATTAAATGAAAATTATAGTAGGTAAGTTTTTTTAGTGGGCTTTCTAATACTATTATATAAATATTTATAATATAAAATAGAAGATACTTGATACTTGAAGTTTAATTTGTAGTGAGATTAATTCTTTAATAAGTTTTTTTTAATTAATTTTGATATTTGTAAATATTGGGATAAGATTAAATAATAGTTATTCAATTTAATTTAAAATATAACTATATTATTAATAGTTATATAATTTCATTAAAATATTTTAAATCTATATAAACTTGTCATTACATAAAGAGATAAATAAAAAAAAATTCCCTATGTTTATTGTTTTTATTCTTTTAGAATCTTAAAGACGATGTTGTCTCGGTGTGAAAATAAATAAACATTTTAAAAATAATGTTTTTTTACCTATTGATTTTATTCTTTATTTGTTTCCATATCCAAAATATTTCCAACACAAACACCCTGAACATTAACCAGCTAGGGAGGTGCACTTTATGGTGAGAATATGTGAATAACATAACAGAAGTAGTTCAATAATATGAATTAATTTCCCTCGTTAACAAAAATAAAATCTTTTAGGAATTTAAAGATCTTTTACACTTTTTTTTATCCTAATTAAATTTTGGTGAACTAATCCCTTATCTTGTCAGATAAATCACTTAGTTTCATTGGAAACTAACAGCAAATATTAGCATTGTGTTCTGTTGCATAAGCAAAAAAATTCAAACGCGTAGAAATAAGTAATATTTTTGTGAAATAGATTCTATTGGTAGTACGTAACTGTTGTTTATTTATGTTACTGGACAGCAAAATTTGATAGATGGGAGAGATTCGTTCACCATACTTTTCTATTGATCAAGAACACCTCAAAGATAATGCTGAAATTCGTTCACCATATTTTTCAAGTGGTGGAGACTACCTTGGAGTTAATGCTGAAATTCGTTCACCATATTTTTCATTTGATACTCAACATTACCATGGAGATAATGCCGGAATTCATTCCTCGTATTTTTCAGCTGCAGACTACCATGGAGAAGATGCTGAAATTCCTTCTGGAACATTCTTTCACCAAGATAATATTGTTGAGAATCCATACAATGCAGAAACTTTTGTTGAGCAGTATATTGTTCAAAACACGTACAACGCAGAAAAGCTCATTCAACAGGCAAAAGCTGAAGAACTGTACTCGGATCTTGAAGCTGGAGCTGTACATAAAATCGGGAAAAATCTAAATGATGGGAATTATTTTATCTACAGAGTTCCTGGTGCACTTCGCGAACCAAATGAAGCCATCTATACTCCTCAAGAAGTTTCTATAGGTCCTATTCACCATGACAAGGAGAATTTGCAGCCCATGAATACGCAAAAGCGGAGATATTTGAAAGAATTCTGTAACAGGGTGGTAGGGGAAACAAGGGCGCAACATGTGAAGTTCCTGGAGAAAATTTGGAACACCATTAAAGACGAAGAGGAGAACATCCGCCGATGTTATGAAGAATATGGTTCTCATGAAGTTGCAGAAAATGATCGGTTTGTGAAAATGGTGTTGTTTGATGCTGTTTTCATCTTGGAGTACTTGTTGAGGAATAAAGATTTTAAAAAATATGGAGATGATTCCTTATTGCGTAGAAACGGGTTAAGGTTTCGGATTCGACAAGACTTCTTGCTGCTCGAGAATCAGTTGCCATTCTTCATTCTTGAGAAATTATATGACCATCTTCTTGAAGACGGCGAAGGAAATTATACTTCTTTTCGAGATCTTGCCTACGAGTACTTAAATAGGTACAATGCGAGTGCATACAAGCCGAGCGACAAGGAGATATTACATTTCACCGATTTGGTCAGATCTTCATTATCCGTAAACCTGTTGGTGGAAGGAACCACTGGTGGTGGCTTTGAAACACTCTGAGGAGATAAAACACACTGTTTTATTTCAACAAACAAGAAGCTTACAATACTAAAAAGTTTACAATACACGCCCTCTCTTTCTCTCTTTGTTTCTAGTGTTTCTCTCTACTCTCTCCACATAGAATAACATAAGCTTAGCTATCTATTTATACACGAATTCAAAACAAGATAATTCAGCCTTCAAGTGTGAAGGCGGCTGGCGGATGGTGGTGTGAAGGCGGTTGGCGGCATGCAGCTGGTGGCTGGTGGCTGACGGCTGGTGGCTACAAGTGGTGGTGGGTGGTTGCCTTTCTTGACCTTCTAGAGATTGAGTTTATTTCAACAAATTCCCCCCTTAAACTCAATCGAGGGATGTCATGCCAAGCATGAACTTCAATCTGATAAATGTTTCTCCCTTCAATGACTTTGTAAAGATATCTGCAATTTGATCATTTGTGTTGCAGGATATCAATTCAACTTTTTTGTTTTTCACATGTTCTCGGATGAAGTAATGACGTGTATCAATGTGTTTACTTCGTTCATGATACACCGGGTTCTTTGGTAATGCAATCGCTAATCAATTATCAATATAAATCTCCGTGGGATCTTCTTGAGGAAATCCCAAATGCTTCAACATATTCCTTAACCATATTAAATGACATACAGCTGAGTTGGCAGCAACATACTCAGCTTCACAGCTTGATAACGTTATTATCGATTGCTTCTTGGATGACCATGTGAAAGATGTATCTCTCATGAAAAAAACAAACTCTGTTGTGCTTTTCCTTTCATCCAGATCTCTACCCCAATCACTATCTGAGTAGCCAACAAGATTGAAGTTTGTACTTGAGGTATAAAACATACCTTTATTGATTGTTTCTTTGATGTAGCGAAGAATTCTCTTGGCTGCATTTAAGTGAGACTGGTCTGGTGTCTCCATGTATCTGCTGATAAGACCAACTCCGTAGAGTATATCCGGTCTGGTACATGTCAAGTACCTTAAGTTTCCTACTAAGCTTTTGAAGTAAGTTGGATCAACATTTCCAACTTTGCTCTTCCTCAATTCCACTCCATTCTCAACTGGAGTTGATACCGGATTGCAGCCTTCCATCTTGAACCTTTCAAGAATGTCTTTGGCATAACTGCTTTGGGATACAAAAATCCCTTCTTCTTTCTGCACCACTTCTAAGCCAAGAAAGTGTGCCATCATACCAATGTCTGTCATCTCAAACTCCTGTACCATGCTTTTCTTGAAGGCTTCAAACATGATAGGGTTGTTGCCGGTGAATAGTAAATCATCAACATATAGGCACGCAAATAATATGCTGCCATCTGCTTTTTTCTTCACATATATTGCGTGTTCATATGGACATTTTTCAAATCCATTTTCTTGAAAATACTTGTCAATTTTGGTATTCCAAGCACTCGGAGCTTGCTTCAAACCGTAGAGGGTTTTTTTCAACTTGTATACTTTGCCGTCATTTTCAGCTTTGATGTATCCAAGTGGTTGTTCAACATAGATCTCTTCTTCTAAGAAGCCATTTAAAAATGCTGACTTCACATCAAGTTGATATATCTTCCATCTATGTTGTGCGGCTAATGAGATCATCAGTCTGATTGTCTCTAGCCGGGCTACTGGAGCAAATACTTCTTCATAGTCAATGCCTTCTCTCTGTTTGTAGCCTTTCGCCACAAATCTTATTTTTATCTTTGCACTTCTCCTTTTGCATTCTTCTTTGTCTTTTAGACCCATTTGACACCTATTGCTTTCTTGTTTTCTGGTAGATAAGTCAGCTTCCAGGTATCATTCTTCTCAATGGCATGTATTTCTTCATCCATTGCTTCTATCCACTTCTCTTCTGTGATAGCTTCATTAAAGCTATGTGGGTCAGTATTTGCAAAGAAACAAAACAGAGTTGTATCTTCCATGACTTGAGTGGCATCGTACAACTCTTCTAGAGTTCTCATCCTTCTTGGCCCTTCTGACGGTGAGGATGTTGATCCTGGTGTTGATGATGATTCTGGTGTATTCCTCCTGTTGAATACAGGGAATCTGTGTTCCGGACTTTGTGGCTCTGCTGGTAATATTGGACCTTCTGCAAGTACTGTTGGTACTTTCACTTCGTCTTCAAGGATCAAATCAGTGCTGATCCATTTGATTGCTTCTTGATCATTGTCATAACCCATTTTTGAGTTATTCCCAAATTCACATTTTTTCCTCTCTCTTAAAAAAAAATAAAAATAAAAATACAAAAAAAAAATATATAACAGTTAAAAGAGAATGCCAAAACGCTCAGAAAATAGTCTAAATTTGGTTGAGGAGGTTTAAAAATACAAAAATTAAAGTTTGGCAGTATTTTATTGACTGATGATAGCCCTGTTGACAAAGAAAATTCAATTTGAGGAAGAAAAGTCCAAAATTAGATGTTGGTGGACTCAATTAAATTATATTGAAGGTTTAATTGAATTTATGGAGGGTTTGATTGTAAGAAAAATTAATTTTGGAGTTAATTTGGGCTTTAATTGGAAGAAATTAAAGTTCTGGAGTCAAATTATAATTTTTGAGAGTTAATTTGGTCAAATCAGGGGCTTAATTGCATAAATATTGAAGTTTGATGGCCAATTAGGGACTTAATTGAAGAAATTCGAGACCAAGGATCAAAATGCAAAACGCGCGCACATTGAAGGATTGACTTGTAGTCTGGCGCTTTGGCGCCAGTTTTCATTTAAAAGAAACGGCGTGTTTTGGGCAAAACGACACCGTTTCATGCATTTTTTTTTAAAAAGAAACGAAACAGTGCCCTTTTAGACGGCACTGTTCCTCCTTCTTCTTCCCCTGGACACGCAACAGGGGAAGAGAAGTTTTTCGTTCTTTTCCGTTTGTTTCTTCCTCTCTCTCGCTCCCCACGTGCCCTGTTAAAACCAACACCGGACGCCACCCGCACCTCCTCATGATGAGAAGACAGAGAAGCCGTGCCCCGCAAGCGACGCCTCCATTGGCCACCTCGGCCGGCACCACGCAGCGGGCAGAGAGGCGCGCCCATGCATGGGGCGATGATGGGACGGGGCAGGGTCGACCCCGCTCCCCCTGCCCCTATAAATAGTGACCCGAAGGAGAGGAAAATAGAGGCCAAGAAGAAAAGAAAAAAGGAGGAAAAAAGGGCAGAAAACAGGGAGGGAAACCGAGAGAGAGAAACCAACAGTGTTGAGAGAGAAGGAACCGAAACAGTAGAAACCGAAAACCGAGGATATCAACAGAGAGACCGAGAGAGGCAAACGGAGAAAAGGACAGAAGGAGTGAACCGGAGTGGCCTGGTGTCCCTACTCCGTGGAGAAGAAGAACCGCCGGCCATCGGGCTTCAAGAATCGCCACCGCAGCGCCACCGAGAACAGCCGCCGGCACTACCGGCCATTCGACCATCCGAGATCATCACCTCAGGTAAATTCCCTTCCCCTCCATAGCCGCCGGTCATTAGTCATCTTCTTGCTTGCAGAACGGCGGACCTGCACGTTCGCATGCAAGGAGAAGCAATTAATTCAATTCATCGGTTCCGTGCTCGGCACGCGAACGATCATGGGTTTTTGTTTCTTGTGGGCTGGAACATCGACCCACCACCTTTTTTCTTTGGTGGAACATCGGCCCTTGTGGCTGGGCTGAGTCCCGCCTGCTTTTTCGCAGTGGAACATCACCACCACGCTGGCCGGGTGAGTCTAGCCTTGTGGCTGGGCCAATACAGGCCCAGCCCAGTCCATTTCATTTTATTTCTTTTCTCCTTTTTTGTTTTTTGTGTTTTTTTTTATATATATTTTTGAAAATTGTGATTTTCTCACCGATTTTTCTACGTCATTTCAACTAATATTGGTCTGTATTTTTATATTTTAAAAATACAAATCCGGTATTAAAAACACCCGGTTTTCAAGAAAAAAAAAACTTTTGTTTTCATGCATACGGCCAAGTCTCTCAAAACTAAAAAAAATTATATTTTTATACAACAAAGAAAACAAAAAAAATATATATGTTATTTTAGCATGCATTTTGGCTTTAATAACCAGTTTATTAAAGTCATGAGAACTTGGCTAATATTTCAAAAAAATCAAAAAAAATATTTTTGTTTTGTTTTAATACCTGAGATTACGAATTTATACGTAAAACGTATTCCTGATATAAAAAAGGTAGTTCTTTTATAGACATTAGACCGATTAAGTTTCACCTCCATAAGATAAGAACCTCCTTATTAAGGAGGGCTTTTCTTGAACCATAGACGGACCAACATGATAAAGACCTTAGATTTTCATCAGACAATAAAACAATGCAGTTTACCTTAGGTAGGGCGTATTTGGGGTGCTAATACCTTCCCTTTACGCAATCAGTCTCCGTACCCGATCTCTGAGACCAGTTAGGGTTCCTAGTGACCAAAATACTAGGTGGCGACTCCCATTCCATTTTTCACCGCTAAGAGACAAAGAATTCATTGTCTCCCCACATTTACCAGATATATATCCATACATTTGAGGGTGGACGATCGCCGCTACGTCGACACGTGCGACAATCATCATTCCATTGCCAAGATTTATCTTCTTCAAAGATAACATCTCTACTCATAATTACCTTCTTTATGATAGGATTATACAGCTTGTATCCCATCCTTATATCACCATATCCGACAAAGATGCATTTCTCGCTTTTATCATCGAGCTTGGTCTTTCTTGCATCTAGGATCTTTGCATATGCCACACAACCAAATACTCGTAGATGAGTAACACTTGGTTTGTGACCACTCCATGCTTTTTTTGGAGTGACAACTTGCAAACTTCTAGTTGGGCAGCGATTCAATAGATACACTGCACATGATACAGCTTCAGCCTAGTATTGTTTGGGCAACTTCTTTGCTTTGAGTAGACTTCTTTCCATGTCAAGAATCGTTCGATTCTTTCTCTCAGCTACACCATTCAGTTGTGGTGTATAAGCTGGTGTTGTCTGATGTCTGATGCCTTGTTGTGTACAAAAGGCTTCAAAGTCAGTTGCTGTAAATTCTCCACCTTGATCAGATCTCACGGTTCTGATCTTATAGCCACTTTGCTTCTCAACAATTGCTTTAAAATCTTTAAAACAATTGAACACTTCTGACTTCCTCTTCAGAAAGTATATCCACGTCTTTCTGCTAAAATCATCAATGAAAGTGAGGTACCTATTTTGTCCAGTCGACATAGGCTTTATGGGACCACACACATCTGTGTGCACTAACTCTAGTGGCCTCTTTGCTTTCCAGTTGACTTCTTTGGCAAAACTGGATCTGTGATGTTTGCTGAGGACACAACTCTCACAGACTTCATCTGGATGATCAATGTGAGGCATACCTTTGACCATCTTCTTGCTTGCTAGCATCTTCAAGCTCGTGAAATTCAGATGTCCAAGCCTCAAGTGCCAAAGCCATTCTTCACTGTTGGTGATGGCACTCAAACACTTTGCTGCATCATACTGGATGTTCAAAGGAAACATCCTATTCTTGGACATTTTCACATAGGCAATTAATCTCCAATTGTTGTCTCTAATTGTCAGATGACAATTCTTCGAGTAAAAAGTATAACCTCTCTCCATAAGTTGACCTAAGTTGATCAGGTTCTGCTTTATGGCTGGGACATAATAGACATTGGCAATGTGGTTGTGATCGCCGTTCTTCAACTTGATTGGGATACTGCCTTTACCTTTGAATGAAACCTTTGTAGTATCTCCAAAAATAACTAGACCTTGCTTGGTCTCATCTAGATCACTAAATAACTCTCGGTAGCCGCACATGTGATTGCTGGCTCCAGTATCTAAATACCATATATTTTCCTGTTTCTCGCCAAGTTCTTGTTGGACAAGAAATGCAGCTTCTTCTCTGTCATCCTTCTCTGCATAGTTGGCTTGCTCACGTATCTCCAATGGAGCTTTCCTTCTGCATTCAGTGCTATAGTGCCTAAATTGATTACAACTATAACACTGGATATTTCTCTTGTCATGGTTATTGTAACCGCCTCCTCTTCCTCTAGGAGTGAATGCTTGTTGTCCTCGACCTCCTCTGGTGGTGTTTCTACCACCTCTTCCTTTGAAACCTGTATTCCAAGATCCTCTTCCTTGGAATTGTTGAAATCCTCCTTGTCTTTGTGGACTTCTTTCATGAGTGGTATATCCACTTGTTGAGGTCTCCCCTTGCTCATATCTCTCTTTGAGCGACAACTTTGCTTGTAAGGCATGCTCAATTGCCTTATCTCCATTTCTTTTTACAATCTTCTGCTCATGAGCTTGCAAAGAACTCATAAGTTCATCCACTGTTAACTTGTCCACTTCTTTGGACTCTTCAATAGCGACAACAACAAAATCAAATTTTGGATCTAGGGATCTCAAAATTTTCTTAGTAATTCGAGAATCTATGATTGCTTCTCCATTTCTCCTCATCTGATTGACTATCACCATAATCCTTGTGTGATAATCAGAAATAGATTCTGAGGACTTCATTTGCAATAACTCAAATTCACCTCGTAAGGATTGAAGACGAATCTTCTTGATTCTGTCAGCACCTTTTTATTTTTGTTGGAGAGCCTCCCATATATCATGTGATGTTTCAGCGGAAGCAATGATCTCGAACGTGTCTTCATCAAGACCTTGATAGATGATCGTCTTTGCTTTGTTGTCTTTCTTTCTGTTGACTTTCAAGGCTTGCTTCTGTGCCTCTTGTAAAGCATCTTCTTCTTCTTTGGACTCTGGTTCATCATAACCATAGTGTACAATCTCCAAACACTCTTGTGAACTAAGGAATGCCTTTAATCTGATGCACCAACTATCATAGTTGTCTTTGGTCAGCTTCGGGATGGGTGTTTGTGTACTTTCTGTAGTCATTTTGCTCTCTGAATGACTATATCTCCTTCTGGGAGTTGCATTTGGAAAAACGGACACCGTAGATCGATCCGAAATGGTCGAAATAGTTGGGAACCGGTCTGACTTTGTTGAAAATGGGTCAGAAAATGGGTGAACCGGTCAACAAACCAATTCTGGGCATCGGGCGGTTCGCTGGGTTGAACCGGGAATATTCTGTGGAATATTCTATCGGCTCGGCTGCGGCTAACGAGCGGCTCGGCTTGCAAAGGGAATATTCTCGGGAATATTCTTCGGCGCGGCTTACGGCTCGACTGGGATCGGCTTAAACGGCTCGAATATGGCGCGCGTGGACAACACTCGTCTTCAACCTCTGGGCGCGTCGTTGCGACTGGGCTACAGTTACAGGACTTTCAGGAGGCGCGTGTGGTCTACCTCCGTCTTCGATGAAGCTGATTCTTGCGTCAGTGAGTTTGTATGGATGAGATCGACACGATGGAATGATCAAGGTGCAAGAATCTTTGAAAGTACTTTGGGGGACCATTCAAAGTCTTGAAGATGAAATCAAACGCTATTATGCAGATGATACCTTTGTTGGATTTTCTAGCGATGATGATAAGTTTGCGAAGATGATTCTGTTCGATGCAGTGTTCATCTTCGAGCTCTTCTTGAAGAATGAAGAAGATATGCGCGATGACAAACGATATCAAGATGATTTCATCATAGGCAAACCCTGGTTGAGAGCTGCGATTCAACGGGACTTGATATTGCTTGAAAATCAGCTTCCATTCTTCATTCTCGAGAAATTATATGGCCTTGCCATCGACGAAAGAAAGGCCAATTATAGTTCTTTTCTGGACCTTTCCTGCCACTACTTTGAGAAGTATGGTAAGAACAAAACCAAGCCAGGTGAAACCAAGCATTATGAAGCGTTGCATTTCACTGATTTGGTAAGACATTTTCTATCCTTCAAGCACCCGAAGTTAGAATCACCAGATGGAAAGCAAATTAAAAATCTTTATAGCGCAACCATGCTGCACCAAGCAGGAATTAAGTTCAAGGCATTGCCGGATGAATGCTTGCTTGACATAAGAGCCTGGAAGGGAACTGAGAATACAGTCAAGAAAGGTGAGTTACATATGCCACCACTTGAAATCGACAACAGCACCGAATGTCTCTTCCGAAACCTCATGGCCTTGGAACAGTGTCATTATCCAAGAGAAGAGTTTATCTGCCGTTATGTTAAGCTATTGGATTTTCTTGTGGACGTTTAAAAGGATGTGGATTTGCTCATTGAAAATAAGGTTATTGTTAGCAGGCTTGGTGACAGTAAAGCTGTGGCGGAGCTTATTAACAAACTTTGCCTAGAAATAGTAGAAGTTACTTCTGGTTATGATGCTCTCTCCCAATTGCTGAATGATTACTATGTGATATATTCAAAGACCTATAGTTCTACGAGATTGTATAGATCATGAATAATACTTGATTAAACAGAAGTCCTTTGGCTTAAATAGCCATTACAGTTGGAACACAATGAAACAGAAACAAACCACGTCTTCACATCCCGAAAACTGTGGTAACTGAATGAATGACTTAGTCGTAACTCCTAAAAGCTAGGAGTTTATTTAAATTAAATACTACTTGCATTAATAGGACTCTAACATATCCTCCCTTAAACTGCACTTGCTGGAAACAAGTCAGTTTACATACTTCATGCTTTGAACTCCCATCATATTACGTAGCTTCAAAAACGATTCAAGCTTCAACAGCTTTGTCATGATATCTGCCATCTGCTCACTAGTGCCACAATGTACTAGCTCCACAACACCTTCCTTAACCAAGTCGCGTAAGAAATGAAACTTTATATCGATGTGTTTGGTTCTCCCATGAAGAACTGGATTTTTTGATAACTTGATTGTTGAATTATTATCACAAAAAATCTTGACACACTTACATGAAGAAAAACCGAGACTGTTGAGTACTCTTTTCATCCAAATACTGTGACAAGCACATGCTGCAGCGGCTACATATTCTGCTTCAGTGGTGGAAAGAGTTACTGCAGGTTGTTTTCTTGAGCTCCATGCAACTACACCACCACTTAGAAGAAACACATATCCAGAAGTGCTTCTTCTATCTTCTGTATCACCCGCATAATCACTATCAGTATAAGCCTCAAGATTATCAAAACTGTTCTCATAATTCACTCTCAAGCTTCCCACGTTCTCAGCACCTCTTTTATAGAATACTCCTAAATTCACAGTCCTCTTCACATACCTGAGGACCCGTTTTGCTGCAGCCATATGAGATACTTTTGGGTCTGTCATGAATTTACTCAACATACAAACAACAAACATTATTTCAGGTCTTGTTACTGACAGATACATTAGGCTGCCAATTATCTGCTTGAACAGTGTTGAGTTTATGTTGGCTTCTCCACTGTCTTTTACCAGTTTCGTGCCTGGCACAATGGGATTTTTCACAGGATTGCAGCTTCCCATTCCAAATCTTATCAAAACTTCCCCAGCATACTTCATTTGGCATAAATGAATCCCTTCACAACTTTGCTGAACCTCAACTCCCAGAAAATATTTCATCTTCCCCAAGTCACTCATGTCAAACTCTAGCTTCATTGACTTCTTAAACTTCTCACATAATTCAACATCATTCTCTGTATAAATTAAATCATCCACATAAAGACTAATGATTAAGAATTTACTATCAGCTTCATGTTTGAGAAACAGTGTATGCTCATGACTGCATTTCTTAAAGCCCTCCTTTATGAAGAATCCTTCGATTCTGCTATACCAGGCTCTTGGAGCCTGTTTCAAACCGTAAAGAGCTTTCTTAAGCTTCAAGACTTTATGCTCTTCGCCTTTATGAACATATCCTTCTGGCTGCTCTACGTATACTGCCTCCTTCAGTTCCCCATGAAGAAACGCACTCTTGACGTCTAGCTGGAAAACAACCCATCCTTTCTGCGCTGTTAGAGCCAGGATCAATCTAATGGTGTCCCAACGAGCCACAGGTTGCATTTATCCACTTCTCCCTTTTCATTCAACTTCGTTTTAAAAATCCATTTGACACCGATTGTCTTTATCCCTTTCGGCTGACTTACAAGTTCCCATGTCTTGTTCTTTTCTATAGCTGCAATTTCCAAATCCATCGCTTCCCTCCATTTTTGTTCTTTTACTGTTTCTGCAAAGCATATTGGATCATCATGTACCATAAAACAAGCCAAGTTTGACTCTTCAAGAATACCATCTCTACTGACATAGTCTTCCATCCATCTAGGTGCTCTCCTTACTCTCTCCCCTGATCCTGCAATATCTTCTCTTTCTATCTCGCTCGTATGTGGACCAGCAAAATCATCTTCTCCTCCCAACTCTTCTGTACCCTGACCAGCTTCTTCTACATGTTCATTGTCTCTTCCCAACTCCTCTGTATCTGGACCAGCTTCGTCTACATGTTCGTTGTTGCTGTCTTCTTTATCATCATAGTCACTGATTTCCCCATCATCACTATCTTCCCGGGTAAAAACATCATTTTTTACTTCATCAGTACTCTGCATCCAATTCCAGCTTTCATTTTCTTCAAACACAACATCCCTGCTAATGATCACTCTTTTGGCAGCAGGATCATAAAGCCTATAGGCTTTCGATTCGTCACTAACACCAAGAAACACACATCTATGACTCTTCTCATCTAACTTGGCTCTCTTCCTGTTAGGAATGTGTACATTAGCAATACAACCGAAGACCCTGAAGTATTTGACATTTGGCTTTTCTCCACTCCAACACTCTTCAGGAGTCATTATTTTCACGACCACAGTTAAACTTCTATTTAATATATGTAATCCCCATCTAACAGCTTCTGGCCAAAAAAGTTTAGGCATTTCCTTTTCTGAAAGCAAGCATCGAACCATGTTTAATACCGTTCGATTCTTACGTTCTACCTCTCTGTTTTGTTGAGGAGTATAGGCAGCAGTAAGTTGCCTTTTAATTCCATTATTGACACAAAACACATTGAACTCCATAGAAGTGAACTCACCTCCCCTATCTGTTCTTAAACAACTTATATTACACCCTGACTCTTTCTCAACAAGTTGTTTAAATACTTTGAACATTGAAAATGTTCCACTCTTCTCAGCTAAGAAATAAATCCAAGCTTTTCTACTGAAGTCATCAATAAAACACAGTAAGTACCTTTTGAGACTACTTGATGTTGGAGTGATTGGACCACACAAGTCGGCATGTACTAGCTGAAATTTCTTTGAAGCCCTCCACTGGCTCTTCTTAGGAATGGTTGTTTTGTGTTGTTTTCCACGATAACACACTGTACATGCTTTGTTTGTAACTTTGAATTGAGGAAGTCCTTTGACAAGTTGCTTGTTCTCCAAAACTTTGAGGCTTTTGTTGTTCACATGACCATAACGACGATGCCACAGTTCTGTTAAGTCATCTTCCATTGCTATTAAACATTTTGACAACTGAGTAATCATAGTGGCTTGTAAGACAAACATCCTGTTCGCAGCCATCAGAGTTTGCATAATAAGGCCTCTTGTAGGATGATATATTTTACAAGCTTTATCTTTCATGACAATAGCTAGCCCTTGCTCTTGAAATTGACCTATGCTCAATAAATTGTTGTTGAGCTCAGGAATGTAAAACACATCTCGTATCACTTGAGTTAAGCCTGCAGTTTCGAGCTTAATGTTCCCTTTTCCCATCACCATCATCCTTGCACCATTGCCTAATTTCACTGAGTGTCTAAATTGCTCATCCATGTCCATAAACCAATCCTTGTTTCCGGACATATGGTTAGAACAACCTGAGTCCAGGAACCAAACATCTTCTCTCTTTGCATTCTTCTCTTTTATGTAAGCCATCAGTAAGAGTTCTTCCTCCTCATCTAACTCAGCATAATTTGCACCTTTTTCCCAACTAGGACATTCATTTTGAAAATGTCCTAGTTTATGACATCTGTAGCACTCTACAGTGGCTTTGTTGAAGCTTTGTCTTCCTCTGCCACGTCCACCTCGCCAAATTCCTCTTCCCCTTCCCCTTCCCCTTCCTACTCTATCGTCATGAGTGATCTTGAAGACTTCTTCTTCACCTTGACTCTTCATTCTTTGCTCATGCACAAGAAGGCTGCTTTGGAGTTCGTCAATGGTCATCGTATTCATGTTGTTAGATTCTTCAATTGAACATACTACATAATTGAATTTGGAAATCATTGATCGAAGAATCTTCTCTGTAATTATTGTTTCACTCATATTTTCTCCATGAGCCTTCATTTTGTTGGCTATGGATAAAACACGAGCAAAATAAGTATTCACTGATTCTCCTTCCTTCGTGCGAAGAACTTCAAAGTCACATCGTAATGACTGTAGCTGTGCCCTTTTAACCAGTGTTGAACCTTGAAACTTTTGCCTCATAGAGTCCCAGATTGTCTTTGAGGAACTTCTGTCAAGAATGGTCTCAAGTACATCTTGTTCGATTGCTTGATAAAGAAGATTCTTTGCCTTCAAGTCCTTTAGCTTGTTTTCTTCATGCTCCTTTCTTTGAGCATCGATGAGTTGAGTACTTTCTGTCACCACTGATGAAAAAGATCGTGCTTCCCCTGCAACATGCACCATGACGCCACGATCCACAACATTCCAATATTCTTTGGAACGAAGCAGATTTTCCATCAGTTCAGCCCAATGATCATAGTGCCCTATAAATTTAGGCACATAACTTGTGCTGCTTCCTTCTGCCATTGAAAGAAAAAAGAAAAAGAAAAACTCTCAAACTCTCGTTTACTCTTGTAATCCCAGTTAGGCCCATTAAAGAGCTCTGATACCAATTGTGATATATTCAAAGACCTATAGTTCTACGAGATTGTATAGATCATGAATAATACTTGATTAAACAGAAATCCTTTGGCTTAAATAGCCATTACAGCTGGAACACAATGAAACAGAAACAAACCACGTCTTCACATCCCGAAAACTGTGGTAACTGAATGAATGACTTAGTCGTAGCTCCTAAAAGCTAGGAGTTTATTTAAATTAAATACTACTTGCATTAATAGGACTCTAACATACTACGAGAGCTCTTGGAACAAAAACAAAGCGTACTTGGTTAGTGTGTATTTCAACAATGTTTGGATTGGTACTGGAACTGTTATTGGATTAATCATCCTAGCCATCACCGTGACGCGGTTTATCCTATCCTTTTTCCGCTAGTATTCTATGTTTTTGCTATAAAGAAAAGGCTCGAACTCGACATCTCTATAAAAGAAGAAGACATGGATGCTGGTTGTGCTACAAGCTTCTTGTTTGCTTAATTTCCTCTAAATAAATTTGTATCGCTCTATGACTCACTGTGTCGCTTCTACTGTTGTGTATGTGGCCGTGCCTGTAGAATTTTAGTTTCCCTTGAAGTTAATAAATCTTGTCATTCCTGTTGTAAGGTAACAACAACTATTATTGAACTTGAAGGTTTTCATTAACAAGGATGTCATTGAATTGCGGTTTGCATCATTTCCACATCTTTATCGCCATTAAATAAAACATGTACGTAAAATGTTTGCTCGTCTTTTTCTTCCTTTTCTTCTAGTTGCGTGGACAAAAACAAAATGGTGCTAACCACCTGGCCTGAGAAAGATGACAGAACCGGGTAGGATCTGAGGTGGGGCAGCTATACTTTAATGGAGGTGTCAGTTTAGGTGATCAATCAATGAACTCTTATATAAAATATTCGACAAATTACAATGCACTTTCACAAGCTCTCGTTCGTTGGTTTCTTGATTGTTTTGTGTTAAAAAAGCAAACAGACCTCTATGGGCTACAATACAAAACTGAACCTGATGTTCGAGAAACACCGAGTTCAATGGGCTATCTGAAACGTAATATTTCGAAACTTATGATCACGTCCTGCTTATTGAGTTAGATGATCGGAACATCTGTCATCCGTTTCAGTCGGGTTTTTGAATTACAAGAGCTGATAGAGTCAAGATATCAAAACTACGTCAAGATATTTTACTATCTCTCGTCCCCAATTTTACAGAATATGCATCCCAAAGGCACCGGAGAAAGTTCTTGTTCTTTACCTTTCATGTTTCATTCCCTTGCTTTTCATGACAAGTAGCCAGCTACAAGTCGGACCACCTCACTTTAAGAAGAGGCCCTACTTCTTCCATATGCACTGTCTTTTCCCATTTCAAGTCCTTATCTACTGAGGCCATTCTTTTCATGTGTTGCTGTGAAAAACGAATGCATGATTGCAATTTGACTTGCGGGGGTAATTACAATGCACAGACAACCTATTCATGGGCCCCGGGGTTCCATGGTTTTCTTTATCTGTATTTATTAGGAAGAAAAATGACAGAACCTCGAAAGCCGATAGAGAGGTTTTTTAGCCAAAAATTACAATTTCATCTTCACCCGAATGACCGATTGATATTAACTCAAACCAGTAGGAATTAAGTGATAGGTTTCTATAGATAATTAGCTTATCATGGAGATAATATACAAAGTTAATTTGGTCATTTCATTAAATTTGAAAAGTTGAGTTGTTTTAAGATGTAAATGGTAATTTTCTATATTATAGCTCTTCAAAAAAATGTAAAAAAAAATATTTTTAAAGTAGAAAATGTAAAAAGATTTTCAAAAAATTGTAACTGTAATTAATAGCTCTTCAAAAAATGTAAAAAGTAGAAACATATTTCCACGCATCATTTGATTTTTAAAGATTTAAGTTAAGCCAGCAAATACGAAAAGAAGAAAATAAAAGCTAATCAACCCGTTTGTTTTTCCAATGTTTTTTTTTTATTATTTTCTGGAAATTCCTAAAGCATTGATTTTATCATCCCTTCACTAGTGGTCAAAATTTTTTAATCTTGAAACCGTTTGTTTTTACATTTTAAAAAAATAATTTTTTATTTTTTTAATTTAAATTATTTTTTTATGTTTTCACATTGTTTTGATGTGTTGAAATTAATTTTTTTAAAAAATAAATATTACTTTAATATATTTTTAAATAAAAAATATTTTAAAAATAAATACTATATACCACCGAAAAACACATTAATCCAATATGTTATAACAAATCTCAAGTGTCCATTTCATAGTAGTGTCCGTTCCATAGTAGTGGTATGACACAGTTATCAATTGTGTCTTTAAATAAAATAAAAATAAAAATAAAAATAAAAATAAAGATAAAGGAGCCAATCCTATCCCAGATAGTGACTCTCCAGCTCCACCTTTAAAATAAGCCAAACTACCTCACCTAGTTTTATTAGCAACTTTTGAAACAGGAATGTCTTTATATGCATATCTTCGAAGGATTAGGGTCTAGATAGTACACTGCAACATTATTAAATAAAAATAGAAATATCACTGCAAAATGTTCTCTCGATATATACTAAAAAAATTATAATAAGTAAATAAATAATTAAAATAAAGATATAAATATGGTAAGTTGTACTATACAGTTGTACTATACAGGATATACTATATACTAGCATGAGCTATATTCCCCTTTGATATTTTAAAGCAGATTCCCTACCTACCTAAGCATAATACATGGAGGTCACATATCTTTATCTCACTACCAGAACAGGTGGTTGGGTCAACTTCTAGTGCTAGCAACATGCATGAAGTTGGAAATGAGAACAGTAATCCTTACAGGAATATGGTTATGGATGCAATGAGAATGAGTGAAAATAATGTCAGGGAATGTCCAATTGTAGAAGAAGAACCTAATGCAGATGCAGCAAGGTTTTTTGATCTGTTGAGAGATTCTGACGAAGCATTATGGGAAGGCTGCACGAACCACAGTAAATTATCAGCCGTAGCACATGTGTTCACCATCAAGTCAGATCGAGGGTTGAGTGAGGCCCGGTTATGACAAGATTATTGAATGGGCGAGAAGCATTTTACCTGAAGGGAACAGGCTGAAAGAGAACTTCTATGCTGCCAAGTCCATGATGAAACCCCCCGGTTTAGGATACCAGAAAATTGATATATGCCCTAACTTCTGCATGTTATACTACCTTGAAAATGCTGAGATGACCGAGTGCATGACATGCAGGCATTCCCGTTACAAACCTAGAACTAGGAGAGGAAAGACTCTAGTGGCATATAAAAAACTTAGATACTTCCCAATCACACCTAGACTGCAGAGGTTATTCATGCCACCAAGGACTGCTGAGCACATGACATGGCACCAATCACACCATGCGGTTGATGGAGTGATGGTTCATCCTTCTGACAGTGAAGCCTGGAAATACTTTAACAGTATGCATCCTCCCTTTTTAGCTGAATCAAGGAACGTGCGTCTTGGGTTGTGTACAGACGGATTCAACCCATTCGGGTCATTTGCTGCTCCTTATTCTTGTTGGCCGGTCATACTGACCGTTTATAACTTGCCACCGGGGATGTGTATGAGGCCGGAGTTCATGTTTTTATCTATGGTCATACCAGGTCCGAAGCGTCCGGGCGGAATATAGATGTTTGTCTTCGTCCGTTGATTGATGAGTTGACGCAGTTGTGGTACTCTGGAGCTTTGACTTATGACATCTCGAGGAAACAAAATTTTGTTATGAGAGCGACTTTGATATGGACTATCAATGATTTCCCAGCTTATGGAATGGTTTCTGGTTGGAGCACACATGAAAAGCTAGCATGTCTATATTGTATGGAGAACAACAAGGCATTCACGCTAACAAACAGGGGTAAAGCTTCTTTTTTTGACTGTCACCGTCGTTTCTTGCCACATAACCACAGGTACAGAAAGAACAGAAAGGATTTCTTTGTTGGCAGAGTTGAAAATGATGTTGCACCCCCGCGTCTTTCCGGTGAAGAATTGTTTGATGTTGTGTTAGAGTATGGTGAAATTGTGTTTGGTCTCCAATCAGGTAAGCAGGAGTTTCCTGGTTTTGGTTTGACCTATAATTGGGTGAAGCGAAGTATATTTTAGGAGCTTCCTTATTGGAAGACCAATCTTCTCCGCCATAACCTTGATGTCATACACATTGAAAAGAACATGTTTGAGAACATTTTCAACACCGTCATGGATGTGAAGGGGAAGACAAAGGACGACATCAAGGCTAGATTGGATGTAGGCTTTTTCAGAACCGTAAAAATATGGAGTTGGTTTGTGATGGGTCACGGGTCGCAAAACCAAGAGCAAGCTTCGTGCTAGAGAAAAACACACAACTACTAGTCTACAAATGGCTTAAGAGTTTGCGTTTCCCCGATGGACATGCCTCGAACATATCAAGGCTGGTTAATAGGGAGGAATGCATATTATATGGAATGAAGAGTCATGACTGCCATGTGTTTATGCAAACACTCATCCCATTAGCTTTTCGTGATTTGTTGCCAAAGGGGATATGGGATGCACTAATGGAGATTAGTCATTTCTTCAGAGACATATGCTCCAGCAAGTTGAATGTTGATCACATTCAAAGGCTTGAAAAGAATATTGTCGAGACAATATGCAAACTTGAGATGATATTTCCTCCATCATTTTTTGACTCAATGGAGCATCTACCCATACATTTACTGTTTGAGGTAAAAGTTGGAGGACCGGTCCAGTACAGATGGATGTATCCATTCGAGAGGTTAGATATTACAGTTGCTATGACATTTATAATTAAATGTTTTTATTTTTATTTTAATGTTTTTAATTGATAAGTTTTTATATATATATATATATATATATATATGCAGTACTTGTTCAATCTTAAAATAAAGGTTAAGAACAAGGCGCATGTTGAGGCGTCAATATGTGAGGCGTATATTGTTGAGGAGATCTCAACATTTATCTCATACTATTTCGAACCTCATTTGAGAACGAGGATAAACCGTGTTCCACAGCATGATGATGGTGGTGAAGTGCATTCAAGTGGGAACTTGTCAATATTCTCCAATCCTGGACGACCCACACCTAAAAATGCCGTGAGGGGAAGATATTTGTCTGAAATAGAGTTCAGACAAGCACACAATTATGTCCTATTTAACTGTGATGAGCTGAGACCTTTTATTAAATAAGTAGATGTTCGACTTAAACTTTGTCAAGAGTATACTATTTATGTTTAGTGATACCATACACTCATATACTTTGGAACAACCTTGCAGGCAACATCGATGATACTTACTGTCCAATAACTCACAGCTGACCGAATCCCAGATCTTTCAATTACAAGATGAACAATTTTCCACATGGTTTAGAACACATGTAAGTCCTATCACAAACTCATTATCTCTTGCAATGTAATTAATTGTAGTCAATGTTACATAATATCCGTTTATTGATTATTGTTGTATTTAATTTACAAGCTAGGTTTATTAAATGGGAGGTAGTGCTGTTATTTCACTATCTTTACTATGTCTGGGCCCTGAAAGAAAAGTCAAGTGCTATAATGGATATTTTGTCAATGGATATGTCTTTCATACTGAAGAATACAGGCATGGAAGAAAGACATACAATAGCGGTGTTTGTATTAAGGGATTGACTTCTAGTGAGTTTGAAGTTGACTACTACGGTAGATTGGAAGAGGTCATCGAACTGCAATATCATAGCGAGCAAAATAGAGTGTTTTTATTCAAATGCTATTGGTATTGTTGCTACCCAATTTTTGACCCATATTTTGATAAATTTTCAAATAAAAATAAATAAATAATAATAATAATAAGGGTTTACATGTGGCAATACCATAGAGCATCAGGGTTAAGGAAGCAATATGTCAAGGAGATAATTATAGAATCAAATATAATTATTGCAATATAAAATACCATAGATATATGATTTGATTCGTGCTGGTTATGGAAAATAATCATACCATGGATATATGATTTGATTTTTGCTGGTTATGGAAAATAATCACTGCAATATAAAATACCATATATATAGGATTTGTTAGTGCTGGTTATAGAAGACAATCTCTGCAATAATTATTGCAATATTTTCTTAAATAGCACGTGTAGAGATTTTCTATATAAGTGAACATCCAGCTATATGCAAAAGGAGGGGGGGAATTTACAAAAAGGAGAGGAGAGAACCCTAAACCCATCTTTTTTATCCAGCCGGCTGCACACCCTCCTTTAAAAAAAAAGAGCCGCCGCCCAAGGAAGCTCTTCCTTCCCCTCAGCCGACCAAAAAGACCTACCCTCTGCACATAAGCCTCCCATCTCCTTTGTTTCCCGGATCTCTATTTTCATTTCCACAAGATAGCCCCTCAGCTGCTCTCGTCTCCCTTCAGCATTTCCCTCTCTCAGCCGGTCAAACAAACCCACAGCCCCTCACCTGCCTCTCTTCCCCCGATCTTTTCTTTCGGCTCCTCCTCCTAGCAGCGATGTCCCCTAACCGGACCAGACCGGCAACCCATCTCTCTCCGAGCCGCCCACCCCTCGGCCCGACCCCCTCTCCCCTCCCGCGGTGTCGTTCGGCCTTCACAGAAACCAGCAGAGCTTCCCCCCATTTCAACAGATCTTCTTCTCCTTCGGTCTCCTTCACAGCAACCGGCCAGCAACAAACCTGGCTCATCGCCTCGCACGGCGGCTAAAACATGGCAGACCACACAGAACTCATCGACCGAACAGCCACCCCCATCTCAAGAGTCGCTTCACCGGCCCCATACCTACCCCAACCACCCGATCTGACATTGGCAGAAAGTAAAACAAACTGGGAGGAAAGGAGAACAGACTGTTTTAAATAGATCTAAAAAATACCCAAATAAAATCGACTGCCTGTGTTTTTCTTACATTTGCGGTGACGTTGAGCCGGATCCCACCGTTTGAGTTCTTCGGGCGGCGAGAACCCCAGCGCCGCCGATGGCGATGGCGTGGAGGAGACGCGCCGCCACTGTTTTGTGGTCCAGAAACCTTCCCAGCAGTTTCCTCTACTATGTAATTGTTTATTTTTGTGATGTATTTGTTTGTTTTATTTTAAATTTGTGTTATTTGTAATTACATATGGATATGGTTGTATAAAAAATAATAATAATAATAATAAAAAGTGATGTGTGTGTTGTGTGTGTTTGTTTTTTTTATGCATTTTATTGAATTATAAAATAAAAAAGATAAAAAAATGAATTTAACGTTTTAATTTGTATATGATCAAGTATCGGAAGGACAAATAAAATTATGTTAGTATTTCTCGTGAAAATGTAAGAAAATATTTCTACATATTTTATTGGGATTTAATAACTGATTTATTAAAGCCTTAAGAATTTGACTAATATATGGTTTTTTTTACTTTAATTGTGATTAAATGTAATGTTTGTGTTTTTGATAAAGAAAAATATAAAAAAAATGTTTATGTGTGTTGCATACGGCCAATACCCTAACATGTTTTGAACGCTCTTTTATGTACAAAAAATATTGGAAGTTTTAAAAATGTGTTTTCGCATGGATTTCTTAAACACCAAAAAATTGTTTTCTTGCATTTCTGGATTTTACAACATGTTTGTAAAACTCCAAAGGGTATTGGCCAATATTCCAAAAAATATAAAAATCTTATTTTGGGGGGAATTCATCTATTATTCACCGCTAATGTTTGGATAAAGAAACCCTTAAAGGACGAATATCCAAAATATTATTGGGAGTAATAAATCCGCACACATCCTTGAAAGAAACCTTGATTATAATCGAGGACATTTCAATTTTTTACTCCACGGTTTACGAGCCGTGAGAGTATAAAACACTAAGACAAAAAAATAGGTTTTTTAAAGAACCCTAGATTTCTAAATTTTTATCCCTCCTCCTTGCGATTTACGAGTCGCAAACTCTTGAAATACCAAAGGAAAAATGAGCTTGTAAAGCACATGGAATCTCCTTGGATTTCTATCTTAATAAATTTAGTTAGAATCAAACCGAGAAAAACTGATGGGATTAGAAAACACCAACACCATAGCAATTATAAAGCAAACCAAACCCCAAGCAGCTTACCTTAGGTAGGGCGTACTAGGGGTGTTAATACCTTCCCTTTACGCAACCAGTCCCTTACCTTAGAATCTCTGAAAGACCAGTTAGGGTTCCTAGTGACCAAATACTAGGTGGCGACTCCTTCATTCACAAAAACAAAAGACCCCGAAATCAACCGATGGTCGCCGCGACGCCGCGCTCCGCCAGCGAGGGTGCGACAGGTATGACACAACTGACAGAGGAATCAGAGTAGATCCTCACTATGGTCTCGTTGAAATCAATTCAAAAGCTAGACACCGCAACGTAAATGACGTCTTTGTTTTCGTAAAGCAATGCCAGCAAGTTTATTACACATACACCCCTTCCTTTAGAAAGGACCGATCAAGAGTTGATTGGTTATCTGTTTTAAAAACAAAACCGAAGGGTCGTGTCGAGGTTGTTCAGGATGAGAACGAAGACACAAGTGTGATAGATGAAGTCTTTCAAGCTAGTGAGTTGGTTGAACCATACCGAGTTGCTCCGTCGATTGACTTAGAAGAAAATTTGAATTTTTGTGTTTTCAACGATAGTCTTGTTGATGTTGACGCAGAGGAGTTGAATGTTATTCTTAGCTCTACTAGTGGAAAAAAAAATGTTGTTGAAGAAGATGATAACGAAATTGAAGAGTGCGATGAAGCTAATGATAACAATTCAATAGAGGACGAAGATGAAAATTCCGACTAACTAAACATGTTATAAAGCCTTATTTTTATAATGTAATAATTTGAAACATGAAATATTTATTCGTCTTTAAGGGTCAGCCTTTGTTATTGTGTTGTGTGTGCTGTAAGATTGCAATTCAAGATTTTTTGAGAGGGTTACATAAAAAAATAAGAAAAATTTACCTTTTCACCGACGGATATACCGACGGCATATAACCCGTCGGTATTTCACAGAGAGTTGCAAAAAAATTACGGGATTTTGCCACATTCATCGACGGATTTTCGATGGATTGCCGACGGCGTTTCCGACTCTAATACCGACGGAATATAACCCGTCGGTATTTCACATAGAGTTGCAAAAAAATTACAGAATTTTGCCACATTCACCGACGGATTTCTGACGGATTGCGACGGCGTTTCCGACTCTAATACCGACGGAATCACCGATGGGTTGTCGCACGCATGTCTGACACGTGTCCGTCTGCACGAATACCGATGGCATTTCCGACGGCCTATACCGACGAATCACGCATGTCTGCCACGTGTCCGTCTGCACGAATACTGATGGCATGGACGACAGAATATACCGACGGGATTACCGATGACTCACGCATGTCTGACACGTGTCCGTCTGCACGAATATCGATGGCATTTCTGACGGATCGAAAACTTTGGCGGGATTTTTGACTTTTTTGGTGCGCATTTTAATTAATTTCCAATGGAATTACCGATGAAAATTAATTGCACTGACAACAATTAATTTCTGTCAGAAATATTGCTTTATATACCGCCATAACCCCCCCGCACTTTCTCCTCTTCTCCTCTTCGCCCTTTCTCCCTTGCTCTCCTCTTCTCCCTTTCTCTTCTCCCTTTCTCTCTTCTTCTCTCATTTATATTTAGCTTTTAGAAGGATTTTATTGTTTTGGTGGTAGTTTTAAAAGGTATGTATTGTTTTTTCTTTATCTTCGTATTTTTTTATTTTAATTATGATTTTTTTGGTGTTCTTTGTTTTGTATATTGTTTGTAGATAAAATCTTAAATTCAACACATTATTAAGGTAAGCATTTTTTATTCCCAAATTTATTTTGAATTGATATAATGTGTTTTAGTTTTCTGTATTGTTTGTTTTGTGTTTATGTTGTGTGTTGTGTAGTGTTTTTTAATTTTATTTATTAATTTTAGTTTTTTAGTTTTGATAGTATTGTTTGTATTGCTATAATTGTTATTGTTGAATTTATGTTAAAAATGTTAGTTTATAAATATAATTGTTATTGTTGATTTATTTTAAAAATGTTAATTTATATATATAGAATTGCATTTAATTAGTTTATCTTAATTTAGGATATTATTTTTTGTATTGCTATAATTGTTATTGTTGAATTTATGTTAAAAATGTTAGTTTATAAATATAATTGTTATTGTTGATTTATGTTAAAAATGTTAATTTATATATATAGAATTGCATTTAATTAGTTTATCATAATTTAGGATATTATTGTTTGTATTGCTATAATTGTTATTGTTGAATTTATGTTAAAAATGTAATATTAATCCGTAAATTTGAATGTTTGACCTTAATCTAATGTTTGTAACTCTAAGTACCAATTTAACAATGAATGTTCATAGTTGTAATTCTATATGATGTTATTGAATAAAATTTTGTGTTGATGATGATGAGTTGAGTTGAGATCCAGGATGATTGGATCGGGATGGGGATGTGAAATAAAATTGGAAGTGTAATATGATTTTGTCGATAACTTGGGACCCCCCAGTATAGGAGAGACTCTGTCGAATTTTTTTAAAATAATCGAAGTTAATTATGTAATTATTCGTATAAATTTGTGTAGATGCGTAGAATGAAATCTACAGCACGTCGTCAAAAGATGGTTGCAGCTAGTTCTTCTAGCAGCGAGGAGGACGTATCCTTAGGTGCTGATCACGGCGAGGAATCTACGCCAACTTGTGATAATGCCTCTTCTAGCGGTTTCCGCATTACAGGCGGTGTGCCTTCACAACGGGGTCAATTCACCCGCAAGTACCAAGCACAATGGAAGGATGACCTCTCAATGTAAGTTTGTTTAGGTTTTAGTTTTTTTTTATATACTTATAACATAATTTATGAACAACTAATTAATATTACTAATTTTATTTAATTTCATGTTCACAAACATTGAGGCTGCAAGGACTATAACATTGGCGTTTAAATTTTCGATTGAGATTCCATTGTTTCAATGGAGTCAGGTTTCCAGACATCCTGAGTGGAAACCTAATATCGATGCATGGTTTAAGCAATTTCAGGTCGGTGTTAATTTTTAATTTCCAGCTTATTTTTAATAAATGATTTTTATAATTTTATATCTTGTACTATTTTTATTTTATATGAATTATTTATATACATAGAACAAATTTGAGTGGGATAGGGCGAACAACAATGTCTTGAAGAGGGTATGGGAGAATCACGCGGCAACTAGGTAACATCGAAAATAATATTTATTTTTGTTTTATAATTTTATGTTTTAAATTCTAATTTGTTACTATGGAAGTAGGTTGCGTGATTTTTGGTATGACACCAAAAAAAATCAAAAAGATATGCGAGGGATAACGGTCTTGAAGGATGGAATGAGGTGGCGGTTTGACAGGAATTCAAACCGCCATTCATCTCAGGGGAAATATGAACGGCATATATTGAGCACGTGACCTCAGAGCAGTTCTCACGGCGCTCACAGTCCAGCGCCAACAACCGGAACTGGCAAATTCATGGTTCGGTGACCACGTCCACTGGCGGATCTGTCCCATTCAGCGCACATGCAAAGCGGATGGAAAGATTAATTTTAATGAAATATATCGTTAATTAATTTGTCGTTCCTTATAATATATTTAACTTTCAACCTATTTTTTCCTTATAGACTGCGTCTCTTGGACGTGAACCGAGTCCAATGGAGCTGTTTCTAGAGACGCATGTGCGGAGTCAAGACCGCCAAAAGGGGTGCGGCGGTTAAGTGGACAACCGTGCTCGACCACGTGGTATGTTCGTTCATTCATTTTATTTTGTAAGTTATTATTTTCTTGAATTGCATTTGATGATTTTTTTACCGATGGAATTTTCAAGAGACCTATAATAGCCGGTTGAGGGAGAGATATGGGGACAATCCGTCGACCCATCCAGATTTCGATCCAGATTTGTGGATGGAGGCGGGATCGTCTGGTGGACCCGATAAAAATAGGATCTACGGGCTCTCCAACACTACAGCTGAAACTTGCGTTCGACTCGTAGTGTCTCAACTGTTGGAAGCTCTCCATCAGTATCGAACACCCAGTCTGAGGAGTTCATTGCGTTGAAACAACAATATCAACAACTCTCGACGAATTATGATGAGCTTCGTCAAATAGTCATGGAGATGAGATCAAAGATGGGTGACGATACTTGTGCAGCTTCTTTTTGGCCGTATGGTCCCGGGAACAACCAGCCTCCTCCTCCTCCGCCTCCTCCTCCAGCTCCGCCCTATTCTAGTTTAATTTTGTTTTTTAAACACATTAAATGTGTAATGAATATTATTACTTTTACATTTTTAATGTTTAATGCATTTTTATTTGTTTATTAAGGTTTTTTACAATTAATAAATTATTATTTTTATATATTTTAAATACCTACCGACGGATATACCGACGAATAGTATCCATCGGTATTTAACAGAGAGTTGCCGAACAATTACCATCCATGCCATCTTTACCGACAGCATTACCGACGGATAATATCCGTCGGTATTACATAGAGAGTTTCAACAAAATTACAAGCCATGCAATAATTACCAACGGAAAATCCGTCGGTAATTACCCTTGAAATTACCGACGGATTTATTCCGTCGGTAATGTTCCCGCGGGAAACTTTTTTTTTGGCGCGCATGTATCCATCTGTATTACCGTCGGTGTTTCCGTCGGTTGGTGGTTTTTTTATTTGCGACAGAATTAGCGACGGAAATGGGATTTACTGACGACTGTTATACTGATGGAGGTGTTCCGTCGGTGAGTCCGTTGGTATGATTTTCACCAACGGATTTCATTGCTGTCACCGACGGAATGAGTCCGTCGGTAAAACTGGATAATGTTGTAGTGTCTGTACCCCCACATTAATTAATTATAAACTATATTTTCTGTTGCTATTTTAAAGCAGAATATTCCCTACATGGTAGCTCACATATCTATATGTGTACCCTACATTAATTATTTATAATAGTCACAAAATGATATTGAAACAATTTTATTTTAAAAAGGAACATTTACATATGTTACCAACATTATTTACAACCAATTGTATTAAGAAAAAAAATATAAATATGATTAAATAAAGCAAAAATGGTGAATATATGAAATGTGAAAATGAGAGAAGAAAAAATCCTTCTCTTTCAAAAGAAACCAGGATTGGTGGTTGTGTTTGGAAGCCTTAACACAATTGTGAGTAGATGATGGGTTATGTACCAAAAAATACAAGTAGCTTGAGGCAAAATTTATATATCGGATAATCAAATATTCTCTTGATTCTAGTAATCTTATCAATTTTTCCTAACTAAGGTGATTTTTTCCTGGTGTTTGGTAAGTCAAGATGATAGGTGGCAGATACTTGTAAAAAGTCATCTTTGATGAATTTAGGGACTCTTTAATGCGTAAGTAAGTATCTTTTTGAGAGAAAATCAATGATATTTTTTTATAGAAACTCTAAATAAATATGACGTCAAGAATGAAGATTTAGAACCCTTTTCTTTTGAAATATCCATAGTATATTTATAGCTTGTGAACTATGTCATTTCTTTTTTGGAGAGGAGAGGCTGGAAATTCGTCTTGCTCATATAGCATTGGATATCGATAAAAAATATCTTATATGTCATTAATGAGGTATAAATATCTTTTACACATCATTAATGAGTGATAAATATTAGGTCTTTCTAAAAACTTCTATATATTTAAGGGGTGTAGAGAGATAAGTACCATTGATCTTAACATTTTACGTTAAGGGTTATGATAAAAAACAAGCGGAGTCCTATGACACAATAAGGGGTCTCGAAAGATCATTAGTTTTACATATATCTTGGCTTGATGAGATGATGAGCCTAAGGATGTTGGGTTGAATAGCTTTCCAGATCAATATGTACTTGATCTTAGCATGTAGCTTTTTTGTAAAGATACTTATATCATTTAAACGCCGAAGTCTGGCGAGATTAGTAAAAAAGCTGCACAATATCTTAATATCACAAAAGGCCATAAAGAAGATAAAACGCAGTCTAAGATAAGTAAAAGCAAAGAAAACCAGAGAATATCCATCTGAATGAACTCATAGCTAAGCATTCCTCTACAAAACAAAACAAAAATAAACTCAACAGCATAACAGCAGAAAACACATAAGCAAGGCCACAATATTAATGGTGGAATCAAAACCAGGCAACAAATTCACTTGATCTTCGCACTCCTTGTTAAGCCATGCAATCTGCCATGCAATTATTTAATTTCACGAAAGATATGGGAGAAGGTGATTGAGCCAAAAAATGCATTCAGTCTATTGACAGAGAAGAAAAGATTATGATGCTTCCAGGGACAGATGTGAGACTTATGCATCCAGTTAATAACATTGGCAGAGTCAGATTCTATGATTAGATGTTGAGCTGAGTCCAGAGATATTAAGTTTTACATGTACTTGAGCTCAACACATAACTGAGCCTAGAAATGTTAGGTCGGTGGATTGGCAAATTCACATGTACTTGGACTCATCACATAGCACAACCTAGAGATGTTGGGTATGACAGATTATCAGACACATATGTATGTGGGTCCAACATGTAACTGAGCGCACATGTACCTGAATTCAATACATAGCTGAGCCTAGAGATGTTGGTTGGCCTTTTTTAAACATGGACTTTTAGGGAAAAATAACATGTATAAAACTTGATGTAGAATTAATACTGTTCAATTAGTATAGCATATTTAAATTTATATAATGTGTTTTATTGTTAATAGGATACGTACTTGGATAATGATATTATGACGTAAAAAATTAATTAATTTAATTGTGTTTAAGATAATATTTTGATAACAAGAAACCATACATATCAAGTAGCTTTTACCAATGAAGTTAAATCACCTTCAAGGGAAAAAAAAAAAAAAAAAAAACGACTGCAATTGTAAAACATGCAAGATGACAGCCAAAAAAAAACCTTCCACCGTATAATTAATGAACACATGGCAATTACCTTGAGTCCGCGAGTGCTCTTTGCCTTCCCTCAATTGTGTGACGTCCTAATTTGCCTCAGCTGAATGACATAATATATTCTCTAATCATCACCTAACTACTCCCTAATCACCAAAAAATTAAAAAAAGAAAAGAAAGAAACTCATTTGACGTATTGCTGAAACTTAAGTTTATTTTTTAATGAAGGCCTTCGAGAGTCTAAATTCAAGGGTAAGGTTGTCCCCACGTGTGACCTGTTATTTTTGTTTCTTTACATTAATCTGATGAAATGAAAATTAAATATTGTTCTTCTGGTGTTATAATTAGTGTAAACAACTTGAGGTAATGTTTTTTTTTTATATAACTCAGAGTGTTCGGGTCAGATTACACGCATTATGATTAATTCTCAGGTCCATTGAACAGACTACAAGTTCATTGGCCAGGTAAAACATCACGGAGGTGACAGGCATGCATAGAAAAAATTAAAATCAGGTGCAAAGAAAAGAAATAAATTCCTTTTCCTGCTAGGCCACGATCTCAATTGCGCCTTTTTATTATTCTTACAAGAAGCTAAGGTGCTCCCATATTTTTGTTCTTATGTTATGCATATATAGAAAAGTGGATGATTGAACCTTTGGAAAATAAAAACAAATTATGTGGAAATATTTTTATTGAAGTGTCTTGCACATGGGCCAACGTACTGTAATAGAGAGAGAAAAAAAAGTTGGCATAAAATAGAATTTTTTTTGGAACGTATTAAAATATTGACACCAACAATCAATTAAAGATGCTCTTAATTAATTAATTAAATTTTAAATTAGTGAAATAAATTATGAGAGTAATGGAGAGGGGAGCACTACTCCTATATATAACATTCACAAGAGACACAACAAGTTAGAGAGAATGGAAGTGTGAGAGAGGCTGCCATTTTCAGCAAAAGCAGTATATATTGCGTCCACGATCAGAGGAAGCTCTGCTGTTTGATCCCCTTTTGTAAAATATTATTACTGTTTTTCACAGGCCAGGTACTCGGTTTCTCTGTGTTTTTTTTTCCCTTTCATTATTTTTATTCATCATATAATTTCTTTTTATTTCAATAAAGCTAGTTTTTAAATTACTGCATGATGCAAGTTGTTAATTAACTCGTTAATTAAATAAATTACCATGAGCAACCTGACCCTACCCTCGTGTGAATATCGGGTTTAATGATTAATTAAGAGGTATACTCCTTTCTTTGTTAATTATTGAGTTTAAAGTTGGTTTAGCTTGTAATGGAATAAAGAAGAAAATAATTTTTATCTCATATTAAAAATAATTTTTTTAAAAATATTTCTAAATGTGAATTTTTATTATGTAGTAAATTAAATGAAAATTATAGTAGGTAAGTTTTTTTAGTGGGCTTTCTAATACTATTATATAAATATTTATAATATAAAATAGAAGATACTTGATACTTGAAGTTTAATTTGTAGTGAGATTAATTCTTTAATAAGTTTTTTTTAATTAATTTTGATATTTGTAAATATTGGGATAAGATTAAATAATAGTTATTCAATTTAATTTAAAATATAACTATATTATTAATAGTTATATAATTTCATTAAAATATTTTAAATCTATATAAACTTGTCATTACATAAAGAGATAAATAAAAAAAAATTCCCTATGTTTATTGTTTTTATTCTTTTAGAATCTTAAAGACGATGTTGTCTCGGTGTGAAAATAAATAAACATTTTAAAAATAATGTTTTTTTACCTATTGATTTTATTCTTTATTTGTTTCCATATCCAAAATATTTCCAACACAAACACCCTGAACATTAACCAGCTAGGGAGGTGCACTTTATGGTGAGAATATGTGAATAACATAACAGAAGTAGTTCAATAATATGAATTAATTTCCCTTGTTAACAAAAATAAAATCTTTTAGGAATTTAAAGATCTTTTACACTTTTTTTTATCCTAATTAAATTTTGGTGAACTAATCCCTTATCTTGTCAGATAAATCACTTAGTTTCATTGGAAACTAACAGCAAATATTAGCATTGTGTTCTGTTGCATAAGCAAACAAATTCAAACGCGTAGAAATAAGTAATATTTTTGTGAAATAGATTCTAGTGGGAGTACGTAACTGTTGTTTATTTATGTTACTGGACAGCAAAATTTGATAGATGGGAGAGATTCGTTCACCATACTTTTCTATTGATCAAGAACACCTCAAAGATAATGCTGAAATTCGTTCACCATATTTTTCAAGTGGTGGAGACTACCTTGGAGTTAATGCTGAAATTCGTTCACCATATTTTTCATTTGATACTCAAGATTACCATGGAGATAATGCCGGAATTCATTCCTCGTATTTTTCAGCTGCAGACTACCATGGAGAAGATGCTGAAATTCCTTCTGGAACATTCTTTCACCAAGATAATATTGTTGAGAATCCATACAATGCAGAAACTTTTGTTGAGCAGTATATTGTTCAAAACACGTACAACGCAGAAAAGCTCATTCAACAGGCAAAAGCTGAAGAACTGTACTCGGATCTTGAAGCTGGAGCTGTACATAAAATCGGGAAAAATCTAAATGATGGGAATTATTTTATCTACAGAGTTCCTGGTGCACTTCGCGAACCAAATGAAGCCATCTATACTCCTCAAGAAGTTTCTATAGGTCCTATTCACCATGACAAGGAGAATTTGCAGCCCATGAATACGCAAAAGCGGAGATATTTGAAAGAATTCTGTAACAGGGTGGTAGGGGAAACAAGGGCGCAACATGTGAAGTTCCTGGAGAAAATTTGGAACACCATTAAAGACGAAGAGGAGAACATCCGCCGATGTTATGAAGAATATGGTTCTCATGAAGTTGCAGAAAATGATCGGTTTGTGAAAATGGTGTTGTTTGATGCTGTTTTCATCTTGGAGTACTTGTTGAGGAATAAAGATTTTAAAAAATATGGAGATGATTCCTTATTGCGTAGAAACGGGTTAAGGTTTCGGATTCGACAAGACTTCTTGCTGCTCGAGAATCAGTTGCCATTCTTCATTCTTGAGAAATTATATAACCATCTTCTTGAAGACGGCGAAGGAAATTATACTTCCTTTCGAGATCTTGCCTACGAGTACTTAAATAGGTACAATGCGAGTGCATCCAAGCCGAGCGACAAGGAGATATTACATTTCACCGATTTGGTCAGATCTTCATTATCCGTCAACCACCCAGATCCGAGGAGTGACGAACCGATTGGAAAATTTTATAGCGCAACCAAGCTGCATGAGGCAGCGATTAATTTTAAGGAATTACGAAATGAATGCTTGCTTGACGTAAAATTTTCTTCTACAAAAGGTGAGTTACGTATACCACGTCTTCGGATAGACGACAACACTGAACTTCTCTTCGGAAACCTCATTGCCTTGGAGCAGTGTCTTTATAAAAGAGAAGATCAGTACATCTGCCATTACGTTAAGCTACTTTATACTCTTGTTGCCAAACCCAAAGATGCGGATCTCCTCATTAAAAATAAAATCATTGGCACAGACAGAGATGGTGCTTCTGTGAAGAATCTGATCGACAACCTTTCGGCTGAAACTTCTGAAGAATATTCCATTTATTGTAACCTCTACAAGCAGCTGGATCAACACTACCAGGACTCCTGGTTGAAAAATAGCGCATACTTTAGAGAGGTATATTTTGGAAATCTTTGGAGAAGTACTGCAACTGTTAGTGCAACTGTCTTGCTCCTCTTCACTTTTGTACAAACAATTTGTGCTGTCGTTGCCTTGCGCTAGTACTCCATGTGGACCAAGTTAGCCCCAATCCGATGTAATTTTATTTCTCTCATTGTTGCCTTTTGTTGTATTGTTTGTGTACTTCCCGTTTCCTTTGCAGTTTTTCATTGTACTTCAACTCATGGGCTTTCTTTGTATTTAGTAGTCATGGCTTTGTAATGATGGTTCTGATGGATGCTGTCTTCATTATCGAGTTCATCTTGCAGAATTCAACAAATCTCCGTCGTAAAGAGTCCGGACCGTCTGAGAAAAGCAAAAATTATCTTATACAAAAGGATTTGATACTACTCGAAAATCAACTACCTTACTTCATTGTTGAGAAACAGTATGAACAAGAGATATTACCCTACATTTCTTCAGCTTATCTATAACTACTTTGAACATCGCTACGTGCCTGCAGTGGAGGCAAAACCTCATCCAAGGGAAGTAAAACATTTCACTGATTTGGTAAGGTGTTCTATGTTGATTGAGCCTAGTCCTCGCAACCTTGATTTTCCTATTGAACTCAAATATAATGCAACCACGCTCCTTAAGGCAGGAGTTAAGTTTGTAGTTGTTGATAATAACCATCTGCTTGACATAAGATTTGATAATGGGGTGTTGAAAATACCACGCTTGGTCACTGGAAACATTTTCGAATGTACAATTAGAAATATTCTATGGCCTTGGAGCAGTTCCATTACTATCCATATGCAACTTACATATGCGATCACTTGTCAAGACTGAAGAAGATGTGGATTTGCTTGTTGAAGAGGGAGTATTGTCAGCTGGCTAGAGAACAACGCTATGGTAGCAGATTTGATTAACCAACTTTGTGGAGGATTTGGACAAATTTACACTCGCCATCGTCATGTCCGTGAAGGATTAAATGCTTTTTTTTCTTATGAAGAATTTACAAGGACTAATTAACACAACCATAGAAGAGTAGTAACCTAGAAAGTAGAAACTTCATGAAGAAAATAGAATGATATGGGCAGCCATGTTAGAGGTCCTAAGGAATGTTAAATAAGGTGCAGAAATGCTGAGCATTTTCCTCTTCATCACATAAACATATATTTAGGGCAACGAACAAGAATGTTCAACTTCCATGAAGCCCTTGGGTCCACAGTTATTAGTAGAACCAAAAACCAACAGAGTTAAACTAATTAATTGAATTTTTATCGATGTAACTATGAGATTAATATTTTATCAATGATGATGATGATGAGATCAATAGTGTAAAAGAAAAATCCAACTGCTTTTAGCAGAATATAACACCGCATTAGGCTGACAAAAACTACTCGGAAAACAATCCTGCTACTACAGTAGCTTTAAACCTCCTGCTTCGAGCCTGTAGAAGCAACTCTATTGAAATATACACCAATTATGTGGACCATATGGGAAACCATAACCAGATACTGACTGTAGAAATAAAACTAGATCAGCTGCTTTGGACCTAGAAGTGACATTATTGAACATACAGTCTGTATCAAAGTGAGGATCAGCAGGACAGCTGCAGCAACAGTTCCGGTACCTCTCCAAAGATTGCTGAAATATACAAGTTTCAAGGTTGCCTTTCTATGGTTGCACCTGTTCTCATATTAGGCATTCAAATCAACACAAAGATCATGATAACAAGTGAAAAACTCACTAATTTGCTCGCAAAGCCGGTTAATCAAATCTGCAACCATGGCATTGTTTCCTAGCCAGTTATCAATCACCCCCACTTTAACCAGCAAATCCACATCTTCTTCAGTGTTGATAAGATGGTCCATTAACATAAAGTAATTGCATATGTAAGTACTATATGGGTAGTGGCACTGCTCATATGCCATGAGGTTTCGTGTCACATATTCGAAGCTCTGATTTACTTCAAAGCGTGGCATTTTCAACACTCCGTTGACAAAATTTATGTCGAGTACACAACTGTTTTCAGTTGCCTCAAACTTCAATCCTGCTTTATGAAGCATGGTTGCACTGTATTTCAGTTTGATGGTACAAAGACGACGAGGTAATGTCTCCAGGGACTCATTCAACATAACATATCTCAGAAAATCAGTGAAATGCTTTATCCCTACTGAGTTGACTTTTGGTCTCTGTGAAATCCTGTAGTAATGTCCAAAGTAGAAGGCGACAAGCTCAGGAAAAGTAAGGCTAGCTTGTGTTTCAGGGTCTGAATAGGTTTTCTCGTATATTTTCTCCAGAATGAAATAAGGTAGCTGATTTTCAGGTAGTATCAAGTCCACTTGTAAACCAAACATCATCCGAGGCTCAGGTAATATAGGAACTTCTTCACAGAAAAGGTTAAAGAACTGCAACAAGAATTCGATGATGAATACAGCATCCAACAGAATCATCTTTACAAAATCATCACTGCTACGATTGAAGTTATAACAGCCTCGAATTTCCATTTCATTCTTCTGAACTATGGTCACAAGATCGTCCAATGTCACCTTCTTCCCATCCATGAATTCTGCTAAATATCTCAATTTCTGCTTCTCCATTGACACTAGTTCCTCATGGCCACAGTGAGCATGGCCTAGTGAAACTACTTGTGGAGTGTAGGCTTTCGGTTCTATGCTTCGAAGTGAGCGGGGTACCTCGTAGATACAGTGCTCGGGACATTTTCCAGGTTTGAACCTTGCTATCCCATCTGCTAGATCTTTCAGAACATTTGAAGCACTTGCCACTTCAATCTCCTTTCCCGTGTTTGAAGCACTAGCCTTTTCATTATTTGAACGTGTTGCCATGCCAATATCCTTATTTGAAGCACTTGGGGAATTAATATCGTTTTCCATTTGTCAACAGATTTTTGTCCTGGAGAGACAGCCAATTGAATCACTGGCGATAAAAATATATCTCCAAATCAAGTGTACCATGGTTGCTACAATCTTACATTCATTTCAATTCACATTTAAAACGATTTATTTTTGTTTTCCAGCCACTCTTAACAAGTTTTAAGACTAGATCAAACAAATAAAAACAAAACAACTTATAAGAAACTATTTTCAAGGAAAGATCATGAAGTTGATTGAAAAATACAGAGCAAATCATGGGAGATTACATGTGTATTAACTATTATGGCTATTGTTAATTTCCCATCATCCTGATCCATAGATTATATAGGTGTGTCATGTAGAGTACTTTTTAACATTATCTATGATATGATCTCGGTCATGGGGATCCGTAATTTTATCATTGTTTTGATTCAGCTCTAGCAATTTATTTGTTCAATTTGTTCTGTGTTTAGTTTTTTTTTTTTTTTCTGTGTGTTTTAATAATGAATGTTGAACCTCCACTGGCCTTAATTAACCCAAATTGAGAAGTGGGATTAAGTTATGTCATGGGAAGTAAGAATTCTGCTTCAAGATTGTCAATTGAATGTTTTATGAAAAAAATGTGAATTCTCTTTTTTATCATGCAATGATCTATCTGGGTATTTCATTGATTTATTATTATTATTGGTTGCATTGAAGATGAGGCAGAATTCATGAGAACTAAGAACATCATCATATACTAAATTCTTTTATTCTTTTTTTTTTATATATACATACACTATTGTTTTTTGGTCCTCCAGCTTTAGCTTTCAATTTGTTTTTCTAAGGAGTCATAACCTAATTTTGTAAAATTTAACAAGAAAACCTAAAAAAATATAAGAAATTCTGGACAAAACAGATTAAAACACACCCAAGTGCATAAAACCACGAAACATAACTTGTAAGGCCTAAATTGATAGGAACAAAAGTTAAGGAAACAAACTATATAATTGATTGTCATCAATTAACAGCAAAAAAACCTAACAAAATATAAGAAAATCTGGGCAAAACAGATTAAAACACTCCCAAGCGAATCAAACCACGAAAACAACTCTTCCAAAAGACCATCTTGTTTTAGTGTTGTTCTGCAAAAAGCCAAAACTGTTTTCTGACAAGTATAGAACCATTTTGGAATATTAATTGCTGAAGCAAAGCAATTGCCTTTGCCGAAGGAAAGTTGTGTGCTGGGATATTTCTACGTACACAATTCCTTCGGAAGTAGTATGTATGGATATCCTACACAGCTTATCAGCTGTGATCTTACGAGAGAATCTTAATCTTTAATTATAATGGAACAATTAACCTCGCAGGGTAGGGGAGATCAGCCAAGTAATTGAGAACTCATGAGGGTTAAAGCCTAAAAGACGAACTTCATTTATCATTAAGAAGTAAGAACCGCTAAATTAAGGCTTAATTGAAAACTTTAAACATTTCATCTGTATTAGACCAAATATAGTGAAACAAAGAAAGAAAAAAGAACACTAAAAGTAGCTCGTGCGCAAAGAACCTGAGTGCCTTCACCTGAGGAAAGCAATTGTTTTGTTGTAAGCAGCACACAGCCCCTTCCCTGGATATTGCTATACTGATCTGTTGAATGCAGCCTCCCTCTCTCCCTCCCTCTGTCTCACTGATATGTATATACGAGTAGTACTCCTCTCTCTCTACTTGTCATCATTTCTCTCTGTTGTATATATTGAAGAGAAAACAAAACTTTGCTGTTGTAGTTGCAGCAGAACACACTACTTTATTGATTTTCAATACGATTATTTATATAATAAGGAAAAACAGAATTGCAAGATATTCTTTTAGGATATTTGATTTTCTGTTACATGGAATAAAAATAGTCATTAGACTAGCAACAAGAAACAAACTCTAATACTGTAAACAAACTCAGATTCTGTTGAGATTTTATTTTGCTTCTAGAGTCATTCTTGGTCAACAATTCTCCTCCTTGACTGTGAAGCTGCAAACTCCCAACTTCTGTCTCAAATACTCAAACTTGAGCTTAGGAAGTGCTTTTGTTAAGATGTCTGCATGTTGTTTCTCTGTTTTGCAGTAGAGCAGCTTTACTTCTCCTTCTTGTTGAACTTCTCTTAGAAAGATAAATTTAATCTTGAAATGTTTTGTTCTGCCATGAAATACTGGATTATTTGAGATCGATATTGCAGCTTGGTTGTCCACAAACAGTTGTGTGCTTTCATTTTGCTTCAGATTCAAATCTGCCAATAGTTTCCTGATCCAAACTGCTTGGTTTGCAGAGGCAATAGCAGCAACGTATTCAGCTTCTGCTGTAGATTGAGCAACAATTTCTTGTTTCTTTGAGCTCCATGAAAAAACACCTGAACCAAAGCTAAAGCAATAACCAGAGGTGCTTCTCATATCATCAATGTTTCCTGCCCGGTCACTGTCAGAGTAGCCATGAAGATTGAATTTTCCAACTTGACTGAATTTGATCCCATAATCAGCTGTGCCTTTTATGTATCTGAGGATTCTCTTTGCTGCTTTAAAATGAATTTCACTTGCACAATGCATATATCTAGATAATAGACTTACAACATGCATGATGTGCAGTGCAGTTCTTTGTCCAAATACATTAGACAACCTATTAGGCTTCTGTATAGCTTTTCATCCACTTTTCCAGCTCCATCTTCCTTGCAGAACCTCTCCTTTTGATTCATTGGTGTTGTAGTTGGCTTGCATTGTTCCATGTTGAACTTCTTAAGAATTTCCTTTGCATATTTATGCTGACACAGAAATATTTCATTTTGTTTTTGAAATATTTGCATGCCAAAAAAGAATGTCATCCCTCCAAGGTCTGTCATTTCAAAAACAGACTTCATCTCTTCTTTGAACTTGTTAATTTGCTCTCTACAGCTTCTTGTTATCAGCAAATCATCAACATAAAGAGATACAACAAGTATATGTCCTTCAACTCCTTTTACGTAAAGAGTAGATTCATTTAGACTTCTTATAAAGCCTAAGTTTTGCAAGTAAGCATCAATCCTGTTGTACCAGCTTCTTGGAGCCTGCTTTAAGCCGTATAAGGCTTTTTTTAGTTGATATACCTGATTCTCTTGTCCTACAACAGAAAAACCTTCAGGTTGTTCAACAAAGATTTCTTCCTCCAAGTAACCATTCAAAAAAGCTGACTTTACATCCATTTGATGTAAAATCCAACCTTTTTGTGCAACAAGTGCCAGCAGCATCCTTATTGTATCCATCCTTGCAACTGGAGCGAATGTTTCAGAAAAATCCACCCCAAACATCTGAGCATATCCCTTGTGTCATAACCCAATTTTTTACCATTTTTATTTCAATCAATATTATTATTATTATTTTACTGAAAAAAATAAAATAAATGATGATGAAAAATAATAATAATAATGATGGAAAAACAAGTAAAATGAAATAAATGAAGAATGAATTAAAATTTGGGTTAAAGGCAACATGATTGGAAATTTTGAGGTTTAATTAAACTTTGAAATTAATCTAATTAAGCTTGAAATTAATTTAATTAATCAAGTCAAGGGTTTAATTGGAGAATTGATAAGTTTTGAGACTTAATTAAGCTTGGAATTAATTTAATTAATCCAATCAAGGTTTAATTGGAGAATTGATAAGTTTTGAGACTTAATTGAGCTTGAAATTAATTTAATTCGTCCAATCAAGGGTTTAATTGGAGAATTGATAAGTTTTGGGACTTAATTAAGCTTGGAATTAATTTAATTAATCCAATCAGGGGCTTAATTAGAGAATTAATAAGTTTTAGACTTAATTGGACTTTGAATTTAATTAAATTACTGAAATCAGGGACTTAATTGAAGAAATAGCAAAGTTTGGGGTTAATTGGGGGTCTAAATTGTGAAATTAAAATCCAGGGACTACATTGAAAAAGGCGCGAAAATGCAGGGGCCAATTACAGTTTAAACTAGGGACTTAATTACAAGACGTTGGAACTGCAGGGGTCGAAATGCAAAAGGGCCACTTTTTTATCTCCAAACGGCGTCGTTTTGAAAGTGGCGTTGTTCATCTTCTTCTCCTTCAAGAGCAAGAACCGTTTCTGCAGTAATGGAGGGAGGGACGTTGCAGCAGTGAATCCTCGTCCGTTGGACGCCTTAATGGTGGCCAACCGTTGGCCTACCGCCCGTTATCAACCCGCCAATGTCCTATATAAACCGGGCAACACCGAAGAGGAAGGGGTGGGCGGAGAGTGACAAAAAAAACAGAGGAGGGAGAGAATAAAGAAACCCGAAACACAAAGACACCGGCTGCATTTTTGAGTATTGTTGAAACCCCATACCGAGAATGAGCCTCCCCTCACCAACACTGGCCTAAAGTTACCAAAACAAAAACGAACCGAGAGATAGTTGGGAGAACTTGGAAAAACAGAGCACGGGGACGATTCTTCAGACGAAGGCAAGGGAAACAGAAGGCAGAAAGACAGAGTTTGAAGGAGAGATTCCGGTTTATTAGTGACGAACGCCATCACCGATCGCCGCCCGACACGCTAGAACTCCGGCGAAGCAAACCGCAACAAGGTAAGCTTCCTCTGCTTTTTCTTCGCTTTTTCCTTCTTGTTTTGTTCGATTGCACTAGGCACTATGCCAAGGTAATTAATTACCTTGGCATTGTATGCAGCGCCATGAAGCTAGTTCATGCGTCTTTGAGGCCAAGGTCACCGGCTTGGGCTGATGGGTTGGTTGGCCGGGCTTAGCCCGACCCATATATAATTTGAGTGGGCCAAAAAATTCAAAAAATAATAAAAAATAAAAAATAAAAAAATAGAAAAACATGTTTAAGCATGAATAAAAATAATATAAATTCTTTGGATTATTCACCACGCCTGAGTCGAGAGTAAAATCTTGGTTTAAGTTTATATTATTCTTATTTATTATATTGTATTTTATTTAAAAAAAAAAACATATATATATATATAGGTGTATGTATGAAAAATAAATTGATTTATTTATTCACCGGCCTGAGTCGGGAATAAAAAAAAACGCTGATTTAATTTTATTTATTTTATATATTTATTTATTTATTTATGTATTTTCTTTCATTTACATAAAAAATAGAGGAAATATATGGATTCGTAATAAAATAAATTTAATTTATTTGTTTATTCACTAGCGTTAAAGTCAGGAATAAAAAAATATATTAATCTAAATTCATTTTTATGGCTACGATATAGTTACCAACGCCAGAGTTGGAATTAGCCGTAGTCAAATATTCACTGACGCCAGAGTCAGGAATATTGTGAATAAATCATCGGAATGTAAACCAATAAAATTTTTTTAGCATTTTAAGACAAAAAAAAATAGCAATGCAGTTTGCCTTAGGCAGAACGTTTAAGGGGTGATAATATCTTTCCTTTTACGTAACCAGTCCCGAACCATAGAATCTCTGTTGACCAGTTAGGGTTCCTAGTGACCATAATACTAGGTGGCGACTCCCCAAACAAGACATTTTCCCATAAAAGAACATGGTGCCAGAAACCAGTTCTTTTTCCACAAGAATTGATTTTATTTATTTTGTGGGCCGCCGCGATGTCGGGTGTGACAGAATGGCGACTCCACTGGGGACTAGGACTAAGCTTTGTTGTTTTTTTTGTTTTTTTCTTTTATTGCTAAATATTTTATTTTTTTATTTTTATTTTTATGTTTATTTTATTTATTTTATTTTTATTTATTTATTTATTTATTTTATTTTATTTTTGTTGTTGTTGTTGGTGTTTATCAAGTTTTTATTTTATTTATTTATTTATTGTTTATTATTATTTATTATGCATTTTTTTCTTTTACTGCTTTAGCATGCATAATCATTCATATTTATCATGCATATATGTTAAATCGAACGTCACTCAAACGCTTTTTTTTTATATATATACGTGTGGTATCAACTTTAAGATAAGTGGAGGAGTACCGGCACCCCAATGGCTTTAGCACGGGTAAGGCTCGCGAAACTATCCAACTCTCGCATGATTTGTTTGCTCGATGGTGGTTGATATGCCAAACTGATTTTGCTCAGGGCCTCTATCTTCACACTGCTTGTAAACCTCATATCAACCTTTCGAGGGCGATCACTGAGCATGCGAAAGACCTTTGAGACTAGATAGTCAAACTACCCAGATGCATTTAATGGTTAGAACATATTTTTTAGGTGGGTCCATGTATAATTTCACTAAGATAAGCATAACATTTAAGCATTTTCATTACGGGACTTTCGGGTGACATAATGACCATTATTGGGAGGTAACCATCGTTGAGTATGGACTCGAATCTGAATCCTTGGAAATGACCGAGGGAGACTGCCCTAGACCAAATACCAGTGGGACACCGCTACTCAAAGATGTCAGGTGCATAATAAACGACACTAGCAGATTGTTTTCACTCACTAAGTATCAGATAGATGAAGCAGAATTTGCTATGAAGTATGGGAGGATTTTGCACCTTTTGAAGGTGCCGGTTTTGCCATCGACTATAAAAGCCATGATACATTTTTGGGATCCTGATTACCGTCGTTTTACTTTCCGAAATGTCGACATGACACCTACCATTGAAGAGTATAGTGTGTTGACTGAATTCCCCGAAGATGCCTACAAAGTGTACTTCCGCCAGAGAATTGACGACACCATGGATGAGCTTGCTAAACCTGCTAGGGATTCCTCAAGCTAATACCATATAGAGAGAAAGATAACTTTGGGGGTCTTAGATGGAAACGACTAGAGGAGTTGTTGGTTGCTAAAAAAGCTAACCCGAGTGCTAAATTAGAGAAACATAGAATATTGGCTTTGGGAATATTTGGTTTAGTTCTATGTCCCTCTACTACGAGAATTATCAGTTTAGAAGTCGCCAATTTGTTTGTGGAATATGAAAGGACAAAGATCAACCCGGTGTGCAGTAATTTTGGCCGAAACCTTCCTATCTCTTAGTCATTGCAAGAAAACGGGTAAAGGTTCCATGAGATGTTGTGTCTCTTTACTATTCATCTGGTTGTTAAGTCATATAGAAACGGAGATGCCAATATTCAATAATTTCTGGTGGTTTGACCAAAAGCCACTCGAGTTGTTCGTATCAAAAGAGTGGGAGAGCTTTTCGGAAGATGATTGGAGGGTAAAATTGCAAAGGCTTCCATTAAGCATTTTTAATTGGAGAGCTCCTTGGATGAGTTGTGGAGAAAAGCCTTGGGTACCATTAATTGGAATAACGGGATACGTCAGTTACGCACCTGCTTTAGTTGCAAGGCAACTTGGGGGCATACAAAGTGTTCCTAGGACAATTGACATAGCTCAATTTACCGGGGTCTATAAAGGGGCTACCATGGAAATGTTAGAAAGCATTAAGCAAGATTGGAATTCTTTATTGCTGATAAAGAAGGAGAATGGATCAAGGAATCCCACGGTTAGTGAAAAGTATCCTGAATGGCGTGACAGAAGAGTCTCCGACATGGTAGAGATTTCAGAATCCGTGGGCACCCGAAGAAAGAGGGTGAGTTGTGAAGAAGAACTAAGAGAGCAAGTAAAACGATTACAAGCCGAGCTTAAAACGAAGGAGGATTTGAGACTATCATTAGAGCATCAATTAGCCGAAGAAAGAGCTATGAGGAAATTGGCTGAGGAAGAAAGGGACTCGATGGGCCGAGATCGGATGAAATCAATAAGCGACTTAGAATCCCTAAAAATCATTAATGAGGAGAAGACACTTCAAGTGGAGAAGGCACAGTATTGGGAGGAATTGGCCGTCAAAACTCAAGCGGTGTCAAGCAAACGTTTAACAGATATAAAAAACTCAAGAGTCAGTTGAATGATGTTGAATCGGAGTTGGTTAAGACCAAGAAGATAGCCAAAACCACCCAGAATGTGAGAACTGAACTCAATAGTGTTAAAATTGAAGCAAAAGCATTGAGGACAAGGTTGGCAAAGGGAGAAGCGAAGACCGAGCAATTGCTAGAAAGTCAGAAAATGATGGAGAGTCACATTCAAATATTAGATACTGCTAATAATTCTCTATCCAGAAATAACCTGATCCATACTGAAAGAATAAGGGAATTTCAAGAGCAAATTGACCGAGCTGCGGCCGAGGCTATGGCTAAGAGTGGAGGCTCGTCAAGTTGGAGGGGACATCGCAAAGTATCGAAGGAGCATGAATAACACCGATATGTTTCTAAAAGCTATAGCTAATAGAGGCAGTGCCTTTCCCCCTGTAATAGATTAAGATGAATCATTTGTTGTAATGAAAGTTTTTATGGGTTAAATAAAAAAACGGAGATCTTTATTATTCAAAGTGTGTATACAAGGCTGAAAAGCTTCGGATGGTAAAAGGTTAAACAGATCTCCTCTCGGCATCGCAATAAGTATCAGATGTAGATCCGACCACACATCCAAAGAATAACAGTTGTTATGTCACCCTTCCATGAAATAATCCATGCCCAAAATATTGCATTCACACTCATGCATTTTTGAACATACACTTATGAATTGTCATAATACTGCACAGCAGGTGAAATATAGGTCCCCCATCAAAACATACTCATAACACACGGTTGCGAAAAAAAATGGAAAATGAGGAAAGAACTCAATTGGATGCTCAACATCAGAAGGAGTTGAACGGTCTAAAGGAAGATGTCGCTAGACTTACTAGCTTACTCGAACAAGCCCTGAGATCTAAGTCAGGAGAAGGGACATCCTCCCAACCAGTATTTACCACTCAGATACCACCAACGCCTCCGACATTCTTCAACCTACCAAACATGGGGGCAAGTGGATCTTCGCATGAGCCTCAATATGCTACGCATTTCCCATTTCGACCTATATATCCGATGAGGATTCCTCATACTGATGAGTTAACCTTGGAGGGGTCTTCTAGAGACAAAACGATAGGAGCTGAAGGTTTGGAGAAGTGGGCTGCCCTAGAGGAGAGGGTGAGGGCAGTTGAGGGAAATCATTTGTATGACCCAGTGAAAGCCGCCGAGATGTGTTTAGTACCTAACGTAGTCATTCCTAAGAAATTTAGGGTGCCAGAATTCATCAAATACACTGGAACTCAATGTCCAATAACACATCTTANGTCGNAANNCNATAAGATGGTGAAGTGGTACAAGATGAGAAGTTGTTGATCCACTTCTTCCGGGATAGTTTGAGCGATGTCGCTCTCACTTGGTACATGCGTTTGGACAACACCAAGGTAAAGGGATGGAAAGACCTAGTTGATGCCTTTATTAGGCAATATAAATTCAATATGGACATAGCCCCGATAGATCAAGCTTGCATTCGTTGGAGAAAGGTCATAAGGAATCAGCAGGGAGTATGCACAAAGGTGGCTGAAACGGGCAGACAAGTTAATCCGCCCTATTGGAGAAGGAAATGATAGGTTTGTTCTCCAATACTTTTAAAGCGCCATACTTTGAGTATTTGGTGGGAAGTGCTGCACAAAGCTTCTCTGATTTGGTTGTTATAGCCGAACGAATTGAACAAGCCATTCGGATGGGTAGGATCACAGACCCAAGTGAAAAAAGGGGTTTTGTTGGACGCAGAAAGGAGGCTGACATCCACAACGTTGAAGGTGAAGGTAAGGGAAGAAAGCACAATTTCGGGCCACCCATGACCATTCCTCCCACCTCCAATATAAATTTCTCTTCGCCTTATCAAAGAAACCAAACCAATACCCAAAATATCCCGTACCATCAAAGCAACACATTTCACCCACGCAGAAACTTCCCTGCAAACCAAGAAGAACTGCCCCCACTTCCCATACCTCTTAGTGAGATGTATCAAAGATGGCTCAAGATTGGCCAAGTAACACTGTTCCTTTAACACCCTTGCAACCACCTTTTCCTCAATGGTACCAGGCCGGACCGGAAATGCGAGTACCATGCCGGTATCACCGGCCATAATATTGATGGTTGTTTGGCTTTCAAAAGGAGAATCCTCCAACTCATCAAGGCAGGTTGGATTTCCTTTGATGATTTTCCAAACGTAAAATCTAACCCGCTACCGCACCATGCTTCTGGAAGTGGAGGGGTGAATGCTTTGGAAGAAGAAGAGAGGGGTACTAATGTCTTAAAGTTGTCAATGGAGAGATTGTACAAAATGTTGGAGCAAACTGGGTACCTCCAAACACCCATCAAAAAGCAAGCCGCAGAGCACAAGGGTGAATATTGTGAGTATCACCAGCATATGGGACACCATGTAAACTCTTGTGAAGAGTTTCGGGTGAAAGTAGAAGACATGATGACATTGGGAATGTTGCGGATAGGGATGCCTGAGGAAAACCTAGTAGGAACCATGACTTGTTTCGACAAGAAAGTTGAAGTTTGTAGATATCAACCAACGGAGGGAGGACCCCCAAGAATGATTTTGGCTAGACCTACAAGCACGGTTAGTGGAAATTATAATGCCATACCTCATAATTATGGTTATTCTTTCCATACCATGAGACCAGCTCCTACTTTTCATGCTGAAGTTGGGGGGTTAACCCGAAGTGGAAGATGTTACACGCCTGAAGAGCTAGAAGACCAAAGGAGAGCAAAAGGAAAGAATGTGGTGGAGTTGGCCAAGACTGATGAGGTCAACAAACTAGTGAGCGATGAGGAGGCTAACGAGTTTTTGAAGCTAATGAAGCACAGTGAATACAGTGTGGTGGACCAGTTGAAAAAGACCCCCCTGGAATCTCTCTATTATCATTAGTTTTGAGTTCAGAGTTGCATAGAAACACTCTTCAGAAGGTCCTTAACGAAGCATATGTTCCTCAAGATATCACACAATATTCTATAGAACATTTGGTGGGAAGGATTCAAGCCACTAACTATCTCTACTTCACAGATGATGAACTAGATCATGAAGGAACTGGTCATAATAAGCCGTTATATATCAGCGTGAAATGTAAGGATTGTGTGATCGCCAAGGTGCTGATAGACAATGGTTCCGCCTTGAATGTGTTGCCAAGGCATGTGCTTGATAAGATGTCAGTTGACGTCTCCCATATGAAGCCAAGTACCATGACAGCTAGAGCATATGATGGTTCGCCAAGGCCGATTATGGGAAATATTGATGTTGAGCTTGTAATTGGCCCCCAACCTTTCCAAGTAACTTTACAAGTGATGGATATTCATCCCACATACAGCATGTTGTTGGGAAGACCTTGGATCCACGCAGCACGAGCCGTTGCATCCTCATTACACCAACGGGTTAAGTTCATCATCAATGGGAACTTGGTGGTGATGGGTGAAGAGGCTTTAGCTATGGTGAGAAACGTGTCGATTCCTTATATAGAGGTCAAGAGAGTAAGGACGGAAACCTACATGCATTTGAGGTAGTAAATGCTGAATGGGTACCTGAGAATACAGTGCGGAGAAAACCAGAGGTTTCTGAGGCTGCAAGGATGGCTGCTAAATATTTCCTGAAACACGGACTTCCATTCCGGTATGACCCTATCACAGGAATGCCGGAGAGGATCAACGTAATAAAGATGAAATGCGCCAATCAGAGGTTCGGTTTAGGTTTTAAACCTAGAAAGGAAGATTTCAAGAGAGCGGCTGAGTTTAAAAGAGAAAGGAGAATGGCTCGAATCGAAGGAAGGGAGCCTAATGAAGGTCGAATTCAGATCCCTCCAATCCACATAACGTTCCCACGACCTGCACAAGTGATCAATATTGGGGGGAAATTGAGAGGATGAGCAAAGAATTTAGCGGTGCTACCATCCACTATCTGGAAGAGATCAACAAACAAGAACACCAAGGAGGTTTTGAAGACGAAGAGAGCCCCTATGAAGAACTACCCCAACCGATCCGTGAGTGCTCTGAGAGGATGGTCTACCTGATTTTGTGACAAGATTAGCTGAAGGGGAAGAGTTGAACAATTGGGAAATTCAAGAAGTCCCAATTATCTTTAAAAAGTAAACATTTGTTGCTTGTCTGCCTTTTTGTGTTCTTTGCATTTTGTTTGGATAAATTTGCGTTGCCAATAATCGTGGCTCAAGATATTGGCAACAAGATTTTGTTTTGAGCCCTTCTATCATTTCAAGTTTTAATGAGATCATGCTTTGCTTTTCCCTTCATCATGCTTTCTAGTTTCACCTTTTCCATTATGCACTCATAACAAAGGCACTTTCCGCTTTCAGGGAATCTGAAAGCGGGACAACGATAAACTTACAAAACCATTGCATCGAGAATAATTGGCCTAATTTTGATAAAACTATAACTTTAATGGATGAAGAAGAAGATGGTGAAGATGACATTGAGGAGTTCCAGAAGCTTGTAAAACAATCCGAACATGCATGGGAGCCTGCAAGAGAGGAATTAGAATTAATAAATGTAAATACCGAGCATGACAAAAAGGAGTTGAAAATAGGGATGTTGATCACTACAGATATGAGGAGTGAGTTGGTTGCCCTTTTACGAGAGTATGTGGATATTTTTGCCTGGTCATACGCTGACATGCCTGGTTTGGATACTGAAATAGTAGTGCATAGGTTACCTTTGATTGAAGATTGCCGATCAGTCAAACAGAAGCTAAGAAGGACAAGACCTGATGTATTGCTCAAAGTAAAAGAAGAGATAACAAGACAGTGGGATGCAGGTTTCTTGGAGGTAGTAGAATATTCTGAATGGGTGTCTAACATTGTGGCGATTCCCAAGAAGGACAATAAAATCAGGGTATGCGTGGATTTTCGGGATTTGAATAGAGCAAGCCCAAAGGATGACTTCCCGTTACCTCATATAGACGTGTTGGTAGACAACGTTGCTAAGAGTTCCACTTACTCTTTCATGGATGGTTTCTCCGGTTATAATCAGATCAAAATGGCCGAAGCAGATAAGAGAAAGACGACATTTATCACCCCATGGGGAACTTACTGTTATAAGGTAATGCCATTTGGATTGAAAAATGCTGGGGCGACATACCAAAGGGCAATGGTAGCACTTTTTCATGATATGATGCACAAGGAAATTGAAGTCTACGTGGATGATATGATCGCAAAGTCCAAAAATGAAGAAAGCCATATCCCACTCGAGGAAATTGTTTGAGAGGTTGAGAAAATATCAGTTGAAGTTGAATCCTGCAAAGTGTACATTCGGGGTAAAATCAGGCAAATTATTAGGATTTGTGGTGAGCAATAAAGGCATAGAAGTGGACCCCGACAAAGTAAAAGCCATACAAGACATGCCCGCTCCAAAGACCGAAAGAGAAGTTCGAGGCTTTTTGGGGCGTTTGAACTATATTGCCCGGTTTATCTCACAACTTACAGTCACATGTGAACCGATTTTTCGATTACTCTGAAAGAAGAATCCCGGAACATGGGATGAAAATTGCCAAAAAGCTTTCGATAAGATCAAGCAAGTTTACAAAAACCTCCATTGTTGGTACCACCCGTGTACGGAAGGCCACTCATCCTGTATTTAACTGTGACCGAATCAGCTATGGGTTGTGTATTGGGGCAACAGGATGAATCAGGAAGAAAGGAGCAAGCCATCTACTATTTGAGTAAGAAATTCACCGAGTGTGAATCCCGTTCTGATATGGTAGAGAAGTTATGTTGCCGATCCCGGTTTGGAGTTCGCGAAGAGGTTGCGGCAATATATGTTATACTACACCACCTGGTTGATCTCAAGTATGGATCCACTAAAGTATATCTTTGAAAAGCCATACATGTCAAGTAGAATAGCCAGATGGCAAGAATCTTTCTGGGCGAGTATGACATCATCTACATGACAAGAAAGTCAGTAAAAGGAAGCGCAATTGCGATCATTTAGCCGATAATGCTATTGAAGATTATGAGCCTTTGAACTTTGACTTTCCTGATGAAGATGTGCTAGTAACGGAAAAGGAAGAGAAGAGTGGTTGGTGGGCCATGTATTTTGACGGTCCGATAAATGTATCGAAAGCAGGGGCGGTCTTGTGATAATTTCCCGAAGGAAAGCAATATCCTATTTCAAGAAAGCTGCACTTTAGTTGTACAAACAACAACGTGAGTATGAAGCTTGCATCCATGGATTGGAAGTCGCATTAGAGATGAAGGTAGGGAAATTAGAAGTATATGGAGACTCAATGCTAATAATCGTCAAGTAAAAGGTGAATGGCGGACAAGGGATGAAAAGTTGAGACCATACCAGGGAATACCTCTCCAAATTAGTGAAGGCTTTGATGAGATAGAATTTACTCATTTGGGGAGAGATAAAAATCGGTTTGCCGATCGTTAGCTACCTTAGCTTCTATGGCTATAATTGAGTGTGATGCAAAAATCCAACCTGTAAGCATCGAGATCAGAAATTCTCCCTCTCATTGTTGTTTAATAGAAGAAGAAAGCGGACAATGACCCATGGTACACGGATATAAAAAGATTTATCCAGCATCAAGAGTACCCGTCGGGAGCCTCGAAGATAGATAAAAGGACCTTGAGAAGGATGGCTATGGAATACTACATAGATGGAGAGATTTTGTATAAAAGGTCATTTGATGGGACTTTCGTCGAGATGTCCGAGTGATCCGGGAAGCCAACAAGGCCCTACAAGAAGTGCATGGTGGAATTTGTGCTACCCACACAAACGGACACATGATGGCTAGGCAATTGCAAAGAGCAGGTTACTTTTGGTTGACCATGGAGAAAGATTGCATAAATTTTGTCCGAAGGTGTCACAAATGCCAAGTGTATAGCGACAAAATCAATGCGCCTCCTGCACCCCTATTTAACATGGTGTCTCCTTGGCCCTTTGCAATGTGGGGAATAGATGTGATCGGGCCTATTAATCCAAAAAGGCGAACGGACATCGTTTTATCCTTGTAGCGATTGATTACTTTACCAAGTGGGTAGAAGCTTGCTCATATGCCCATGTGACTCAGAAAGTGGTCAAACGGTTCATTGAGAAGGATCTAATCTGTAGATACGGTGTACCGAGAGAGTGGTGACTGATAATGCTCAAAACTTCAATGGAAAGATGATAGCAGAGCTATGTACAAAGTGGAAGATCAAGCATTCCAACTCATCCCCTTACAGGCCTAAGATGAACGGCGCCGTTGAAGCTGCTAATAAAAATATAAAGAAGATTGTTCAGAAAATGGTGATTACTTACAAAGATTGGCATGACTGGCTTCCTTATGCTCTCCATGCGTATCGAATAGCAGTAAGGACCTCGACCGGGGCTACACCATACTCTTTAGTATATGGAATGGAGGCAGTGGTACCATTAGAAGTAGAAATTCCATCTTTAAGAGTTCTCATAGAATCTGGACTCGAGGAGACTGAGTGGGTCGAGATACGATATGAGCAGCTAAATATGATCAGTGAGAGAAGGTTAGCAGCAATTTGTCACCACCAATTGTATCAAAGAAGGATGGCCAAGGCATATGACCGAAAAGTTCGGCCAAGAGAGTTCAAAGAAGGAGATTTAGTATTGAGGAAAATTCTGTCACTACCAGGAGAAGATCGCAGTAAATGGGCACCCAATTATGAAGGACCCTATATAGTGAAGAAGGCATTTTCGGGAGGGGCTTGATGCTAACAAGAATGGATGGGGAGGACGTAGTTAGGCCTGTGAACTCCGATTCTGTAAAGAAATATTATCCATGATGTATAAGTCTTTATCAAATCAATAAATAAGATTGGGCCAATGATTTCTCTTTGCATATTTTTCGTAAAAAGGTGCCTGCAAAAAAAAAAAACAAAACCAAAAAAACCCAAAAAAAAAAAAAAACCCAAAAAAATATATACCATTACAATCTCGCATGATCTCATAGACTTAATTGATCTCTTTTACCAAAACCCATTTCCCTATTGGAGTTTGAAAAAAACTTGATCTTGCATTTTGATTCCGAAAATAATTTGATGTTTATCCGAAAACATATATTTTTCACATTCTACTTGTAAAATGACAAGTGAATCAAGCAACTCCATCATTGAGGTGACTAAATTATAAACAAAAAGTGTGAAAAAGAAGAAAAGAAAAAAGAATTGAATAAACACCTTTACCCCATGACTCTTGAATCATGTGTTTTTAAATGTATGAATAATGGTATGTAGTAAACTCGTTGCTCATGACCCATGAAATGCATCTTTGCAAAGATCAAACCATCACACTTGACGAGGTCAAAGTTTATTGATCATAATTGCTTGCGCTTGAAATGAGGAAAGGCCATCTTTATTATTCCTTTCACTTTCTGAAATAAGTACTGTTGTAATCCAATTTTGGATCCACCAAGATTTTCTCAAATGTTATTTTATTTATATTATTATTTATAAAAATCCAAAAAAATTAAGAAAAAGAAAAATTCAAAAATATATTTTTCTCGAGTCAACCGCATCTTTCCATAAGAACCGATTCCACCGGGTCAATACAGGTCAAACCATGTCGGCCAAATAAAAAATGAGTTTTCGGGTCAAAACCGTCATTTTCGGTCAAAACCGAGTCCACCGAGTCAATACGAGTCAAAACATGTCGACCAGGGTAAAAAATGAGTTTCAAGCCGTTTTGGGTCAAAACCGTCATTTTCGGTCAAAACCGAGTCCACTGAGTCAATACGGGTCAAACCATGTCGACCAGGGTAAAAAATGAGTTTGGAGCGTTTTGAGTCAAAACCGTCATTTCTGGTCAAAACCGAGTTCACTAGGTCAATACGGGTCAAACCATGTCGACCAGGGTAAAAAATGAGTTTCAGGTCATTTTGGGTCAAAACTGTTATTTTCGGTCATTAAAATTGATTTTTAGCGGTTGAGACGAGCTTTTTCTAATATTGAATTGAGTTTTTAATTTTACCTATATAAATATATATTATTATACATAATAAAAAATAAAAATAAAATAAAATACAAAATTTTGTCAAAGGAGCAGGTGCACCGAAAGCATATGATCCATTTTTTCTTCAAAGCAAATCGGTGGTGATTTGGACGTCCCTTTCATTGGCTATAAATAGCCAGTGATAGTGCGCCAAGGGGAGGAGGAAAAGAAAGAAAAGAAAAGAGAGAGGATATCCTAAACACTATTCACGTTTTTTTTTTTACTATTTCTTCATGCGAGTAAGATATTGATTTTTATTAAAAACAATATGGAAAATACCAAATATATCCCGACACATCTCAGCCCTTGAATATTCCAAGATTTGATCCCGTTGCGCCACGTCATCCGGTGCACCGAGCTTTCAGTACACCGCGCCACACCAGATCAAAGCTCCGCTCATCCGCACCGTCGATCAACTCCGCAGATCTAGCCAATCACGACCATCCGATCGTTTCATCCGAGATCCAACGGTCGCCGGTGTTCATCGGTACCGGTGTACCATACACGCGTTCATACCGTAGCATAATCTCGGACTCTCTCTCTCCTCTCGTCGGCGACGCTCTCTCTCTCATCCGATCTCCACTTTCCGGCCGTCTCCAGCCTCCGCACCACCACGAAAGGTTTCTCCCCTGCGAAAGAAAAACCCGGTGGTTTTCATCGCGTTTTATCCGCCTCATCCGGCGGAAAAAGACCACGATCGTCGTCGTCCACCGAAGCTTCAAACCGACGATTCTCCCTCTTCGACCATCAACGGCCGCCGAGACCACCGCCATCGGAATCCTCGCCCTCGGATATACCGAAGCAACCATTTGTTGGCCCGAAATCTCGCCGAGAAAATTTCACCGCCTCCAACGATCACGTAGCGTGGGCCACACGCGCCGCCAATGGCATTTTTGTAAATTTTGGAGAAATCCAAGGGTATTTCATTATTTTGCCTATACGGTGGCATTGGGTAATTTTTTGGGTTTCTACTGGTATTTTTGATATTTTTTATATATAAATGCTTGTAAATTTTCTTGCATGTTGTAAAAAATATAAAAACCAAAGTCGACACGTCTCTTTTTTTTAAAAGGACCGATGTCAAAAAATGTAAATACCAAATATGGCTTATGTCCATTATTTTTTTGGTAACCCAGACGTAATTCTCTTTCTAGGGTTAAAACGTCATATTTTAGACGAGTCTCCTAATTTTTAGGGACTGATGTCATTTTTAACGTGTCTCCTATTTTTAGGGACCGACGTTAACCATTTGAAAAAAAAAACAAGTTACCAATAAACCCAAAATATAATGGATTATATCCATTATTTCTTTTGGTAACCCAGACGTAACTCTCCTTTTTAGGGATAAACGTTAATATCTCAGACGAGTCTCCTAATTTTTAGGGACTGATGTCATTTTTAACGTATCTCCTATTTTTAGGGACCGACGTTAATCATTAAAAAAAATTTACAAATAAGCCCAAAATATAATCGCATTTGAATCAAATAAAAAACACACAAGTAAGGGTAACCTTTCTTTTGAAAGGATGTTTTAAGGGTGGTGTCTACCTTCCCTTAATCATAACTAACCCGTGCAGAATCTCGGGACCAGTGTCTAATTTGGGATTTCTAGTTCCCTCAAATTACTAGATGGCGACTCCAATAAAATCTTTGTTTCCCCCAATTGAGAAAAAACCCTTTTTGTTAAATAAACAAACAAAAAAAGCCGGGAGCCGTCGCCCGACGTCGTGTATCGACAAGTACATCCTTTGCGATCCCTTTTTGAGCCTGAGTAATTTTTCTTTCATGAAAACAAATCCCGATTAGGATCACACCCCACACTGGGGGGCAAGAGAAAAGTTCAATGAGAAAAGCCGTGAGAAAGCCAAAAAAGGCATAAAGAGCCCAAGAAACTCAAATGCTAGGGGACATACCCAAATCACAAGAAAAAATGATAACCAAGATAAAGGGAGTATGCTCTAGCAAAGCTATAAAAAAAAAGAGGGCAAATCAAAGAAGAGCGGCAAAAGAAAATATGAATGACATCAAGAGTCAAACTATTGATAGTGATCTTGGTCTTTGAAACCCCAAACACTCTTTGAGCCTTATGAGTCTTTTTCTTTCATAGCCAAAAACCACAGCCTACGTTACGTGCCTGTAGAAGTCCTTTCTAATCAAGCAAGCAAGCAACCTAGAACAATAAACAATGCTCTCAAAATGCAAAGAATACTTTTCATAAGATTCATGACATCAAGAATAAACTACTCATTATTATTCATGCTGATAAAAATGAATGTTCAAAAAGAGACAAGTTTTTCTAATACAAAACCTCGAGCTTTTTCTCGAGACTTTCACTTTGAAAAAAAAGGTCATCTCACGATGTATTTTCATCAAAGACCTCATTGCCAAACACAAGAGCAAATAATCTCTTTACCAAGAAAGAAAATAGCCAAGGAGTTGCAAGATTTCAAAAAAACAAATTGTTTTAGACTCACATCGAATTAATTTTGGTTTTCAAAATGCGAGATCAAGATTTCAAGATTCATTCTAAAACCATTTTCCTTTACCAAACTGAAAATGAGAGAAATGAGAGATTGACCTCTTAAAACTATTATTTGTCTAAGTTGCTAACAGAGCACACTTGGAAGCAATGACCAATACAAGGGGCAACACTGTGTTTTGAAGGAAAAATTCTAGAAAATGAGATGGTAATTTCCTTCAACCAGACAAGGAGGCATTTTGGTTTACGAAAGACAGTTTGATCCTTTCAGCAAGTGACACCGAATGTTTCCAGCAGTGAAACGAGTAATGAGTGGTCCTCTCAAATCATTTGACGAGTCAGAAAATCTTTAGCAAGCAAGTGGGTCATGATGGGCACCAAAAAGGCTAAGTTGTGTGATTGTGCATCAAAAGTATCATTAAGTCTCTTATTTTACATATGTATTTATTGTTTTTATTTGGGTTTTTTATAATAATTGATGTGCTTTTTAGTAATGAAGTTTCTTTTAATGTTTCGATAGGTTTTTGGAGCTTAAATGAATTATTTCAGAAAATTCAACGTCGAATTGAACAAAGAATTGAAGAGAAATTTAGTTGAAGATTGAAGAAAATCTTGGTTCAAATAAGTGCTCCAAATTTGCCCCAAAAATCAATTCTATTCCAAATTCTAGAAAAGAATATCACATGATCTATTTCAAGCCCAAACTTGCCTTATGTTGTGTGCAAACTTCAACCATCAAACACTTAAGGTTTTAATGTCAATCTTAGCCCAAATAATAGGTACATTTATATCCTTATTTGATGCTTAAATTCAGCCCCAAATCAGCCTCAAATCAGCCTCCAAATCAGCCCAAGCACAATCCATGATCTTACATGTCCACACAACAAATAACATTTGATTTATTTTGGATAATTCATTGATCCAAGAGGGCAAGCACATGGATGGAAAGCTGGAGGGGACATTGTCACATTATTTTGGGTCAAAAAGAAGAAAAAGACAGCTCACAAAGGAGGAAGAAAAACGTGCACCAAAGTGTTCTCCAAGCTGGCCTGATTTGATTTTCCAGAACACCTTTCGTTGTTTTGTCCATAACTTTTGACTCAGAAGTTCAAATGAGCTGTTCTTTAATGATCTGGAAAGCTAACATAATTGCCTATAAATATGTCTCTAATAGCCATCTTCAAAGGAGGCTTCTAAGAGGGTCGAATTTCTGTCCAAAGTTAGAGTCAGATTTGTGTCCGAATTTTTTCTGCAATTGTGTTGTGTTCTTCTTTATAGATTTCGGTTCTTTAGATTGTAAAACTTATTATTTCAGTTTGATTTAAGTTATTTCATATTTATTAAAGTGTTATTACATATAATCATGGTTGGCTAATCTTCTTCTTGGATCCAAATCAAGGATGATGGTGGTTGAGGTGAGTTCTTTAAGATATGAATGAATCTTAATGTCTATCTTTTCATTTTCTTTATGAATGTTTATTATTGTAAAGAAATTTTAGAAATCATTTAGGTAATGTTATAATCTTGAATTTTTATGCACAAACCTTAGTTTTGGTATAGAGATTGCTTGATTCAATGTCTTACTTAATATGAAAGTACTTGTTCATTCTTAAGCAATAATCAATCTTCATCTTTTTAAACTTCATTGTAATATCTTCCGATCTAATATCACCATCGTTGATATTAGGTTGAGTAATCTTATATATGTTGAAGGAATCACCAATACATCACCATTAAAATTGATTTGGACCAAGACTTACTTTTTCTTGTCATTTAGAATCTATTTACACCTTTTCATCTTTGAAAACAAATCCATCAATCATTTTCAACCAAGTTATTGTTAATTTAATTTCTCTTGAGTTTCTTTTGTTACCTAGCTTAATTTACAGATCTAGCTCTCTGTGGATATGACCTCGATCTTACCGAGTTAATTGCTACATCGCACACTCGTGCACTTGCGAGTTAAAACAAGCCGATCATAAAAAGCGGTCAAGCATTGTGCAAAAAAATCTTGAAATAGACTTACATGGGTCAACTCGAGTGGGCTAGAAGCCAAGCAACAAAGATGACCCAAATCAAAGATAGCAAGTCCTTATCAGTCAAGCAACAAGAAGACTAAGAAGAAATGGGGGCCTATATTTCAAATCAGGTAAAGATGCATGCATATCATCTAAACTTTGAGAAATTAGACAATGAGTTTTGCAAATCTCATTAGAGAAAATTCCAACGGAATCCATCAAGTGGAAGGCCAACTTGAAATGGCCAGGATTGAAATTGCTTTTGAAAAATTTTCACTTTTGAGAATTTTTCAACATGGGCAGGCCGCCCACAAGAATTAGGCCCTCTGAAAAATCTCTATATTTTTCCATCACCTTAAAATGCGCCTTTGATCATCATTTTTAGGGCGCTTTCAAGTCTTTATCTTCTTTCAAGTGCGCCTTCGAGCCCTTGACCATCCAAGGTATTGCGTTTCTTAGCCCTACCTCCCTTTTCGAGAACACCTTCGAGCCTTACCTCCCTTCAAATGCACCCTCGAGCCTTTGATCATCATTTTTAGGGCGCCTTTGAGTCTTCGCTTTCCTCGTGGAGTGCCTTTGAGCACTTGCTTTTCTCTTCGAGAGCGCCTTTGAGCCCTCGCTTCTCCCTTCGAGCGCGCCTTTGAGCCCTCACTTTCTCCTTCGAGAGCGCCTTTGAGCCCTCGCTTTCCTCTTCAAGTGCCTTTGAGCCCTCGCTTTCTCTTCGAGCTCGCTTTCTCTTCGAGCGCGCCTTTAAGCCCTCGCTTTCCTCTTTGAGTGCCTTTGAGCACTTGCCTTTCTCTTCGAGTGCGCCTTTGAGCCCTCGCTTCCTCCCTTCGAGCGCGCCTTTGAGCCCTCGCTTTCTCCCTTCGAGCGCGCCTTTGAGCCCTCGCTTCCCTTCGAGTGCGCCTTTGAGCCCTCGCTTTCTCCCTTCGAGCGCGCCTCTGAGCCCTCGCTTTCGTTTTTTACTTGGGTAGGTCACCCATCACAATGAGACCACTTCAAAAAAAAAACAAAAAAACAACAAACAAAGAAAAGGGGGGTGGATCGTCTTGTTTATTGATTTCTACATCTCTCTGCAAAGGTCGTGTGTCAATCTACGGTTTTCAAAGTTTTCAAAAAAAAAAAAAAAAGAGAAGATATTCTTTCTGTATCTACTTTTCTTTATAAATTTACTACACAAAGCTAAAAGAAAATGAAATTTTCCAATATCTTTGCATAGTAAATATTATAAAGAGGGGGCAACTGTCATAACCCAATTTTTTACCATTTTTATTTCAATCAATATTATTATTATTATTTTACTGAAAAAAATAAAATAAATAATGATGAAAAATAATAATAATAATGATGGAAAAACAAGTAAAATGAAATAAATGAAGAATGAATTAAAATTTGGGTTAAAGGCAACATGATTGGAAATTTTGAGGTTTAATTAAACTTTGAAATTAATCTAATTAAGCTTGAAATTAATTTAATTAATCAAGTCAAGGGTTTAATTGGAGAATTGATAAGTTTTGAGACTTAATTAAGCTTGGAATTAATTTAATTAATCCAATCAAGGTTTAATTGGAGAATTGATAAGTTTTGAGACTTAATTGAGCTTGAAATTAATTTAATTCGGCCCAATCAAGGGTTTAATTGGAGAATTGATAAGTTTTGGGACTTAATTAAGCTTGGAATTAATTTAATTAATCCAATCAGGGGCTTAATTAGAGAATTAATAAGTTTTAGACTTAATTGGACTTTGAATTTAATTAAATTCTGAAATCGGGGACTTAATTGAAGAAATAGCAAAGTTTGGGGTTAATTGGGGGTCTAAATTGCGAAATTAAAATCCAGGGACTACATTGAAAAAGGCACGAAAATGCAGGGGCCAATTACAGTTTAAACCAGGGACTTAATTACAAGACGTTGGAACTGCGCAGGGTCGAAATGCAAAAGGGCCACTTTTTTATCTCCAAACGGCGTCGTTTTGAAAGTGGCGTTGTTCATCTTCTTCTCCTTCAAGACAGTAACCGTTTCTGCAGTAATGGAGGGAGGGACGTTGCAACAGTGAATCCTCGTCCGGTTGGGCGCCTTTAATGGTGGCCAACCGTTGGCCTACCGCCCGTTATCAACCCGCCAATGTCCTATATAAACCGGGCAACACCGAAGAGGAAGGGGTGGGCGGAGAGTGACAAAAAAAACAGAGGAGGGAGAGAATAAAGAAACCCGAAACACAAAGACACCGGCTGCATTTTTGAGTATTGTTGAAACCCCATACCGAGAATGAGCCTCCCCTCACCAACACTGGCCTAAAGTTACCAAAACAAAAACGAACCGAGAGATAGTTGGGAGAACTTGGAAAAACAGAGCACGGGGACGATTCTTCAGACGAAGGCAGGGGAAACAGAAGGCAGAAAGGCAGAGTTTGAAGGAGAGATTCCGGTTTATTAGTGACGAACGCCATCACCGATCGCCGCCCGACACGCTAGAACTCCGGTGAAGCAAACCGCAACAAGGTAAGCTTCCTCTGTTTTTCTTCGTTTTTTCCTTCTTGTTTTGTTCAGTGCACTAGGCACTATGCCAAGGTAATTAATTACCTTGGCATGTATTGCGCACGCATGAAGCTAGTTCATGCGTCTTGAGGCCGGCCAAGGTCAGCTTGGGCTTGGGCGGTTGGATCGGCCGGTTGGGCCCGGGCCCCCAAAAATAATAAAAAAATAAAAAAATAAAAAAATAGAAAAACATGTTTAAGCATGAATAAAAATAATATAAATTCCTTTGGATTATTCACCGACGCCTGAGCCGGAGTAAAATCTTGGTTTAAGTTTATATTATTCTTATTTATTATATTGTATTTTATTTATCAAAAAAAAACATATATATATATATAGGTGTATGTATAAAAAATAAATTGATTTATTTATTCACTGACGCCAGAGTCAGGAATAAAAAAAAACGCGGATTTAATTTTATTTATTTATTTATTTATTTATGTATTTTCTTTCATTTATATAAAAAATAGAGGAAATATATGGATTCGTAATAAAATAAATTTAATTTATTTGTTTATTCACTAGCGTTAAAGTCAGGAATAAAAAAATATATTAATCTAAATTCATTTTTATGGCTACGATATAGTTACCAACGCCAGAGTTGGAATTAGCCGTAGTCAAATATTCACTGACGCCAGAGTCAGGAATATTGTGAATAAATCATCGGAATGTAAACCAATAAAATTTTTTTAGCATTTTAAGACAAAAAAAAATAGCAATGCAGTTTGCCTTAGGCAGAACGTTTAAGGGGTGATAATATCTTCCCTTTTATGTAACCAGTCCCGAACCATAGAATCTCTGTTGACCAGTTAGGGTTCCTAGTGACCATAATACTAGGTGGCGACTCCCCAAACAAGACATTTTCCCATAAAAGAACATGGTGCCAGAAACCAGTTCTTTTTCCACAAGAATTGATTTTATTTATTTTGTGGGCCGCCGCGATGTCGGGTGTGACACCTTGACAACCAGCCTTGCCTTGTATTTATTCACAGAACCATCAGAATTCAATTTGGTCCTAAAAATCCATTTGACTCCTATGACTTTTTTGTGTTGAGGTCTGTCCACCAATTCCCACGTTTGATTCTTTTCAATCATCTTTAGCTCCTCCTTCATTACATCTAACCATTTCTGATAAGTTGCAGCGTCTTCATAATTTGCAGGTTCTATTGCAGCAACATTGCATCTTTGATAGATGTCAGCAAGAGTTCTGGTTCCTCTCACAGGTACATTATCTATTTCATTCTTCTGATTTTGATCTTCAATCTGCTTTTCATTTTTCCAATCCCAAGTTGCCGATTCGAAAAACTGAACATCCCTACTGATGATTACTTTGTTTTTTTGAGGTATGTAGATTCTGTAGGCTTTTGCAACAGCACTGTAGCCTACAAAAATCCCAGCTTCAGCCTTCTTATCCAGCTTGTCTCTCTTATTTTGAGGAATATAAGAGAAACATAAACAACCAAATATCTTCAAATTAATTAGCTTTGGTTTGTAGCCAAACCAGGCTTCAAACGGAGTCCTTGTCTGCAGGGCTTTTGTTGGCAATCTATTCAACAAGAATACTGATGTATTAGCTGCCTCAACCCAGAATTTCTTAGGCAGTCCTTTATCATGTAGCAAGCATCTCGTCATCTCCATCATTATTTTGTTTTTTCTTTCCACAACACCATTTTGTTGTGGAGAATATGGTGCTGTTAGTTGGTGTTCAATGCCTACATCTTCACAAAATCTGTTAAATTTTTCAGAAGTGTATTCAGTTCCATTATCGGATTTGATTACCTGAATTTTGCAGTTGCTTTGAGTTTCAATCCATGCTCTGAACTTTCCAAATATGTTGGCAAGTTCAGCTTTGAATTTCATAAAGTAAATTTAACACATTCTAGAATAATCATCAATAAAGGCAACATAGTACTTACTGCCATTTAGAGATGATGTGTTCATTGGTCCTCCAACATCTGTGTGAATTAGTTGCAACTTTTGTGTAGCTCTTCAGGCTTTGCTTTGTTGAAATGGAAGTCTTGACAGCTTTCCATATTGACAAGCAACACATGTTGGAAGATCTTTTTCTAATTTGGGCAAGCCTTTCACCATATTGTTCTTTTCCATGAAAAATAATGCTTCATAACGATAATGCCCCATTCTGTTGTGCCAAAGCAATGAATTATTGACTCCTTGTGTACAGCAGCCTGCTCTTCTTTAAAATCCAGCACAAAACTTTTGCCTTTCATTTGAATATTGAACACTTCTATGCCCTCAACATCTTCAATCACACAACTTTTATCTTCAAACAGCACTTTATAACCTTTGTCGAGCAACTGGGAAACACTTAACAAGTTTTGATTAATTTCAGGAACATATAGTACATCTGAAATTAATTTAAAACCTGAGTGTGTTTTAATGGCTATTGTTCCTTTGCCTTCTACTTTCAAGTGAGTTCCATTTCCAATCTTGACTTTGGAAATAATATTTCTATCAAGCTCTGTGAAGAGCTTTCCATCATGAGTTATATGATTTGTACAGCCACTGTCGATGAGCTAATTTTCTGTGAATTTATTTGTGGCTAAACATGATACCACAAACAAATGCTCCTCCCGATGTTGATCATCGACAACTTTGGCTTCACTTTGTTGTTGTTGAGTCTTGCATATCTTTTCCATGTGCCCTAACTGACCACACTTAAAACAACGTGCATTAGGACTCCACCAACATTTATTCTGAGGATGATTGTTTTTTTTTGCAGTGAGGGCAGGGAGGAAAGCTTTGAATGTTGCTGGTTTTATTGTTCCTGGTGTTGAATGCAGAGCCTCCAAACTTGTTGTTCTATTTTTTTTTTTCTGTTCTTACCATCACGGTTGTTTTGAGATTTGACAAAGAATGCACCCTCTATAGTTCTTTCTTGCCTCATCAGCCTCCTTTGCTCTTGTGCTTGTAGTGCATTCAACAACTCTGCCAAGGTAATGCTTGACGGATTTTTAGAATTTTCTAAAGATGAGATTGTTGTCTCAAACTTCTCTGGAATTGTTACTAGAATTTTTTGAACAATTCTAGAATCAGAAAAATCAGTGCCAAGAAGTCTTACATTGTTAACAATGCTGAGAAGTTTGTTAGAATATTCCTTGATTGTTTCTGATTCTTTCATCTTTTGTAACTCAAACTCTCGGATTAAGTTTAGCACCCGTATCCCTTTGATTCTCTCATTTCCTTCTTATTCTCCTTTCAGAAAATCCCAGATTTCCTTTGATGTTTTGAGAGTCATTATTCTGTAAAAAATGGTGGGTGAGATTGCTGCAAATAGAGTTGCTTTTGCTTTCGATGTTCTTTGCTTCTTCTCTCTGTGATTTTTTATTTGTGCAACTGTTGGATTGTCTGACAAAGTTGGCACTTCATATACTTGTTCAACTGCTTTCCATAGATCATTAGCATCAAGATAGGCTTCCATTCTAACAGCTCATACTTGATAATTGATCCCATCAAATACTGGAGGTGCAACTGCAGTAAATGGCATTTCTGAGTTCATACTGTATGTGTTGTGTTTAGATGAAAAGTATTTGAAGGTTGTGTTTAGGCTCTCTCAATCTCACAAGTGTTTGAAGGTTGTGTTTAGGATCTCTCAATCTCACAAGTCCCTCAAGAAAATCAGCTCTGATACCAATTTGTTGTATATATTGAAGAGAAAACAAAACTTTGCTGTTGTAGTTGCAGCAGAACACACTACTTTATTGATTTTCAATACGATTATTTATATAATATGAAAAAACAGAATTGCAAGATATTCTCCTAGGATATCTGATTTTCTGTTACATGGAATAAAAATAGCTATTAGACTAGCAACAAGAAACAAACTCTAATACTGTAAACAAACTCAAATTCTGCTGAGATTTTATTTTGCTTCTAGAGTCATTCTTGGTCAACACTCTCTCTAGAAAATCTCCTATCCAAAGATTTTTACTTTTAAGTTTTATTCCGTTATGTTATTTGTTTTGCCCTCCTTCACCCATTCACAAAACCCTACCTTTTAACCATCATCCTCAACATGTTCTTCGACAAATCAACAACCCAAACCCTACCTATCTCATATCTGTTTACCTTGAAAGATTCCCTCCCCACCGGAGGTCGTTTGATCTGAAAAAGCTACGGGGCTGGCCTCCTATGCCCGTAAAAAGAACATTGTTAATAATATTTTTTCTTACTTCTTTATTTAAATTATTGAGAATCTTTGTTATAAAGAACATTGTTAATAAAAATCTTTTGTCAAAACAATACATTTTTTTCTCTTTTAAAATCTAAATCTTTCTAACTTTTACAAATATTGATTTTAATTATTATATAATTAAATAAAAATTGATTTTAAAATTACCAAACAACAGCATCATGCAGGAGCTAAAGCTACTGTTATTCTAATCGACAACAGCATCATGCAGGCGTAAAAGCAACCGCGAGTGTAATCAAGGACAAAGTATTTGATAAAGGAAGGTAAAGTTGTCTGTATCCTCCGATGTGGGTTCCTCTCTTTTTCGTCCTTTGGCAGCCTGTTCATTCCCCTCTTCTATTCTATACACCACAAAGAAACGACAGTGAGTGTGGTGGGGATGGGACTTTGGATTTTTGTGAACGATGATAATCAAATGGCCCCCATGACATAGTATCAGTAACAGGGTGAATTTTTCATCCCAAAAACAGACCTCGCGACAATCTAGTCCTGCTTGACTCAGCCTTTTCCTCACCGATTCACTCGTGTTTCGTCTACGACTAGTTTGTCCCACAAACCCAAGAGATCCCTCCACACTCTTTCAATGTCACAAGCAAGCCGAATAACACTAATGAATGTGAACAAAATAAACAACAAAGCAAATTATAGGAACAAGTCCCAACCTTTTCATTAACTCAATTAAAGGATTACACAAAGTTCTTCTTGTGTGCTATGCCCATTTCCGTCCTCTGCATGCTACACATTTTTACAGCCTATCTATTTACAAGATAATGGAAGTTACAAGTAGAAATTGCCTCTAACTTCCTGCACAGCTGTAGCACCCATTATCCCATGTTCTACCGCTTTCTTTCCCACATAAAAAACTGCCGCAACTGCCGATAACTGCTCCCAAAACTTCTGCAACTGCATTGGCATGTTCTCCCACAAGCCAATTGCCCACTGCCAGCACACATGCTGCCAGCTTAACTGCCTTGCATGCCTTGGATCGTCCGTTGTCCAAGTCAGGATTCGTTGCCGAACATCAACCATGCCCTATTGAATCGTTGACGCACACTGCTGCTGAATCTGCTAACGCCTAACCTAGTTTTATTAGCAACTTTTGAAATGGGAATATGCCTTTATATAATTTATATTAGCACTAGTTAGCCGAACTAGATAGTATATAAAGATAAAGAAACAATAAGAAACCTAACAACGTGTATACATACAATCTATTTTACATTTTAATACACATAACTACTTGAAAACAATAAAGATGTGAATTACATATAATCAACTAATTAATACGTTATTAACAAAATTTAAACAATTTTAGGGACCTCAAGAAGAATTGATCTCATATATATATATATATATATATATATATATATATATATATATATATATATTTCCTTTTGATATTACATGTAAATAAAAAATATTCAATATACATCTTAAATTAAAAATTATAATATGATATTTCAATTGGTCTAGATAAAAACAACAATTAACAATTATATTGGTAAGAAATAATTTCTCCACTTAAGAACTGTTTTGAATCAAGATTTTAAAGTCACTAATTAAAAGATAACCCATCAGTTTTAAAAATTTAATTGAATATTATGAAAATATACACAAAAGCTAGAATTAAAACCTTCAATTTCATGGATAAGAAAAAAAAATGAATTTAAACTACAAAGTCCTTGAAAATAACCTACTAATTTCAAAATTAAAAATATTATAAAAATTATCTATAACTAAAATCTCCAATTTTATTAATAAGAGACGATTTTTTAAATTAAAATCATAAACTATCTTGACTTAAAATTCTATAGTTCCTAAGAAACAACCTGCCAATTTTAAGAGTTTAATTGGATATTATAAAAATATACACACCAACTATACAGAGATATTAAAGTACACACATACCCGAATTGTGATAATATCAATTATGTATATAGAATGTACGGATGCCAGCTCTCAAGGACACACTTCTGTTTTAATATTGACTTGAAAGTTTGCCTGCGCTAAGCTGCGGGTTAATTTTTTTGTATAAAAATATTAAAAAAAGTTAAAATCTAAGAGTGTTAGCTTTTTCTACAAAGTTATACCTAAGAGCATTGGGTCTGTTTGCTACTCCTAACCCAAAAGTTATATTTATAATATTAATAATAATATTAAACTTGCATGACTCAAATGTAAGTGAGTTTGGTTGCAACATCAAAACCAGAGCCTTGGATATGAATCTGCTTGCAAAGTCTTGTTATAAAAGTGTGGTAATTAAAAAGAAAAAAAATTTAATATTAGAGAATGAAATTAAAAAAATATATATTAATTGAAAAGAAAAAAACAATAAAGCAAAGCATTATTCCGATGAATAGTGCTTTGCAAGGAGGGGTACTGTAAAATCTCCTTATGAGATCACAATAATCTAATAAACAGTAAACAAAACAAATCAAAAAGTTTAATTCTTAATCAAATCCATATTAAAAGATGAAATTGAAAGAAAAAAATTACTTAAGAAAAAAAAAACAATTTGAATCAACTGGTTTAACCCGTCAAACCTGGGATTCGTGCCATGAAATTGAAAGAAAAAAGATTGATGTCTTTTAGTTATAGTTAATTATAATCTTTAAAGAAGAAATTGGAAGAAAAAAACTAATAAAAAAAGAAAAAAATCTGAATCAACTGGGTTAGCCCACCAAATCAGGTTAACCCGTCAAACCTGAGATTCGTATCATGAGAGTGTGATAACGAAATACGAAAAAATTAACTTTAATAAACTAAAGTGAAAAAAAAAGATTAATTAAAAAGAGAAAAAAAGAGAAAAAAAACCTACAGGAAGAAAAAAACTAATGAAGAAACAGAAAAAAAATCTAAATTAATTGGGTTAACCCGTCAAACCAGGTTAATCCGTTAAACCTGAGATCCGTGTCATGGAAGTTTGATAACTAAATAGAAAAAAACTTAATATTAACAAACTAATTTTTTAAAAAATAATAATTAAAAAGGAAAAGAAAGCAAAAGAAAAAAAAAAAAAAACAAAAATACTAAACAAAAAAATATTAATTAAAAAAACAAAGAAACAAAAACCTACATGAAGAAAAAGAAAAAAAAATCTGAATTAACTGGGTTAACCCGTCAAATCTGGGATTAGTGTCATGAAAGTTTGATAACTGAATAGGAAAAAAAAATTACGGGTTAACCCAGAATTAACTGGGTTAACCCGTCAAACCCGGAATCCGTGTCATGAAAGTTTGATAACTAAATATAAAAAATTTAACATTAACAAACTACATTAAACGAAAAAATTAATTAAAAAGAAAAACCAGAAAAAAAATTCGGGTTAACCCGTCAAACCCGAAACCTGTGTCATGAAAGTTTGATAACTAAATAGAAAAAAATTTAACATTAACAAAAAAAATTAAACAAAAAAAATATTCATTAAAAAAACAAAGAAAAAAATAGCTTAAAAAAAACAAAGCAAAAGGCAAAAAAAGAAAAAAAAATGCCTAAAAAAACAAAGCAAAAAAAAAAGACAGCTTAGCGTTTCACTGTGGATTGCACTCGAAAAAATAATTAATTAAAAAGAAAACCAAAAAAAAATTTGGGTTAACCCGTCAAATCTGGAACCCGTGTCATGAAAGTTTGATAACTAAATAGAAAACAATTTAACATTAACAAAAAAATATTCATTAAAAACAGCTTAGAAAAAAACAGCTTAAAAAAAAGCAAAAAAGCAAAAAAAAAAAAAGAAAGCAGCTGCTCAGTGTTTTACTGTGGACTGTACTGTGTAGTCTATAGTAAAAGACTGAGCAGTTTTAGCTATTGTTACAATGTTTAAATATTCTTACAAAATTAAAGAAAATTAGCAACTTTAAATTATATAAATTCTGCAGCGAATATATGCCTTTATATACTATATCTTCGAAGGATTAGCTCCACCTTTAAATAAGCCGAACTACCTCACCTAGTTTTATTAGCAACTTTTGAAACGGGAATATGCCTTTATATACTATATCTTCGAAGGATTAGGGTCTAGAGTCTAGACTCTAGATAGTAAGTGACATTATATTTCTTTTCCTTTTCTTTTTATTGAACAATCGTCAACTTTCTCACACAGAGATTAAATTCATATTTCTGATCCAATAAAAAAACAAGTTATTTATACAAATCTTAATGTATTATTTAGTATGTTGGAGAATATTAATTGAACCCAATTGTCTCGTGTGTATTGAATAATTTGTCTTAATATAATTTAATTTGATACACACTAAACGAGACTCAGTCAAGCTTAGATTTGAACCAATTTAGATTTAAAAACAATTTAGATTTAAAAAAAAATAGAAGAAGAATTGGTTAGACCTAACCTAATAAAAAACCATAATTGCTTGCAACTCGACCGACATTAGAGAAAACATAAGTAAGAAATTCAATGATTTATTTTTGGTTAAAATAAGATTGTTTTGATTTTTTTTAATTTAGATTAACCTGTTTGACCCTCTTATCCCGTGACCTAAGCCTTACCCAGAGTTGACCCTCAAGTTAGGTTTAAAAGCTATGATACTAAAAATTGTTATCCATACATTGACTTAGATCAACTCTAGTTGACCCTCTAGACTAGTGACCCAAGTGTTGCCCTACGTCGACCTCCAAGTTAGGTTTTAAAACTATAATAATAATGTTTATCCTTACATTGACCTTAATCAACCTGGGTTGACCCTCCAACTTGTGATCTAGGTCTTGCCTTGGATCGATCATTTAGTTGGGTTTTAAAATTGTAATAATAACTATTTTTATCCTTATATTCACTTGAGTCAATGATTAACTTGACCTGTGACTGGCCCTAGGTCAACCCCCAAGTAGGGTTTTATAACTGTGATACTAACTATCTTTTATCCTTACATTGATGTGGGTCAATGATCAACCTGACGAGTGACTCGGGCCTGACCTCGAGTCAGGTTTTAAAATTATGATAATAATTACATTGACCTGAGTCACTGATCAACCCTACCCGACATCGGGGCCTAGCCCTGAGTCGACCCATAAGTAGGGTTTTGAAATTATGATAACAACTACTTTTATTTTTATGTTGACCTGGGTTAATGGTCAACCCGATCCATGACTCGGGGCCTTGCTCCAACCTGAGTCGACCTCCTTGTCGGGTTTTAAGACTATGATAATAATAATTTTTATCTTTACGTTGACCTAAATCAACCATGTTATAGATATTAAGTGAAAATATATTTTTTTCTTTTTTTTCCTTTTCTTTTAATTTTTAAAAAATTCCTTTCAGAAAAACTAAATTCAATAAAGACAAAAAAAACCCTAAGATAACTCGTGTTATTTTCAAAATCACTAAAAATCCCATAAAAAGTAAAAAGAAAATAGAGTCCAATCTCCAATTAAATAAAAATAGAATGAAAAAAAGGGGTCTGGATTGACTTACCAAGTCGGTTTGAGTAATTGAAACAAATCACATGCGTTGTTAGAGTAGCAATCTATAAAACAAATAAAACAAAGTACTATGAAACAAGTATCTAATGCTTATATTCAATCAATTAATTTAATTTAATAAAAAAATAAAATTTCCTTAAAAAACCTAAATTTAATAAAAACCCAAAAAAACATGTGATAATCTGAGTTATTTTTAAAATGACTGAAAATTATCATAGAAAGCAAAAAAAATGGGGCCCAATCTCCAACTAAATAAACATCGAATGAAAAAGGGTCTGGATCGACCCGTCAAGTTGGTTCGAGTTTTGAAACAATGGGTCATGTGATCTTTATATAAGAATGACCTTTAAAAATGATGAAATTAAAAAAATTAGTAAATTTGGATGAACCTTTTAAACTCGAGTTAATCTCTCAAATTCACAACTCATTAAATCTTAGATCCGAGTTCAATCAAGAAGTTTGATACCAAACTAATTTAACGTTGAGGAATGAATTCAAAAAAAAAAAACAACTTTTAAAGATTTTCAAGGAAAAAAAAATCCACAAATAGGAGACATTGAATCACGAAGGCCTTTATATCCAATAGTCGAAAACTATGCAAATATATTGTAAATTGGAATTCCAGATGAGTTGGTGACTACCTTTCGGCCCGATGGATGTATCTATAGAGTTCCTTCTACCCTTCGCGATTTTAACGAAGCTGCCTCTATTCCTCAGGTGATTTCAATAGGGCCTCTTCGCCAGCATGATAACAAAGCATTAAAGGCCGTGGAAGATCAGAAATGGAGATATATGAAAGATTTTTTCGGAGTGCGAATTCAGAAGGAGTAAAGAAAAGAACGTTTGACAACACTTTTGAGCGCCATTAAAGATGATGATGCTGCCATCCGACTTCGCTATGTAGCTGATATCTCTGAGATTTGCAGTGAGAAGTTTGTGAAGATGATTCTATATATTCGATGCTGTATTCATCTTCGAGCTCTTCTTGAGGAATCAAGAACCTAGAAATCGATCCTTGTAAGAACAGAAAAGGTTTTTGAAAATGTTATGGAAAAGACTTCAACGATCGAGTGGTGAAGTCGGAAATTTCTTATTTTTCGAATAGTAGGAAAATTTTGGAGTTACATTAAAGTTATAAATCTCTATCATCATCGTCGTCGTCGTCTTCCTTTACTAGTGGAGTGGTAAACGGATTATTAGTTCTAAAATCTGAATATTAGGATATATCTAGTGATTTATTTTATAACAGTAGTGCGATATAATCAACAATTATTTGCATCATTAAATAAAAACACAATTATTGGCACCTCGATGTGACAAAATATCTTCTTCTTGTTTTTTTTTTTTTAATTTTTAAATCAAGCAGCTTTCACTTCCAAATCATAAAGACTTGCACTGAGATAAAATAGTCTTTTTCAAATAATCAAAAGCCATTTAAGAATTCAACATGGGCAATAAGATCTTTATACTTTTATTTTGCACCATGAAATTAATTCATCACTCTTAAAAGTAAAAAATTCTAAACCTTGGTCTAGGGACTTTATTGTCTATTTAGATTTTTTTAAAATAGTAAAATTAATAATTTAACACTGGTGCTAAAAAAAACAACATTCACGGACTTTTTTAGTCCTTTTCTTAATTTAAACTCAATTAAATTATTTCATTACCCTTTAAATTTTTTAAAAATCTTGCCCTTTAGTTTGCAGTTACTTTCGTCTTTTGCATTTGGTTATTTTGTTATATTTGGTTTCATTAGGAGCAATATTGTTATTTGCTAAATAAGAAAATAAAAAAAGATTGAGGGCACGTGGATAGGAGCCACAACTTTCAAATAATATGTTTGGCACCGTCTGGTGGTCGAATTCATGCTTCTGAGGCGGCGACCAAAGCATCCTGGCAACCCTTGCATGATTAGGTGGCGTATATGGTCTAATTATTTCTGGCTTGGCATGTGTGCTTTTTTTTTTTTTTTTATGCCGGCCTTTTAAAATTTTATTTTTTTAAGATTTAGTTTTTTTTAGTTACTATTTATTTTATTTTAAATAATTTATAAAATTAAATATATTTTTTAATTTAATCCCTATAAATTTTTTTATTTGTTAGATTTGATTTTTATTCTTTTAATGTTGTTGGTTTTTATAGAAGATAATTTTTAAAATTGTCTTTTTTTATATATATATATATATATATATATATATATATATATATATATATATAATTTCATTCTTTTCTAGTGTTTTCCATTCAAATATAATCCTCTTTTTATTATTGCTATTTCTTTTACATTGAAAAAAGTTTTATTCAACATCTAATTGGTCAAGTGTTTAATTTCTTGGTTGAGCTTTTGTCTAGATTTTAATACATTGCAGGTTTAAAAGATTAACTTAGATTTACTTGTTTTTTTTTGCCATTTTTAAGCTCTTTTTTTGTTTCATACTCCAACATTTTTTTTGTGTGCTTTCTATAAGATTTTTTGGTCGTTTTGTTTTGAAAATAACATTTGTTGCCTTGAGTTTTTTTTCCGGTATTTGTTAACTTTAGCTTTTTTTTAAAGGAATTTTATTTTTTTGATTAAATTAAATTAATCTATTTCATCATGCAACATTAAACTGATCAAGTGTTAGTCTTCTTGGATGAGCCCATGTCTAGAATTTAACAAATTACAGGTTCAAGAGATTAACCTGGATTTAAGAGGCTCACCTAAGTGTTTTTTTAAGCTATTTTGTTTTGTTTCATCTTCTAACATTGTTTTACTTCTTCTTCTTTATGTTTTCTATAAGATTTTTTAATTGTTTTGAAAATAACACGGGTTATCTAGAGTATTTTTCCCTTGTTGAATTTAAATTTTTTAAAAGAAATTTTTTTTTGAATCAAATCAAATTAATTGATTAAATATAAATATTAAATGCTCGTTTCATGGTATTTTATTTTTGAATTAAATTAATTTATTTTATTATTTAATATTAAATTTGTCAGGTGTTGAGTCTTCTTAAATGAGTCCGGGTCTACAATTTAATGTATTACAAGTTTGATAGATTAACTAGGGTTTAAAAAGCTCCCATTAACTCTTTTTTTCATCCTTCAAAATTTTTTTTCTTTTTTTTTTTTTTACTTTCTATAGAATTCTTTAGTCATTTTAAAAATAACACGAATTATCTTGAGTTTTTTTTTTGCCTTTGTTGAATTTAAATTATTTAAAATGATTTTGTAAAATTAAATTAAATTAAATGATTAAATATAATATAAAATATTCATTTCATGGTATTTTATTTTATTTGCTTTACGGGTTATTACTCTTTCAGTGCATGCGATTCTTTCAATTACATAAACCTTAATTTGTTTTTACTTCTTTGAAAAAAACTAATGTCATAAGAATATTTTTTTATATTGAAAAAAAATTAATCCTATTTTTTTTAGACATGCACAAGTATTACAAACGCAGTGTTTAGTTCGACAAATCCAACGGACAACGAATTTCGGTATTAAAAAAACAAGAAAAAAATACAAAATACAATTATGGCTGCAACTTTCCTGGACATGAAATTAGAGAAAGATAAATCTTGAACTCCACCAATTATATTATAAATTTGTATTGGTTGATCTTTGTGTTTGGTAAAATATTATGAGTTGTTTTTAATTGAAAATGTATTTAAATAATATTTTTTAAATAATAAATTAAAATCATAAAAATACATCAATTTATATATTTTTAGATAAAAAATAATTTAAAAATTATTTTTGCAAGGCGAAAGTTACGAGCATTAAGATTCGAAATTGAGCCACTTGAATTCTGGGTTTATTTTTGTACACGGTGAAAATTATAATTTAAAAAAACATTAAAATAATATTTTTTAACTTAAAATATAAATAAATACATAGAAAAACAAGCACCAGTCGCGAGACAAACCATTATAGCAGTCGAGACACGAGAGCACTACCACAATAAATATACTTGTGCTGGGATTGTTGAATGAACCATTAAAATCCAACTACCAGTAAACCTAACCACATACGGATTTTTGTTTTATCACCGCAATGATAAATACAATTAGATATTTATGATTTCTTTTTGGCTAAATAGCTTAAACCTCTGGGAATGTTAACCCATTTATTAATTAAAATCAGATTCTTTTATCAAATATTATATGTTCATTCATTAAAAAACTCTAATACGTGAAAGTCACTTGTAAATTAATCTAAACCCTTTATTTATTATTTATTTTTAGATACTATTTTAAGTATACGAGGAATAAAATATCAATGATAGTTGATTCAGGTAGTTTGAAGTTTGTTATTTTTAAATAAGATTTTGAGCTTAAGTCTTGTAAATAAAATATATGGGAAAGTTTTATTTTTTAGGGGGACCGATCTGGTTCGATTAGATTTGTCAGGTTAGTGGACTTTTAGGCACTTAGGTTTAGATAAAAAAAAAAAACAATGATGATTGAATCATAGTTATAAAACCCGATCCGGTAGTTGATCTGGTAAAATGACCAGGTTATGGGTTCTTGGGGGTCAACCCGAGTCAACCCCTCTCCTTAAATATAAAGATTAAAGAAATCAAACTGCTATATCATCCCTAAACCGCAAAACCCAATGATAAATTGCTTGTCTTTTCCTACCCATTTTTAGCATAAGCAGCCGAATGAAGAAGAAAATACTTGTGTAACTAAAATTTAAGCAGTAGAACAAAAATAGAATGGTATTATAAGCTTCCAACAAATCCAAAAAATTCCTTAAAAATCACAATAAATCATAAAACATAAGAAGAAGAAAAAACTAAAGTTCACTCGATTCATTTCTCATATGTTCACCATTGCAAAGCTAATCAATCAACAAGAAGATCAAAAACTAATAATACGGGCAACATGGAGGAAATGCCTTCAAAGTCAGTGCTCAATGTGAATATGTCAATAAAGAATGAAACCGACAACAACAAAGTTCATGTTTGCAAATTATATCAGATGTTTCTCTTCATGGGTAACTAAAGGATGGTTGTCAAATGAATACTTTTTCCAATTATTTGTTCCAATCCGAAGAAGAGCTTAAAAAGCATGGAAAAAGAGGGAAATCTCAACAAAGATAAAAACATTAAAAAGTAAGCAGCGTAAGGAAAATAGAGCACCTGTAGAAATAAACACCAATTTCTCCGATGAAATCTCAACCAATTATTTGTTTTGTAAAAGATAACAGAGAAGGAAATTAGGGGCGGGCTGCTCTTCTTAGGAAATTAGGGCAGAGACTAATTGATTATTTGTTCAACTTTCGTTTTGCTGCCAGCGACTCAAAGAAAAGTTAAATGTATATATCTACCGGGTCTCGCGGGTCGCCCGAGTTTGACTTTTTTTGCTATAATTGGTTTTTAATCTTGTTCGGACTGGTTCAGCCACCAGGTCAATCAAATCTCAAGTCAAACCACCAGATCGGGCCGGATTTAATAACTGTGGATTGAACTAGGATTGAACTAGCTAGTTTTCTAATTTATTTCTCACCATCTAATTTACAAAAACAGCAACCAAAAAACGCCAGTAATTTCAGAACTAGCCACCCAAACTTCATTAAATCAGATTTCATTAAATCGGGCATCAATTGGCATTGCAATCATCCAACTAAAAAACGCCAATAATTTATTTCATTTGTCCCTCTCGGTCAAGGCAACCCCCTCTAGCATAGTCAAAAGGTCGCTTTTTTATGCTCCACAAAAACACGTTCATCCTTATTCTTTTCTTTTTACTTTCCCTGTCTAACCTCTTCCTTTCCTTCATTTGTTTTTTGTTGGGACGAGTCCTCATCTGGACCCATACAAGTGTGACAAAAGGGAAGAGCTGTCCATGAATTATTAGTGAAGTGAAATGCATGTCTGCTAGTCACTGTTTTGAGCCCACTTATCAGTGAAAATAAGATTCCTTTTTTATTGTCTCGCAGCCACCATTTTAGTTCTGTTGTGAAAAATCGTGGTCTCTCAAGTTTTTATTCATTCAAATTTGGTCATCAATCTTCATTTTCTTTTAACTTCACCATCAAAAGTTATAATGTTTTTTTAGTTTAACGTGGGTGTTCGGGCCAGCTTGCGCGCACCTCGACTAATCCCACGGGCCCTGAAGTTAACGACCATGTAAGCCTCTAGTGGCCATCATATAAGCAACCACATGGCTTGAACCTGAGATCACAAAGGGAACAAATATCTTGGTCCCAAGCTCTTACCACTATGCCACTACCTAAATAGTTAAATGATAGGTCAATTTCACATCATATAATTCTTAGTTATTGTTAAGAATATTATTAAAAGAATAAGGATGAAAATTATTACAATAAAAATCAACTATCTTTCCCTATCAGTACTGTTCAAGATATGCATAAATTTACATTTTAGTCCCTCAAGATTTTAATTATTTATACTTGGTCCATTCTATTTCTGGAAACCAAAACTATGTCGAGAAATTTTACCATCTCTCGTCCCCAATTTTACAGAATATGCATCCCAAAGGCACTGGAGAATTCTTTACCTTTCATGTTTCTTTCCCTTGCGTTTTATGACAAGTAGCCAGCTAAAAGTCGGACCACCTGACTTTAAGAAGAGGCCCTACTTCTTCCATATGCAATGTCTTTTCCCATTTCAAGTCCTTATCTACTGAGGCCATTCTTTTCATGTGTTGCTGTGAAAAACGAATGCATGATTGCAATTTGACTTGCGGGGGTAATTAAGATTACAATGTACAGACAACCTATTCATGGGTCCCGGGGTTCCATCGTTTTCTTTATCTGTATTTATTAGGAAGAAAAATGACGGAACCTCGAAAGCCGATAGAGAGAGGTTTTTTAGACAAAAATTAGAATTTCAGCTTCACCCGATTGACCAATTGATATTGACTCAAACCAGTACGAATTAAGTGTTAGGTTTTTATAGATAATTAGCTTATCATGGAGATAATATACAAAGTTAATTTGGTCATTTCATTAAATTTGAAAAGTGAAGTTGTTTTAAGATGTAAATGGTAATTTTAATTTATTTAATTATGTTTAAGATAATATTTTAATAACAAGGAACCATACATATCAATTAGCTTTCTTTTACCAATGAAGTTAAATCATCTACAAGGGGAAAAAAAAGGCTTCAGTCCTAATTTGCCTCAGCTGAAAGACATCACATATTCTCTGATCATCACCTAACTGCTCTCTAATCACCAAAAAATTAAAAAGAAAAGAAAATAAAATAAACTAACCAGTAGTCAAGTGGGCAAAAAAGAAAATTCATAATCAAGCAAATAAAACGTGCTAGGTTCATGATTTGTTTCTTAATTATTTTTTAATTCGAAGTTGAAACTCATTTGACGTATTGCTGAAACTTAGTTTATTGTTTAATTATGAAGGCCTTCGAGAGTCCAAGGTCAAGGGTAAGGTTGTCCCCATGCATGTGTGAACTGTTATTTTTGTTTCTATACATTACTCTGATGAAATGAAATTTAACTATTGTTCTTCTGGTGTTATAATTAGTGTAAACAACTCTAGGAAATGCCTTTTTATTATTCCTATACGAGGTTAAGGCAGTAGCGGGCAGAGTCAGAAATTTTTTAATGAAAGGGTAAATTACTAATCAATTATGTTGTTCTTCCTTATTTGTTATTTTGTATAAGTGAATTAAATATAAATATTAAATATTTTCTTTTTAATTTATCTATTATATCTTTAATTTTTTGAATTGCCTTGTACTTCATTTTTAATCACTAGTAAATTCATCACCAACATTTTTCATATGAAATTCATAATAAAATACTTATCAATTCATCAAAACTCATTTCAATCCATATCCATTAGCATATGATATTACCAATATACATATTAATTCAACAAATCCATAAATTATTATGAACCCCAACATTTTTAATAACTAATTATAAAGAAATAAAACTAAAACTAGATAATGAAACAAATAAAAAAAATGAAGAAAACTCTTTTAAAGCATAAAGTATAAGAAATTACTTGCTTAACTAATTAATAGTTTAGGGCTTGAAGAGAAATTTAATAGAAAAAAACGAGGCATGGGCAATAGTGAAAAACAAAAAAAAGCTTGGATGAATTAGTAGCTAACAAAGAAAATTAAACTTGGAAAGTTATTATATTAATATTTTAATATAAAAAAATATTTTAAAAAATAAATAAATTAAAGGGGCAATTGCCCCTCTTGCCCCATTGTGGATCATCGAACATTTGGTAAATAAAAACAAATTTTGTGGAAATATTTTTAATAAAGTGTCTTGCACATGCGTCAACTGTAATAGAGAGAGAAAAAAAAAAAGTTGGCATGAAATAGAAATTGTTTTGGAACGTAATAAAATATATTGACACCGACAATCAATTAAAGATGGAGAGGGAGTACTCCTCCTCCTATATATAACATGCACAAGAGACTCAAGTTACAGAGAATGGAAGTGTGAGAGAGGCTGCCATTTTTCAGCTAAAGCAGTATATATTGCGTCCAGGATCAGACGAAGCTCTGCTGTTTGATCTCCATTTATAAAATATTATTACTGTTTTTCCCAGGCCAGGTACTCGGTTTCTCTGTGTTTTTTTTTTCCCTTTCATTATTTTTATTCAGCATATAATTTCTTTTTATTTCAATAAAGCTAGTTTTTAAATTACTGCATGATGTAAGTTGTCTAATTATATAGTTAACCTCGTTGATTAAATATAAGTTGTCTAATAAAACTCATTAATTAAATAAATTACCATGAGCAACCTGACCCTGCCCTCGTGTGAATATCGGGTTTAATGATTAATTAAGAGGTATACTCCTTTCTTTGTTAATTATTGAGTTTAAAGTTGGTTTAGTTTACAAGTGAATTAAGAAGAAAATAATTTTTATCTCATATTAAAAATATAATTTTTAAAATGTTTCGTGGATTTTTATTATATAATAAATTAAGTAAATATTATAGTAAATAAGCTTTTTTAGTGGATTTTCTAATACTATTATATAAATATTTATAATATAAAAAAGAAAAAGTTTAATTTGTAGTGAGATTAATTCTTTAATGAGTAATTTTTATAATTTTTATAATTAATTTTGATATTTATGAATATTGAGATAAAAATAAATAATAGTTATTCAATTTAATTTAAAATATAACTGTCTTATTAATAATTATATAATTTCATTAAAATATTTTAATTCTATATAAACTTATCATTACATAAAGAGATACATAAGTTTTTATTCTTTTAGAGTCTTAAATGAAAATAAATAAACACTTTAAAAAAAAGTTTTTTTTTATCATAAGTTGAATTTTATGGTGAGAATATGTGAATAACATAAAAAGAAGTAGTTCAATAGTATGAATTAATTTCCCTTGTTAACAAAAATAAAATCTTTTAGGAATTTAAAGATCTTTTACAGTTTTTTTTATCCTAATTAAATTTTGGTGAACTAATCCATTATCTTGTCAGATAAATCACTTAGTTTCGTTGGAAACTAACAGCAAATATTAGCATTGTGTTCTGTTGCATAAGCAAAAAAATTCAAACGCGTAGAAATAAGTAATATTTTTGTGAAATAGATTCTAGTGGGAGTACGTAACTGTTGTTTATTTATGTTACTGGACAGCAAAATTTGATAGATGGGAGAGATTCGTTCACCATACTTTTCTATTGATCAAGAACACCTCAAAGATAATGCTGAAATTCGTTCACCATATTTTTCAAGTGGTGGAGACTACCTTGGAGTTAATGCTGAAATTCGTTCACCATATTTTTCATTTGATACTCAAGATTACCATGGAGATAATGCCGGAATTCATTCCTCGTATTTTTCAGCTGCAGACTACCATGGAGAAGATGCTGAAATTCCTTCTCGAACATTCTTTCACCAAGATAATATTGTTGAGAATCCATACAATGCAGAAAATTTTGTTGAGCAGGATATTGTTCAAAACACATACAACGCAGAAAAGCTCATTCAACGGGTAAGAGTTGAAGAACTGTACTCGGATCTTGAAGCTGGAGGAGCTGTATATAAATCCGATGAAAATCTAAATGATGGGAATTGTATCTACAGAGTTCCTGATGCACTTTGCAAATCAAATGAAGCCATCTATACTCCTCAAGAAGTTTCTATAGGCCCTATTCACCATGACAAGAAGAATTTGCAGCCCATGACAACGCAAAAGGTGAGATATTTGAAAGAATTCTGTAACAGGGTGGTAGGGGAAACAAGGGTGCAACAAGTGAAGTTCCTGGAGAAAATTTGGAACACCATTAAAGAGGATGAAGAGAAGATCCGCCGATGTTATGAAGATGGTGCTCATGAAGTTGCAGAAAATGATCAGTTTGTGAAAATGGTGTTGTTGGATGCTGTTTTCATCTTGGAGCACTTGTTGAGGAATAAAGATTTTAAAAAATATGGAGATGATTCCTTATTGCGTAGAAACGGGTTAAGGTTTCGGATTCGACAAGACTTCTTGCTGCTTGAGAATCAGTTGCCATTCTTCATTCTTGAGAAATTATATGACCATCTTCTTGAAGACGGCGAAGGAAATTATACTTCTTTTCGAGATCTTGCCTACGAGTACTTAAATAGGTACAATGCGAGTGCATACAAGCCGAGCGACAAGGAGATATTACATTTCACCGATTTGGTCAGATCTTCATTATCCGTCAACCATCCAGAAATGAGGAGTGACGAACCGATTGGAAAATTTTATAGCGCTACCAAGCTGCATGAGGCAGCGATTAATTTTAAGGAATTACGAAATGAATGCTTACTTGACGTAAAATTTTCTTCTACAAAAGGTGAGTTACGTATACCACGTCTTCGGATAGACCACCACACTGAACTTCTCTTCGGAAACCTCATTGCCTTGGAGCAGTGTCATTATAAAGGAGAAGATCAGTATATCTGCCATTACGTTAAGCTACTTGATACTCTTGTTGCCAAACCCAAAGATGCGGATCTCCTCATTAAAAATAAAATCATTGACACAGACAGAGATGGTGCTTCTGTGAAGAATATGATCGACAGGCTTTCGGCAGAAACTTCTGAAGAATATTCCATTTACTATAGCCTCTACAAGCAGCTGGATCAACACTACCAGCACTCCTGGTTGAAAAATAGCGCATACTTTAGAGAGGTATATTTTGGAAACCTTTGGAGAAGTACTGCAACTGTTAGTGCAGCTGTCCTGCTCCTCTTCACTTTTGTACAAACAATTTGTGCAGTCGTTGCCTTGCGCTAGTACTCCAAGTGGACCAAGTTAGCCCCAATCCGGTGTAATTTTATTTCTCTCATTGCTGACCTTCGTTGTATTGTTTGTGTACTTTCCGTTTCCTTTGCAGTTTTTCATTGTACTTCAACTCATGGGCTTTCTTTGTATTTAGTAGTCATGACTTTGTAATGATGGTTCTGATGGATGCTGTCTTCACTATCAAGTTCATCTTGCAGAATTCAACAAATCTCCATCGTAAAGAGTCTGGACCGTCAGAGAAAGCAAAAATTATCTTAGGACTTGATACTACTCGAAAATCAACTACCTTACTTCATTGTTGAGAAACAGTATGACAAGAGATATTACCCTACATTTCTTCAGCTTATCTATAACTACTTTGAACATCGCTACGTGCCTGCAGTGGAGGCAAAACCTCATCCAAGGGAAGTAAAACATTTCACTGATTTGGTAAGGTGTTCTATGTTGATTGAGCCTAGTCCTCGCAACCTTGATTTTCCTATTGAACTCAAATATAATGCAACCACGCTCCTTAAGGCAGGAGTTAAGTTTGTAGTTGTTGATAATAACCATCTGCTTGACATAAGATTTGATAATGGGGTGTTGAAAATACCACGCTTGGTCACTTGAAACATTTTCGAATGTACAATTAGAAATATTCTATGGCCTTGGAGCAGTTCCATTACTATCCACATGCAACTTACATATGCGATCACTTGTCAAGACTGAAGAAGATGTGGATTTGCTTGTTGAAGAGGGAGTATTGTCAGCTGGCTAGAGAACAACGCTATGGTAGCAGATTTGATTAACCAACTTTGTGGAGGATTTGGACAAATTTACACTCGCCATCGTCATGTCCGTGAAGGATTAAATGCTTTTTTTCTTATGAAGAATTTACAAGGACTAATTAACACAACCATAGAAGAGTAGTAACCTAGAAAGTAGAAACTTCATGAAGAAAATAGAATGATATAGGCAGCCATGTTAGAGGTCCTAAGGAATGTTAAATAAGGTGCAGAAATGCTGAGCATTTTCCTCTTCATCACATAAACATATATTTAGGGCAACGAACAAGAATGTTCAACTTCCATGAAGCCCTCGGGTCCACGGTTATTAGTAGAACCAAAAACCAACAGAGTTAAACTAATTAATTGAATTTTTATCGATGTAACTATGAGATTAATATTTTATCAATGATGATGATGATGAGATCAATAGTGTAAAAGAAAAATCCAACTGCTTTTAGCAGAATATAACACCGCATTAGGCTGACAAAAACTACTCGGAAAACAATCCTGCTACTACAGTAGCTTTAAACCTCCTGCTTCGAGCCTCTAGAAGCAACTCTATTGAAATATACACCAATGATGTGGACCATATGGGAAACCATAACCAGATACTGACTGTAGAAATAAAACTAGATCAGCTGCTTTGGACCTAGAAGTGACATTATTGAACATACAGTCTGTATCAAAGTGAGGATCAGCAGGACAGCTGCAGCAACAGTTCCGGTACCTCTCCAAAGATTGCTGAAATATACAAGTTTCAAGGTTGCCTTTCTATGGTTGCACCTGTTCTCATAGTAGGCATTCAAATCAACACAAAGATCATGATAACAAGTGAAAAACTCACTAATTTGCTCGCAAAGCCGGTTAATCAAGTCTGCAACCATGGCATTGTTTCCTAGCCAGTTATCAATCACCCCCACTTTAACCAGCAAATCCACATCTTCTTCAGTGTTGATAAGATGGTCCATTAACATAAAGTAATTGCATATGTAAGTACTATATGGGTAGTGGCACTGCTCATATGCCATGAGGTTTCGTGTCACATATTCGAAGCTCTGATTTACTTCAAAGCGTGGCATTTTCAACACTCCGTTGACAAAATTTATGTCGAGTACACAACTGTTTTCAGTTGCCTCAAACTTCAATCCTGCTTTATGAAGCATGGTTGCACTGTATTTCAGTTTGATGGTACAAGGACGACGGGGTAATGTCTCCAGGGACTCATTCAACATAACATATCTCAGAAAATCAGTGAAATGCTTTATCCCTACTGAGTTGACTTTTGGTCTCTGTGAAATCCTGTAGTAATGTCCAAAGTAGAAGGCTACAAGCTCAGGAAAAGTAAGGCTAGCTTGTGTTTCAGGGTCTGAATAGGTTTTCTCGTATATTTTCTCCAGAATGAAATAAGGTAGCTGATTTTCAAGTAGTATCAAGTCCACTTGTAAACCAAACATCATCCGAGGCTCAGGTAATATGGGAACTTCTTCACAGAAAAGGTTAAAGAACTGCAACAAGAATTCGATGACGAATACAGCATCCAACAGAATCATCTTTACAAAATCATCACTGCTACGATTGAAGTTATAACAGCCTCGAATTTCCACTTCATTCTTCTGAACTATGGTCACAAGATCGTCCAATGTCACCTTCTTCCCATCCATGAATTCTGCTAAATATCTCAATTTCTGCTTCTCCATTGACACTAGTTCCTCGTGGCCACAGTGAGCAGGGCCTAGTGAAACTACTTGTGGAGTGTAGGCTTTTGGTTCTATGCTTCGAAGTGAGCGGGGTACCTCGTAGATACAGTGCTCGGGACTTTTTCCAGGTTTGAACCTTGCTATCCCATCTGCTAGATCTTTCAGAACATTTGAAGCACTTGCCACTTCAATCTCCTTTCCCGAGTTTGAAGCACTTGCCTTATCCATCCTGTTTTCATTATTTGAACGTGTTGCCATGTCAATATCCTTATTTGAAGCACTGGGGGAATTAATATCGTTTTCCATTTGTCAATAGATTTTTTTCCTGGAGAGACAGTCAATTGAATCACTGGCAATAAAAATATATCTCCAAATCAAGTGTACCATGGTTGCTACAATCTTACATTCATTTCAATTCACATTTAAAACGATTTATTTTTGTTTTCCAGCCACTCTTAACAAGTTTTGAGACCAGATCAAACAAATCAAAACAAAACAACTGTATAAGAAACTATTTTCAAGGAAAGATCATGAAGTTGATTGAAAAATACAGAGCAAATCATGGGAGATTACATGTGTATTATGGCTATTGTTAATTTCCCATCATCCTGATCCATTGATTATATAGGTGTGTCATGTAGAGTACTTTTTAACATTATCTATGATATGATCTCGGCCATGTGGATCCGTAATTTTATCACTGTTTTGATTCAGCTCTAGCAATTTATTTGTTCAATTTGTTCTGTGTTTATTTTTTTTTGTTTTGTTTTAATTATGAATGTTGAACCTCCACTGGCCTTAATTAACCCAAATTGAGAAGTGGGATTAAGTTATGTCATGGGAAATAAGAATTCTGCTTCAAGATTGTCAATTGAATGTTTTATGAAAAAAATGTGAATTCTCTTTTTTATCATGCAATGATCTATCTGGGTATTTCATTGATTTATTATTATTATTGGTTGCATTGAAGATGAGGCAGAATTCATGAGAACTAAGAACATCATCATATACTAAATTCTTTTATTCTTTTTTTTTTATATATATACATACACTATTGTTTTTTGGTCCTCCAGCTTTAGCTTTCAATTTGTTTTTCTAAGGAGTCATAACCTAATTTTGTAAAATTTAACAAGAAAACCTAAAAAAATATAAGAAATTCTGGACAAAACAGATTAGAACACACCCAAGTGCATAAAACCACGAAACATAACTTGTAAGGCCTAAATTGATAGGAACAAAAGTTAAGGAAACAAACTATATAATTGATTGTCATCAATTAACAGCAAAAAAACCTAACAAAATATAAGAAAATCTGGGCAAAACAGATTAAAACACTCCCAAGTGAATAAAACCACGAAAACAACTCTTCCTAGCTAAAGACCATCTTGTTTTAGTGTTGTTCTGCAAAAAGCCAAAACTGTTTTCTGCCCAAGTATAGAACCATTTTGGAATATTTATTGCTGAAGCAATGCAATTGCCTTTTCCGAAGGAAAGTTGTGTGCTGGGATATTTCTACGTACACAATTCCTTCGGAAGTAGTATGTATGTATATCCTACACAGCTTATCAGCTGTGATCTTACGAGAGAATCTTAATCTTTAATTATAATGGAACTATTAACCTCGCAGGGTGGGGGAGATCAGCCAAGTAATTGAGAACTCGTTAGGGTTAAAGCCTAAAAGATGAACTTCATTTATCATTAAGAAGTAAGAACCGCTAAACTAAGGCTAAATTGAAAACTTTAAACATTTCATCTTTATTAGACCAAATATAGTGAACAAAGAAAGAAAAAAGAACACTAAATGTAGCAAGTGCGCAAAGAACCTGAGTGCCTTCACCTGAGGAAAGCAATTGTTTTGTTGTAAGCAGCACACAGCCCCTTCCCTGGATATTGCTATACTGATCTGTTGAATGCAGCCTCCCTCTCTCGCTCTCTCTGTCTCACTAATATGTATAATATACAAGTCGTATTCTTCTCTCTCTACTTGCCATTGTTTCTCTCTCGTTTGGAAATTACCGTCTTTTGATTTTTTTTTTAGCTTCCATCCATGGCTTTAATCATGTTTTTCTTTCATGCTTAACTTTACGTAACTTTATAGTTATTTTCAAAAGCTACGATCTTTAATTTTTGAACTACAATTAAAAACACTTAAACAGCTAAAAGCAACAGTCATATCTAATATAATTATTTTTTGAAAGGGTGTTTGAATAACGTGATATTAATTGTTTTTAAAAGCATTTTTTATTTAAAATATATAAAAATAATTTTTTTTATTTTTTTAAAATAATTTTTAAAATCAACAACCTAGATATCATAAATAATGAATTGACAAATTAACAACCCAAACCCTACATTTAACCATGTCAACATGTTCTTTGACAATCAACAACCTATACCCTACCTGTAATAGTGTTAAATGTGCACGAGGTGCACGTTTTGACAGGCTGTTTGAAATTGAGGGTGCTAGCAGCCATGTCAATAGTAGGATAAATAGATTTGTGCAGCTGTAACTTCTACGTGATGACGGGACGGGATTGATAAAGAATGGTAAAGCTGCCTGTATCCGTTACTGTCTTTTTCGTCATTTGACAGCCTGTTCATTCCAGCGAAGAAACAACAGTGAGTCTGGTGGGGATGGGACTTTGGATTTTTGTGAACGATGATAATCAAATGGCCCCATAGCTCGTGCTTCTGACCACATATTTCACCGCGCTTTGCTGCGGGTAAAATATATTTTCTAAAAAAAAAGATAAAGCAGGTTCTTACAGCTTATTTTTTTATATAAAAAAATCTTGAATATAAATTGAAAATCCTAAGTATTATGGTAACAAAACAGAAACAGAAAGAGATGTTGAGACATTGGTTAATTATAGAGACAAATCAACTACAGCAACAAGGAAGGTTACGTTGGAGAGTAAGACAGAAATAGAAAGAGACGTTGGCTGATTATGGAAGTAAATCAGCTAAGAATTAGGCTATTTAATGTATCCAATTTAAGCAACTTGTATTGCTATATAATAACCAGCAACCCTTGCTGAATGAATTGCTGTAGATTCACGTTGTTTTCTTAAGAAATAGAGAAGCCTTTTAATACACTTATCCTCTGTAATTTTTCTCTTGGTATCAGAGCTTGTTGTGAACATACAACAATCCTAGCAGAACCACATAACATGTCAACTCTATCACTCAATGTTGGTAACTTTATTACCCTCAAACTCACTCCTACAAATTATCCATTATGGAGAGAACATGCCTTATCTCTTGCAGAGAGTCAAGACTTGGTTGAGCATCTCACCATTGAAAACACAGCCCTTGACAAATATATTGTACCAGATTCTACCACCACCACAGACTCTTCACCAAAACTATCTGAAGAATACATTGTCTGGAGAAAGTCAGACCGACTCCTTTGTGGCTGGCTGATCGGGACACTTTCAAAAGAAACATTAGGCCTTGCTGTACGCTTAGATACAGCCTTTGTCGTCTGGAATGCTCTAAAAAATGAGTATGCAGAAGACTCCCAAGAACGAGAATTCTCCCTCAGACAACAAGTTACTTATTTACGTAAAGAAGATGACAAAACCATTGGAGAACATATCCGAACCTTCAAAGGATTATGTGACAGCCTTGCAGCTATTGGGAAACCAATTCCAGACAAAGAAAAAGTCTTTTGTCTCCTCACAAGCCTTGGCCCTCAATATGAAACCTTCACTACCACAATGCTGAAACCACCAAGACCTTCTTACTCTGAGTTGGTCTCTCAATTACAGAGTCTAGATCAAAGATGAAATTGGTTCTCCAACCAGACAACTAATTCATTCACTCCACAACTAGTATTTTATGGGCAAAGACATCAACGTTCTCAACAACACTCTTCAAGAAACTATGGCAACAAACAAAGCTTCATATCTACTGGGAGAGGTTTCTATGCACAACAACCTAAAGATAAGGTACGTACCTACACTGCTAGACCCACCTCAGACTCTAAACAAAAACGACCCCCTCCATTTGGAGAACAACGCATGACTCCTGCAGAACGTGAATTGTACCAAGAAGAAACCTGCCAGTATTGTGGGGTAGCAGGTCATATTGCAAAAATATGCTGGTGGGTTCTAAAGCGACCAAATCAATATGAAAACATACCACAAGCTCTTGCAGCTCTCACCTTGGACAATACCGTTACTGAAACAGAATGGATCTTAGATACGGGAGCTTCCAACCACATGACAGGTAATCCAGATATGTTAAAAAATATTCGCAATCACTATGGTTCTGACTTAGTTCTTATTGGTGATGGTTCCTCTATACCAATACATGGTATTGGAGATTCATCCATTAAACAAAAAAAATAAAATCTTGCCACTTGATGATGTATTGTTAGTCCCAGACTTAAAAAATAATTTACTCTCTATAAGTCAATTAACATCCCAATTTCCTGTTAATTGTTAATTCTCTAATGTTGATTTCTGTATTAAGGAATGACAGACAGGACAACTCGTGATCACAGGATGACGCAAGGGTGATCTCTATACTCTTTCCACCATGCCTCAGCTCTACTTCTCCAATCGATTCAGATCAGGACCAGCAGATATTTGGCATCATCGTTTAGGACATCCGCACCTCTCTGCTTTACAATTATTGCACAATAAAAGCTTGATAGATGTTAAAGGAACTATAAAGCATGAACATGTTTGTGATAGTTGTCAATTTGGAAAACTTAGTCGATTACCTTTTTATCGTTCTGAACACTCGAGTTCTGGTATTTTTGAAAAAATTCATTGTGACTTATGGGGACCTGCTCCTGTTTTATCAATAGAAAAATTCAGATATTATGCTTGTTTAGTCGATGATTTTTCTAAATATACTTGGATAATCCCTTTACTACACAAGTCTGATTTTGCAGATGCTTATCTTGCTTTTGAACATTATGTTACTAGGCAATTTAACAAACATATCAAGGTCTTTCACTCTGATGGAGGAGGCGAATTTATAAATTCCAAACTATTATCACACTTTCTCTCAACAAGAGTGATTCATCAGATATCATGTTTTTATACACCAGAACAAACATGTATAGTAGAACGCAGACATCGAGTAATACGGGAACTAGGTAGGACTATACTTTTTCATAGTAATGCTCCTTTATTTTTATGGGTTGAAGCTTTCACTATTGCTGTTTATCTTATGAATAGATTGTCCTCATCAACACTTAACTTTGAATCACCATATTTCATGTTGCATGGTAATCATCCTACATACCCATCCTTTAGAGTCTTTGGGTCCAAATGTTTTCCCTACACCTGGGATACAAAACAGAACAAATTTGACCCTAAAACAATTCTATGCATTTTTGTAGGATATAGTGACAAACATAAAGGATACAAATGCTTTCATCCTCCTAGTAAAAAAATGCTTATTTCCCGTCATGTAGTCTTCGATGAGTCATCTTTTCCTTATAAGCAAAAACTTCAGAATTACATAACCTCGTCCTCAACACATGCTATGAGCATATTTGATTCATGGTTACCACCTGCTATCTCCAAGTTTGTCGCAGACATATAACCTGTGATGTCTCCTCTACCATGCTTAAGCTCATTACCATATACCCTATCATCTTCTCTTCCTTTACATGATGATTATGCTATTACTAATACAATTGCAGAACAACATTTTAGTGCTAATTATGTGACTGGAACACAACTGGCTGAACATAACAATGAAAATGGAATGGTAGAACTCCACCTTCCCCCCTCTCAGTCAGAGTCTACATCACTGCCTCATATCACTGACAACACCTTTAACAACCCTTCTGTTTTTACTACTGCAACTACAGAGCAACATTTTAATGATGATAACACAATTGAAATACGACTAGTAGAATCTGATAATGAAGATGACACACAACTGCAACAAATATCTCTCTCACTATCCAATTCTGCTTTATTGGAATCAGACACGCAGCTTGTGCATTCTCTATATGATCCTCCTCTCTCACATACCATGGTAACAAGATCACAGAGAGGGATCCTTAAGCCAAATCCAAAATATGCGTTAACATCCTTGAAGTCCTCTACAACCATCCCACGTGAGCCTTCTAACTTTCGGTCTGCTTTAGCTCACCCTGGCTGGAAAGCTGCAATAGAAGAGGAACTGAAAGCTCTTCATAGAAATCATACTTGGGAGCTTGTTCCCCGCACAAAAGCCATGCATGTTATTGGCTCTAAATGAGTACTCAAAACAAAACTCAAACCCGATGGTTCACTAGATCGCTTAAAAGCTCGGTTAGTAGGAAAAGGGTATCACTAAATTGATGGATTGGACTATACTGAGACCTATTCTCCAGTTATTAAACCAGGAACTATTCGCATGGTTATCTCCATAGCACTAGTTCATAAATGGTCCATACGACAACTTAATGTTAAAAATGCTTTCCTACATGGTTTTGTATCAGAAGATATATATATATATATATATATATATATATATATATATATATATATATATATATATATGGAACAACCACCAGGAACAGCTGATCCACAATACCCATCTCATGTGTGCAAGCTGAGAAAGGCTCTTTATGGCCTCAAACAAGCACCTCGCGCTTGGTTTGATCGGTTTAGTATATTTCTTCTTCAATATGGTTTCTTTGGCAGTCTTGCCAATCCATCTCTTTTTATTTTTCACTCTAATTCTGATACATTAATTCTTCTTCTTTATATTGATGATATACTCACAGGATCCTCTGCTCCTCTGGTTACAAACCTTATTCAATTGCTGAGTTCTGAATTTGCAATGAAAGATCTAGGCCCAATCCATCATTTTTTAGGTATTGAAATCACTCAAACACCTGAAGGACTTCACCTCTCTCAATCACATTATGCGTTGACGATCCTTGAACGAGCTGGTATGGTGGATTGTAAACCAATGAGCACATCACTGGAAGCCAAGACTAAGACTACAACAAATGATATATTACTGCAAGATCCACACGTTTTTCGTGGGCTTGTTGGAGCCTTACAATATCTAACACTCACCAGACCTGATATTTCATACAGTGTTAATTTTATCTCCCAATTCATGCACGCACCAACTATCATACACTTCAAAATGGTTCATCGCATCTTAAGATATATCAAAGGCACAATTGATACTGGTTTAAACTTTACTTCCCACTCTACACTTGATCTTTGTGCCTCTCCGATGCAGATTGGGCAGGTTGCTCTACAACAAGATGCTCCACAACCGGATACTGCACATTCCTTGGCAGCAATCTCATTTCATGGTGTTGCGGGGGCGCGAGCACCGCAACGTCGTCTGGAGACGGCGGAGGCTACTTTTTGTGCCTCTTGTGTGAGGTGTTGTGTGTTGGAAATAATTTTGGATTTAATCATAAAATTATGATTAATGTTTAGGAGTTGCCACCTAGTATTATGGTCACTAGGAACCTATGGTCTGCGAGAGTCTGAGTAAGGGACTGGTTATGCAAAGGGAAGACGCATCACCCCCAGTGCACCCTACCTAAGGTAAGCTGCATTGTTGTTTGATTGATTTTTCTAAGTTGGGTCCTATTCGTTGGTCTTTTCTAAGGCTCAAGGTAGATCTATCTTCATGAGAGAGTCTCTATCTTATCGGGTTAAATCCTAACCGTTCTAAGTCTGAATTTCAGTATCATATTTATTTACACCTTGTATCTTTAATACCTGAGGGTGTACTTTATCTTGTAATTTTACACCCCTCAAATATTAAAATCTACATATGAATCCTAGAAAAAAAAGATTGGAAAAGGTTTTTGATATTTTGGCCAAACCCTAATGGATGATTATAAACTAGTTACGATATCCATTTTTTGGATTTTCAAAACATGAGAAAGATGCAATCTTTTAATGAAAATATGCTTGGAAATTTTTTTAGGATTTGACTGTATGCATGAAAATAATTTTTTTAAAAAGGGACATTGATTTAAAATTTTTTGATATTTTTTTGAAAATATTTTGAATTTTTTTTGAAATATTTCAGAGAAAATCGTGTATTTTAATACCGAATTTGTATTTTACAGTGTAAATATACAACCCAATATTATGCAAAATTATTAGAAAAATATTTGAGAAAATCACAATTTTTTTTAAGATTTTTAAATTTTTTTTGGAATTTTTTTTGTTTTTTTAAAGAAATATATAATATAATATTATATATATTAAATAAATATTATTAAAATATATGGGTTTGGTGGCCCAATTGACCGGGCAGCATAAACCCAAAAGCGAGGTCGATATCGGCCCAAAAAAGGTTGGCCCAACATATCCTTTTCTTTCTTTTTTGGGAGCCGAACCCAAATGGTTCGCCCGGCCCAAGCATGGTTGGCCCGATCCAAAGAACCATGCAAAGTAATTAGATTTAATAATATTTTTTTTCTCACCGTCATAATCTAGCTATCTCTCTTTTCTCTTTTTAACCAAGAACTACAAAATAATACTAATTAATTTTTATATTAAAATTGAATTGTGATTTGAAGGGATTTAAAATTGTATAAATTATATTATTTTTAAAGATTAAGAACATAATTGTATTCTTTGCAAAAACCGTGGCACGCTGTTTGTTTTTAGTGTATTTTTCATTTTAGCTCTTTTTTTTTTAATTTTATAATTTTTTAAGAAATCAAAAGTAATTAAGTTTTAATTAGAATAAATCGCATAAAATTAAAGTTTAAGGAAAAATAAAATAAAATAATAAACAACGGGTTTACAGTAACGTGTGAGTTTGTGATCATTGTTTTTTACGGTGAAAATGCTACCTCTTTTAATGTTTTCTATAATTTCTATGAAGATAACTAGGATATTTTATTTTTATTTCTATTTTTTTTATCCACTCGCCCGCTCTCTTCCACCCTCCAAAAGAAATTTTTTTGTGCTACTTTCCGCGGATGATCAAAAACCGAATTCAATTACTAGTCATTCGAATTACAAAAGGAAAAGGTGAATCTTTTGAAATGTTTGTGGGTGGTGGGGTGCGGGTCTAAGCTGAAAAGTGCACTCAGCTAACTCCAAGACTACATATATGAAGCATATGGTTTCCTTTCTTGAGATCTGGTTTTAATTTATAGTATAAATAAATAATTAAAAAAATCAGAAATAAATACATAAAAAAATTGCATGGCCTATCTCAATTCCGCAAGAAAAATACTATTTAATCCACATATTCTCTGCTGACTTCTCTCTTTGATTTTAAGATTTTTAATTTAGTTTTTGTATAAAATTTTATTTTATTCATGATTTAGTCTTTGCATTTGAAAAATACAAGAAGAGAGAGAGGTTCATCAAAAATTAATAAAGGAGATAAAAAATTGTTAATTGTCTTGTTTTAATCATGAGAAAAACTGATATTGATATCAACAAATTTAATTCGATAAAAATAAAATATAATTTTTAATTATTTTTGCACATGCATCAACTTTTCAATTCACAATTAAATTTAAATATTTTCACCATACTACAATAAAAATAAAAATGACAACTCATTTTTTTAGATTGAAAATTAACTTTTAATCCCAGTAACGGAAAAGGTGGCAATCACCTCTATATATATCATCTCATCAGCCTCTCGAGAGTCGACTTCTTTCAGATAGAAGAATATTACTACCAGTCAAGATCGAGGGAGCAATGAGCTGGATCCATGTTTGCTTCTTGACAATGACCCATGCATGCCGAGAAAATACAGAGGAGATGGAGAATTAATTAATGGAGAGCAATGCAATCAGCTAAACATCCAGATTCGAAGACTGACGAACCGATTGAAAAATTTTATAGCGCAACCAAGCTGCATGAGGCAGCGATTAATTTTAAGGAATTACGAAATGAATGCTTGCTTGACGTAAAATTTTCTTCTACAAAAGGTGAGTTACGTATACCACGTCTTCGGATAGACGGCACACTGAACGTCTCTTCGGAAACCTCATTGCCTTGGAGCAGTGTCTTTGTAAAGGAGAAGATCAGTACATCTGCCATTACGTTAAGCTACTTGATACTCTTGTTGCCAAACCCAAAGATGTGGCTCTCCTCATTAAAAATAAAATCATTGACACAGACAGAGATGGTGCTTCAGTGAAGAATCTGATTGACAAGCTTTCGGAAGAAACTTCTGAAGAATATTCCATTTACTATAACCTCTACAAGCTGATAGACAGTAATGTTTATATAGAAATAAAATAGAAATGAAGAAAAGAAGCAGAAAGTGAAAAGAACGAAGAACAGAGAATGAATGAATCTGTTATGCACAGAGAAGCAGAAGATGAATTATAGCACTGTTTTATTATTTGTTTTTGCTTAATGTTTTCATTACTCATACTTAGTTTATATATGTAGTATTGGAAGATACTATATGAAAAATATTCTTTCTTTTACACACAATATAAATGCTAACAGAATCTCCTTTTGTAAGAAAACTACTAACAACATTGTGACAACATTAGTTGCTAATCTTCTGACACTTGGCATCATTAGGATCGTTGATATCTTTACATGCCCCCTCAATCGCAGGTTGGGAGGAGCCAAGCATGAGATTGGACCAATGATGCTGAAATAAAGAAATGGAAAGGCCTTTGGTGAGGATATCAGCAAACTGATCACTAGAAGAGACATGCTGGACCAGTAAATCGCCCATGATAACCCGCTCCCTAACAACATGATAATCGATCTGGAGATGTTTCATCCTGGAATGGAACACTGGATTGGAAGCAAGGGAGATAGCAGAAATATATATTATCACAATGAATTAAAGGTGGAAGAAGTAAAGGAATATGAATGTCACAAAGCAGTTGATGAATCCAAGCAAGCTCTGTAGCAGTGATAGCGAGAGCGCGATATTCAACCTCCGTAGACGAACGAGAAACAGTATGTTGTTTCTTAGAAGCCCAAGAAATAGGACTGGAACCAAAATAGACAAGAGAACCAGAGACAGACCGGCGGTCATTAGGATCTCCAGCCCAGTCGGCATCACTGTAGGCCTGTAAATGAAGAGGACCAAGATGAAAGTGAAGGCCAAGATGTAGGGTACCTTTGAGATATCGCAAAATACGTTTGACTGCGACAACATGAGAGACCATTGGATTATGCATGAACTGGCAAGCTTGATTCACCGAAAAGGCAATATCAGGCCTTGTGAAAGTGAGATACTGCAAGGCTCCCACAATGCTCCTGTATTGCTGTGGATTAGAATATGGCTGGCCGTCATCCTTGAGCAGGTGATGATGAGGAAGACAAGGAGTAGCATAAGATTTTGAATTCTGCAAATCAACCCTGGCAAGTAAGTCAGTGATATAGCTAGTTTGAGACACAAGTATACCAGAAGGCAGATAGGAAATCTGCAGCCCCAAAAAATGATGCAATGGACCCAAATCTGTGAGGTCAAATTCCTGAGACGAGAGCAAAATAGAAATCAAAAAAAGAGAGGAATGGCTGCCAGTAAGAATGATATCGTCTACATAGAGGAGCAAGATCAGAGTGCTGAACAAATAAAGAGGAATCAGCAAGAGATGCTTGAAACCCCAAGCTGGGCAAAACACTGGTGAACCGCTCATTCCAGGCACGAGGAGCCTGCTTAAGACCATACAAAGACTTCCTCAGCCGGCAAACAAAATCAGAGGGATGAGCCTTACTAACAAAGCCCGGAGGTTGAGTCATATAAACCTCCTCATGAAGAATGCCATGCAAGAATGCATTCTTCACATCAAGCTGCCGCAAGGACCAATTAAAGTGAGCTGCAAGGGCAAGAACTAGACGAACAGTGGTGGGTTTCACCACAGGACTGAAGGTTTCTCCAAAGTCAATACCCTCCTCTTGACTAAACCCCTTAGCCACCAATCGAGCCTTATGGCGAGCTATAGAACCATCAGCATGCTTCTTCAGCCGGTAGACCCACTTACAGCCAACAAGATTTCTGTCAGGTGGCAAAGCAACAAGGTCCCAAGTACCCTGGGCATGAAGGGCCTCAATTTCTTCCTGCATGGCTGATTGCCATTCAACAGTGGCAGAAGCAATCTTGAAGGAACGAGGTTCAACCTGAGAAAGAGCAAGAGACTGAACAGTGGTAGAATAGGCCTTTTTCTTGGAAATGCCACTTTTAGACCTAGTAGTCATGGGATGAAGATTCATGGGGGGAGAGAGACAGAACTACACACAGGCGCTCAGGGTGGAAGTCAGGATCCACGGGGAGAGGAGAAGGTGCAGGGGAGTGCAAGTCAGATGAGGGCTGTGAAGACAGACCAGGTGACAAAGAAGGTAATGAGGCAGAAGGAGTAGAAGAAAAGGAAGGAGAGGAAGAAACAAGAGGCAAAACAGAGTTATGAAGAGAGACAGATGGGGAAGAAGGAGAGACAGCAGACAGATGCAGAGAAGGAGAGACTGCAGGCATAGACACAGAGATATATGGAAATAATAATTCATCAAAGAGGACATGGCGAGACACAAAGATGTGATTGGTATGAAGGAAAAAACAAATGTACCCTTTATATTGGCCGGCATAGCCCCAAAAGATGCATGTGGAAGTTTTTGGTTGTAGTTTATTAGAGTTGTAAGGCCGAAGTAAAGGGAAACAAGCACAACCAAAGATGCACAAGTGATGGATGACAGGGGAAGAACCATACAGCAAGAAAAAAGGAGATTTCAGCCGTAGAAGTTGACAAGGCAATCTATTAATCAAATAGATGGAAGTAGCACAAGCATGAAACCAGAATTTATGAGGGAGATGGGCAGTTTGTAACAAAGTGACGGCGGTTTCCACAATATGTCTATGCTTTCTCTCAGCAAGACCATTTTGTTCAGGGGTATAGGGACATGACATTTGATGAACAATGCCCTTGGTATGAAGATAGTTTTTGAAGTTGGTGCTAATATATTCACCACCCCCGTCACTTTGAAAGATCCTAAGTGTAGCAGAAAATTGAGTAACTAAAAATATATGGAAATGGACAAAAATAGAATAAACCTCTCCTTTATTGATCATTGGAAAAATCCAAGAGTACCGTGTACATTCATCAACAAAACTAACATAATATCTAAAGCCATCAATAGACATTACGGGTGCAGGGCCCCAAACATCACTATGTATGATTTTTAAAGGGTGAATAGACTTAACTGCAGGATATGGAAAAGGAAGCTTAGTAATTTTGCCCTCTAAACAAGTGGTACAAACAGACTTGGTAGGATCTGAAGTGAAGGGAATCTGAGACTGAGTGAGAAGAGTGGACGTGATGCTATTAGAGGGATGACCAAATCGCTTGTGCCAAAGACTGGTTTGAACCTGTTGACCAAGATAGCAAGACTGATTACGATGGGAAGCTGATGCAAGTTGAAAAGGTGTGTGGGAACTAGAAGAAACAGAAAAAGGAATAGGATATAAACCATTACTACACAGGCCCTTGAGAAGGACATTCCTCGTGATTTTGTCCTGAATCCAAAAACCAAAGTCATCACAAATAAATCGACAATGATTATCTTTACACAGCCTATAAACTGATAGCAGATGTTGAGATAGCTTAGGAACACGCAACACTTGGTGTAATTGTAAGGAGCATAGTGTCATTGGCCAGATTGGAAAGTATGGCGACCTCTACCACGACCCCTAAACCGAGAGCCACGGTGGTGAAAATAACCACCAGAGCCTTGCCTTGGAAGTGTTATGACCATTGAAACCACTTTGATAGCCGTTAGAACCTTTATGGAAGCCAGAGGAAAATTGAGAAGATGGAGCTGGCTTGAAGTTGGAAGAAAGAGGATTATAATTACCTTCATCAAGAACAAGAGCCTTGCCTTGAGACACTTGATTCTGAACGTGCATAACAGAGACAAATGGAGAAGAGGAATGGGTCTGCTCAATAGTAGCTTCTTCAGCAAGCAATTGAGAGCGAAAATCTTTAAGAGATAACACATTATCTCTGCCTCGAACCATACATCGGAATGTGTTATAGTCAGAAGAAAGGCCATTGAGAGCCAAGATCACAATATCCTCATCTTCAAAATAAACTCCAACGGCAGAGAGATGATCACGGGCATCTTTGATTCTCTGCAGATACTGAGACATATGTTCTGAACCTTTCTTGATAGTTTGAAGTTCACTCTTCATTTGAAAGATTCTTGCCTTGGTTACTGTAGAAAAACGATCCTACAATTGAACCCACATATCATGAGAACTGATGCAGCCAATGACATAGGAAATGGCAGTAGAAGAAAGAGTGGCAATAAGTAGCTGCGTCAGTGCTCTATCATGCATTTTCCAAATCTGATGATCATCAGATTCAACACTCTCAATATTAGAATCTGTATCAAATCGACTTGGACATTTTCTGGAACCATCAACAAATCCTAGAATTCCATGACTTTCAAGAAGATTTTTCATTTGAAATTGCCAGACGAGGTAGTTTGTATTGTCAAGCTTTACTGTTATAGCAGTAGAGATTGCAGGAAGCAGAGAAGTGATAGGAGATTGAATAATCTGAAGTTGAGAGCTAGTCACCATTTTAGAATGAAGGAGAAAGCAGAAAATAGAAGATTATAATGTTTGGTGAAGTAATAGAAAACTGGAGTTTTGAAGAAGAGAATCAGTGAGGCAATATATCAAATAGTTGATAGGCACATCAATAAGTGCACAAGAATTTTATGAAAGCCAAAATTCAGAAGTTAATGGCCACAAGATCAAGAGTTCCAGCGCTCTCATACCATGATAGACAGTAATGTTTATATAGAAATGAGGAAAAAGCAGAGAGTGAAAAGAACAAAGAACAGAGAATGAATGAATCTGTTATGCACAGAGAAGCAGAAGACGAATTCTAGCAGTGTTTTATTATTTGCTTTTGCTTAACTGTTTACATTACTATTTCTCACTTTATATATGCAGTCTTGGAAGATACTACACAGAGAATATGCTTTCTTTTACACTTAATATAATGCTAACAGATTCTCTTTTACTAACAAACATTACTAACAGAATGCTAACAATATTAATTACTAATCTTCTCACACTTGGCATCATTAGAACCATTGATATCTTTACAAGAATATGTGAATAACATAACAGAAGTAGTTCAATAGTATGAATTAATTTCCCTTGTTAACAAAAATAAAATCTTTTAGGAATTTAAAGATCTTTTACTCTTTTTTTTATCCTAATTAAATTTTGGTGAACTAATCCCTTATCTTGTCAAATAAATCACTTAGTTTCATTGGAAACTAACAGCAAATATTAGCATTGTGTTCTGTTGCATAAGCAAAAAAATTCAAACGCGTAGAAATAAGTAATATTTTTGTGAAATAGATTCTATTGGTAGTACGTAACTGTTGTTTATTTATGTTACTGGACAGCAAAATTTGATAGATGGGAGAGATTCGTTCACCATACTTTTCTATTGATCAAGAACACCTTAAAGATAATGCTGAAATTCGTTCACCATATTTTTCAAGTGGTGGAGACTACCTTGGAGTTAATGCTGAAATTCGTTCGCCATATTTTTCATTTGATACTCAATATTACCATGGAGATAATGCCGGAATTCATTCCTCGTATTTTTCAGCTGCAGACTACCATGGAGAAGATGCTGAAATTCCTTCTGGAACATTCTTTCACCAAGATAATATTGTTGAGAATCCATACAAGATAATATTGTTGAGAATCCATACAATGCAGAAAATTTTGTTGAGCAGTATATTGTTCAAAACACGTACAACGCAGAAAAGCTCATTCAACAAGCAAAAGCTGAAGAACTGTACTCGGATCTTGAAGCTGGAGCTGTACATAAAATGGGGAAAAATCTAAATGATGGGAATTATTGTATCTACAGAGTTCCTGGTGCACTTCGCGAACCAAATGAAGCCATCTATACTCCTCAAGAAGTTTCTATAGGTCCTATTCACAATGACAAGGAGAATTTGCGGCCCATGAATACGCAAAAGCGGAGATATTTGAAAGAATTCTGTAACAGGGTGGTAGGGGAAACAAGGGTGCAACATGTGAAGTTCCTGGAGAAAATTTGGAACACCATTAAAGACAAAGAGGAGAACATCCGCCGATGTTATGAAGATGGTTCTCATGAAGTTGCAGAAAATGATCGGTTTGTGAAAATGGTGTTGTTGGATGCTGTTTTCATCTTGGAGTACTTGTTGAGGAAAAAAGATTCTAAAAAATATGGAGATGATTCCTTATTGCGTAGAAACGGGTCAAGGTTTCGGATTCGACGAGACTTGTTGCTGCTTGAGAATCAGTTGCCATTCTTCATTCTTGAGAAATTGTATGGCTTTCTTAATGACGGCGAAGGAAATTATACTTTTCGAGATCTTGCCTACGAGTACTTAAACAGGCACACTGCGAGTACATACAAGCTGAGCGACAACAAGGAGATATTACATTACACCGATTTGGTCAGATCTTCATTATCCGTCAAACATCCAGATTCGAAGACTGACGAACCGATTGAAAAATTTTATAGAGCAACCAAGCTGCATGAGGCAGCGATTAATTTTAAGGAATTACGAAATGAATGCTTGCTTGACGTAAAATTTTCTTCTACAAAAGGTGAGTTACGTATACCACGTCTTCGGATAGACGGCACACTGAACGTCTCTTCGGAAACCTCATTGCCTTGGAGCAGTGTCTTTGTAAAGGAGAAGATCAGTACATCTGCCATTACGTTAAGCTACTTGATACTCTTGTTGCCATACCCAAAGATGTGGCACTCCTCATTAAAAATAAAATCATTGACACAGACAGAGATGGTGCTTCAGTGAAGAATCTGATTGACAAGCTTTCGGCAGAAACTTCTGAAGAATATTCCATTTACTATAACCTCTACAAGCAGCTGGATCAACACTACCAGAACTCCTGGTTGAAAAATAGCGCATACTTTAGAGAGGTATATTTTGGAAACCTTTGGAGAAGTACTGCAACTGTTAGTGCAGCTGTCCTGCTCCTCTTCACTTTTGTACAAACAATTTGTGCAGCCGTTGCCTTGCGCTAATACTCCAAGTGGACCAAGTTAGCCCCAATCCGGTGTAATTTTATTTCTCTCATTGTTGACCTTCGTTGTATTGTTTGTGTAGTTTCCGTTTCCTTTGCAGTTTTTCATTGTACTTTAACTCATGGGCTTTCTTTGTATTCCGTAGTCATGACTTTGTAATGATGGTTCTGATGGATGCTGTCTTCACTATCAAGTTCATCTTGCAGAATTCAACAAATCTCCATCGTAAAGAGTCTAGACCGTCAGAGAAAGCAAAAATTATCTTAGGACTTGATACTACTCGAAAATCAACTACCTTACTTCATTGTTGAGAAACAGTATGACAAGAGATATTACCCTACATTTCTTCAGCTTATCTATAACTACTTTGAACATCGCTACGTGCCTGCAGTGGAGGCAAAACCTCATCCAAGGGAAGTAAAACATTTCACTGATTTGGTAAGGTGTTCTATGTTGATTGAGCCTAGTCCTCGCAACCTTGATTTTCCTATTGAACTCAAATATAAGGCAACCACGCTCCTTAAGGCAGGAGTTAAGTTTGTAGTTGTTGATAATAACCATCTGGTTGACATAAGATTTGATAATGGGGTGTTGAAAATACCACGCTTGGTCACTTGAAACATTTTCGAATGTACAATTAGAAATATTCTATGGCCTTGGAGCAGTTCCATTACTATCCACATGCAACTTACATATGCGATCACTTGTCAAGACTGAAGAAGATGTGGATTTGCTTGTTGAAGAGGGAGATGGTCAGCTGGCTAGAGAACAACGCTATGGTAGCAGATTTGATTAACCAACTTTGTGGAGGATTTGGACAAATTTACACTCGCCATCGTCATGTCCGTGAAGGATTAAATGCTTTTTTTTTTCTTATGAAGAATTTACAAGGACTAATTAACACAACCATAGAAGAGTAGCAACCTAGAAAGTAGAAACTTAATGAAGAAAAAAAGAATGATATAGGCAGCCATGTTAGAGGTCCTAAGGAATGTTAAAAAAGGTGTAGAAATGCTGAGCATTTTCCTCTTCATCACATAAACATATATTTAGGGCAACGAACAAGAATGTTCAACTTCCATGAAGCCCTCGGGTCCACAGTTATTAGTAGAACCAAAAACCAACAGAGTTAAACTAATTAATTGAATTTTTATCGATGTAACTATGAGATTAATATTTTATCAATGATGATGATGATGAGATCAATAGTGTAAAAGAAAAATCCAACTGCTTTTAGCAGAATATAACACCGCATTAGGCTGACAAAAACTACTCGGAAAACAATCCTGCTACTACAGTAGCTTTAAACCTCCTGCTTCGAGCCTATAGAAGCAACTCTACTGAAATATACACCAATTATGTTGACCATATGGGAAACCATAACCAGATACTGATTGTAGTAATAAAACTAGATCAGCTGCTTTGGACCTAGAAGTGATATTATTGAACATACAGTCTGTATCAAAGTGAGGATCAGCAGGACAGCTGCAGCAACAGTTCCGGTACCTCTCCAAAGATTGCTGAAATATGCAAGTTTCAAGGTTGCCTTTCTATGGTTGCACCTGTTCTCATAGTAGGCATTCAAATCAACACAAAGATCATGATAACAAGTGAAAAACTCACTAATTTGCTCGCAAAGCCGGTTAATCAAATCTGCAACCATGGCATTGTTTCCTAGCCAGTTATCAATCACCCCCACTTTAACCAGCAAATCCACATCTTCTTCAGTGTTGATAAGATGGTCCATTAACATAAAGTAATTGCATATGTAAGTACTATATGGGTAGTGGCACTGCTCATATGCCATGAGGTTTCGTGTCACATATTCGAAGCTCTGATTTACTTCAAAGCGTGGCATTTTCAACACCCGGTTGACAAAATTTATGTCGAGTACACAACTGTTTTCAGTTGCCTCAAACTTCAATCCTGCTTTATGAAGCATGGTTGCACTGTATTTCAGTTTGATGGTACAAGGACGACGAGGTAAGGTAACCTATTCAACATAACATATCTCAGAAAATCAGTGAAATGCTTTATCCCTACTGAGTTGACTTTTGGTCTCTGTGAAATCCTGTAGTAATGTCCAAAGTAGAAGGCTACAAGCTCAGGAAAAGTAAGGCTAGCTTGTGTTTCAGGGTCTGAATAGGTTTTCTCGTATATTTTCTCCAGAATGAAATAAGGTAGCTGATTTTCAAGTACTATCAAGTCCACTTGTAAACCAAACATCATCCGAGGCTCAGGTAATATAGGAACTTCTTCACAGAAAAGGTTAAAGAACTGCAACAAGAATTCGATGACAAATACAGCATCCAACAGAATCATCTTTACAAAATCATCACTGCTACGATTGAAGTTATAACAGCCTCGAATTTCCATTTCATTCTTCTGAACTATGGTCACAAGATCGTCCAATGTCACCTTCTTCCCATCCATGAATTCTGCTAAATATCTCAATTTCTGCTTCTCCATTGACACTAGTTCCTCGTGGCCACAGTGAGTAGGGCCTAGTGAAACTACTTGTGGAGTGTAGGCTTTCGGTTCTATGCTTCGAAGTGAGCGGGGTACCTCGTAGATACAGTGCTCGGGACATTTTCCAGGTTTGAACCTTGCTATCCCATCTGCTAGATCTTTCAGAACATTTGAAGCACTTGCCACTTCAATCTCCTTTCCCGTGTTTGAAGCACTTGCCTTATCAATCCTGTTTTCATTATTTGAACGTGTTGCCATGCCAATAGCCTTATTTGAAGCACTTGGGGAATTAATATCGTTTTCCGTTTGTCAACAGATTTTTGTCCTGCAGAGACAGCCAATTGAATCACTGGCGATAAAAATATATCTCCAAATCAAGTGTACCATGGTTGCTACAATCTTACATTCATTTCAATTCACATTTAAAACGATTTATTTTTGTTTTCCAGCCACTCTTAACAAGTTTTAAGACTAGATCAAACAAATAAAAACAAAACAACTGTATAAGAAACTATTTTCAAGGAAAGATCATGAAGTTGATTGAAAAATACAGAGCAAATCATGGGAGATTACATGTGTATTAACTATTATGGCTGTTGTTAATTTCCCATCATCCTGATCCATAGATTATATAGGTGTGTCATGTAGAGTACTTTTTAACATTATCTATGATATGATCTCGGTCATGTGGATCCGTAATTTTATCATTGTTTTGATTCAGCTCTAGCAATTTATTTGTTCAATTTGTTCTGTGTTTAGTTTTTTTTTTTTTTTGATTTGTTTTAATTATGAATGTTGAACCTCCACTGGCCTTAATTAACCCAAATTGAGATGTGGGATTAAGTTATGTCATGGGAAGTAAGAATTCTGCTTCAAGATTGTCAATTGAATGTTTTATAAAAAAAATGTGAATTCTCTTTTTTATCATGCAATGATCTATCTGGGTATTTCATTGATTTATTATTATTATTGGTTGCATTGAAGATGAGGCAGAATTCATGAGAACTAAGAACATCATCATATACTAAATTCTTTTATTCTTTTTTTTTATATATATACATACACTATTGTTTTTTGGTCCTCCAGCTTTAGCTTTCAATTTGTTTTTCTAAGGAGTCATAACCTAATTTTGTAAAATTTAACAAGAAGAAAACCTAAAAAAATATAAGAAAATCTGGACAAAACAGATTAAAACACACCCAAGTGCATAAAACCACGAAAACATAACTTATACGGCCTAAATTGAAAGGAACAAGAGTTAAGGAAACAAACTATATAATTGATTGTCATCAATTAACAACAAAATATAAGAAAATCTGGGCAAAACAGATTAAAACAACTCTTCCTAGCTAAAGACCATCTTGTTTTAGTGTTGTTCTGCAAAAAGCCAAAACTGTTTTCTGACAAGTATAGAACCATTTTGGAATATTTATTGCTGAAGCAATGCAATTGCCTTTTCCGAAGGAAAGTTGTGTGCTGGGATATTTCTACGTACACAATTCCTTCGGAAGTAGCATGTATGGATATCCTACACAGCTTATCAGCTGTGATCTTACGAGAGAATCTTAATCTTTAATTATAATGGAACAATTAACCTCGCAGGGTAGGGGAGATCAGCCAAGTAATTGAGAACTCATGAGGGTTAAAGCCTAAAAGACGAACTTCATTTATCATTAAGAAGTAAGAACCGCTAAATTAAGGCTTAATTGAAAACTTTAAACATTTCATCTGTATTAGACCAAATATAGTGAAACAAACAAAGAAAAAAGAACACTAAAAGTAGCTCGTGCGCAAAGAACCTGAGTGCCTTCACCTGAGGAAAGCAATTGTTTTGTTGTAAGCAGCACACAGCCCCTTCCCTGGATATTGCTATACTGATCTGTTGAATGCAGCCTCCCTCTCTCACTCTCTCTGTCTTACTGATATGTATATACGAGTAGTACTCCTCTCTCTCTACTTGTCATCATTTCTATCCCTTCTTGTCTAGTCTTTTTGATTTTAGGATTTTTAGTTTTTGTATAAAATTTTATTTTATTTATATTTTAGTATTTATATTTGAGAAATGAAAGACGATGTTTTAACCGGTCTCTATCTTAAAGAAATAATATTGTTCTCTACTTTGTCTTGTATATTATTATTAAACATGATTTTATCTTTGTCTTCTTTATTATATTATTATTATTATTTTTTTAAATCAGGAAAATAACTAAATGTTAACTAACTTATTGGTATTTGTTTCATCCAAGAGATCATAGGTTTAATTCTCCAAAAATATTAAAAGTTTAACTTAGTTTACATCTCATGTAAAAGACGGTCTAATTAATCCCTTAATTTTGTTATCGGCTTGTAAACAAAAAAATGGCAGTGCAAAATTAACTCCAACGGCAACGAGCTTTTTAACTGGAAAAAAAGAAAGAAAAAGAAAAACAATTAGCCAGCCACATACGTGTCTTCTCATTTGACCAGGACTAGAGTCCACAGAGGATTTAAAAGGCCTCGTACCAATACCCAGCGACTTGTATGGGCCTACACGGGCTAAAAAGAAGAGAAATCAAGAATTATTAGGCCTCTATGATGAAGGCCTACAAATCAGACCCCTTATCAATGACCGCAAAGAAATGAGTTCAAGCCTTCAAGGTGGGGTCCCGGTCACTCAGCGGAAAGAAAGAAATGGAGAATGGCTGCGGTGGCGGCGTCGAGACCCAGTGGTGGTGGTGGTGGGCAATGGCAAGCATGGCCAAGTTTGGGTGGGGCATTTCAGCATATAAAAGAGGCTTCGCTGGCGACTCTCGTCTCATGCCCTTAAAAGCGTTCGCCGTTGCCTCCCTCTTTGTGGGTTCCGCCGCCTCTGCTTCCATTGCTTCCCTTCAAGCGTCTGGCATCCACAAGGTACAAGATCTTATAGAATTGGGAGCAAATATAAGGACTGGGCTTGGGGTTCCTCCAAGAGTAGCAAACGAGTAAGTTGCTTGCTCTCTTTCATCATCTGTATACTTTTTTTTTAGAGTCCCAAAAAATTACATTTGTACAACCATTGATTGTTGTTTATCATTTTTTTTTTTGTTAGAAAAGCTGATGATCGATGAAAAGGGGCATCAAGAATTTTGGAGATGTGTGCAGTTTCGTGTCCTATGTTTTGTAATGCTAGAATGCAAGCTGTAGATGTCAACAATATGATGTACTTCACAATACTTCTTTTGTAATAAGATTTTTGCTTTTGATTATTGTTTGAGAGAGTACATTTTTCTGTAATCATTACCTAATGAAGTTAAAATTCTGTTTTGGTTAACTTGCTTCCAAGGGTCAATTAGCATGGAAATTTGATGTTCTTGGTCTTGCTTGATCAAATGCTTAACAGACACATTGAACAGACCCTCTGGGACTCAATTATAGTGGTTGATAAAGAACGTGCTGAGCAGAAGTTAAAGAACTCGTTTGTTGCGAAGGTAATGTTTGTGCAGACTGTTTAGCAAACGAGGGAGGTAGCATGGCCTGGGATCTTCTTCGGATTTTTAAAATTTCTGTAACTTGGGAGATCCAACTGAGGAAAAAGATTTGTTTAGTGGCAGAATTGAGGCTAATTATATAGTTGAACGGGTTTTTTGATGCTTGCAATATAAATATACATCTGTGTGTGTGATGGAGATGGCCCTGTAAAAGTTGCGGATAAAGAAATCGAAGAAGCTATAGTTTCCATCATTCTTGAGAACTTCCCTTCCCATGCAGTTTTTTGGCGAAGAAACCAAGTGGAATTCTAAAGATATCATCATCAATGACACCAAGCTTCCAGACTTTGTTAGGGGTTGTGGATCCTATTGATGTAACATACAGCTTTTATTTGGAAAATGTGCAAGTTTGGAACCCTTATTGCTCATCTTTACAAGGGGAAGCCTATTCTTGGCATTATGATCAACCTCTTACGAAAGATTGATGGAAGGGCGTCACAGGGAGCATAGCAACGAAGAATGGCGAACCACTGTTCATGTAAAATCCAGGCATTACAGTGATGAAGTTGTGTTTGCTTGTGACGGAATTGTGCGCAGTATCATGATCATGCAACGTCATTATTTGGCTCTCGCTAAAGAAAAAGGTTCCATGTTGCAAGTATTGGTTCATTCAGATCCCGGAGACTCAATCAGACCGCACTGGCGAACATCTGTTGTGTTCAATCCACGTTTGTTTCCATGGTGAACGACGATAGACGATAACTTGAGCACCTGCTCTAGACAAGTGATTAAAAACACAATGTTAATCACCAACAAAATTGTTTAATTCAATGACCAACCAATCACATTTCAGGATCTTTGCTTTCTCAGTGAACAAAAAATTTATCAGCTCAGAAGGACAAAACTGGAACTCTCAAGAAAACTAAGGATCAATCTCACGAGAACGTATACAAATTATTCATATCTATTGACGAGAGCTAGTAACCCCAGCTCCAGATCAAATTGATACAAAAAGAAACCATATCTAAGCTATGGAACGCTTGTGTACATGTTTTACGCAACCACTGGCGCAGGCATATAAGACTCCAGAATCAACTGTGATCGTGAAGGTTGCATGGTCTCGACAATTAAGTATGTATACTTCCACTGCTTGTCCACTTTGTCTTTGAACATCTCAGCAGAAACCTTCCCAGCACCATGCGGCCCACGAATATAGAAATTAATCTACATTCAATGAGGCAACGAGTAAGCAGATACCAAGTTCCACAGAAAATCAAAATTATCCTCAATTTCATTTGTTCTTGTGAAATTTTTCACTTTATTTCTTCTTAAAGTGGAAGGAGATTCTGGAGATAATTCAGGAATGTTATTCACAATCCTGGAACCTTTTGCATTTCTTGGATGCACAAGACAAATTTCATATGGTTATTACAAATTATGTTGCTTCACTTTACCTGGACATGCTCCACACCATCTTCATCAGTAAAGATCCTATTGGGAATACGTTGGCGAGCAGCACGATTTCTACTTTCCTGACCATAACCTGTAATAGGGGATCCAATCCTCACCCTGACCTGATTTTCAAAGAAAATATAATCCAAAGTAAATGACAAAATTGCAAATCAACATATGTAAAGAATACCACCAATATGATTCAGCTTTCAAATTTTGAAACAGCCTGCAATCATGGTCTTTTATAGTACAAGAACATAGATGGCAAAGTTTAGTCGCCAGTGAGAACCCTTTTGACCATTTACTACCAGATCTTTCTGGATTTTATCTATAGTATTTAAAACCTCCCTCACAACTTTGTGATTACATTTTGAAAGAATTTGTTTTCTTTATATTAGTTTTGCCAATAAACTGTATCCAACTACTTGAAGTTAAGCACCCACTGCCATTCTTATTTTCAGATGACAGTTGATAATAACCATATGATTTATTGTTACTGCATAATCAGTCACACCAGTTACATACTCGGGGTGTTTCCACAAAGGGCAACCTCAAATGACTGCTCCATTGTAAGATAAAGTCTCCTTTTCAGGTCCACTGAACATCATGATAATAAATAGAAGAGGAACAAGTGCTTTAAAAATTGTGCGGCCAGACAAAGAATATCAATTTTCACAAACCTGACTGTCATCTTGAATCCTTTTCAGAGCCTTGTTAAAAATCTTGTATCTATCACAGGTCATGGCTCAAATCAGAGTGGAATCAGGAAAAGAAGGCAAAACCTCAAATAATGTATTTTTAACCATGTTTGTATAATTTAATAAGAAAAATCAACTCTTACTCTTTTGGTTCAAATATCAGCTCCTTGAAAACAGCATAAGCTGCAGCAGCAGCAACACCAAGTCCTGCAAGAATTATAATGCTGTAGGAAGCACCCTCTGTAAACGTCACAGGCTTCTCTGGGATATTGTATGTTGGAGCATCAAAAAGGATCCTCGACAGTAGATAAGTCTTTTCTGGTCTGTCCAGAGTGGCAGAGCACAATTAATAGTTTAAGAGCACAAGTTTTCAGGGAAGAAAAAATACTTTGTGCAGAGAACACAAAGTGAAACCAATATGTAAAGCAAAAAGGTAAAACAAAAACATATGTAGTCAGGATGGTTCAGATGCCGCTATGTTGGGAGTACATAAACACAGAAGAAATTTAAAAATTCCCTCTTGAAAGAAACAATTTGTTTCAACAATGAAGTATGGAGCAAACATATATTTCCTATATAAAAATCTAGAACCACCCAGATAGTGACAGTATCCTTATAATAGAAATATACTCCATTTTTATCATTTTATAGATAAAAAGGTTGACTGCATAGAAACACAAGATTCATTCAAGTGTTCTACTTAAACTGTAATCAGAGTAATCTAAATAGCATGCGGATACAACATAAACACGTAAGTTCAAGAACTTTGATTTGAATTCAAACCTCAGATTGATTTCGTGTCTCTTTCTTCGAAGCTTTCGATGCAAAGGATCTAGCAACACAAATATTAATGGTGCTTCCTCCATGGTTTTCCATGATTTGAAAGGGTGACCTAAGGCTAACCAGGCATTCTCTGTTAGATTTACCTCCGTACATAGCAGGGATACCTGCCAAATATCACTGTCAAGAATTAATTTGCAAAAAGAGAGAAATTAATAAGCAAAACAACCTTGCTCCAGAACCGGAGGATATGCATGTCTGACACTAAATGTCAGTAAACTTGCAGCACTTTGTGTGGCTCCAAATACTTTATTATATTATATGAATTGTATGGCTACGACTCCTCTCCTGCATTGACTTTAGTTACACTATCTAAAACTGTTAAGTTTTCAATTATTTCTTGCAGGTCCTAGCATTAAAGTGATCAATCCTACTATAGTTTCTTTATGATCTTTTACCTAAACTCCCAATGAGACATCCAAGGATTCAATAAAATCAGCTCATTGTCATGTTCTTTCTTTGCTAGACCCTTTATCAAAAAAGGCTATTAGATCTCCATTACAACAGCTTGAAATATGAGATTTAGTCAGTAAACATGCAAACTACAACTTGTGGTGAAACATTCATACGGATAGACTAGATCAACTACTGATTCAGGAGGGCATCCTGAAATGGATGAGGGTCACTGGCTCCATATCAGAAAATGAGACCAGCCAAAAAAAATGATTCGTATAAGATCTTTGATCCTTGTACAATTCTCTTGCAAGCAAACAAAAAAGGAGTTCCAGGATGAGCAATAATGCAGTAAGCAAATAAGAACTCCCCAGATTACTATAGTCCAAGGGCACAGCTCTCAATAAAGAGCATGGCTTTTACTGAAACTTTTGCCAAAGAGGCAGACGAACAACTCTCAGCAACAAGAGAGAAGACTATATCGGATTTGGGTATGACTTACACGAGCATAATGATTCAATAAAGTGGAGCATAACAATCACTAACCATTACCCCGAAGTATGTCCTACAAAATAGAATGAAATAAAACAAAATCAGTCTGCAGTTACAAGCTGAGGGGAAATGAAAGTGCAAATACCTAACCACCTCACCTTAGTCAAATGGTTGGCATTGGAAGCAAAATGTCTCACATTATCTGACTTTGGCAGCTGAGTCAACATCAGAATGTAACTTAGATCAAATACCAATACATCACATTTAACTAATATGCTTGAAACAAACAGGATTTCAACTATAAAAAGAAAATTACCCAATTGTACCGTAAGTTTATGGTAAAAACAGTTACTTATTGACAGACATTTCCAGAAGCATTAAGGTAACAACAGGAGCCAACAAACAGAACAAAGGTAGTAATGACAAAGAGCAAATAACTGGTTGAATTAGTTGCTTCATTTAAATCCACGAAGGGGAAAGGAAGAGAAGTGATTTTTAGAAGAAAAAAAAGGGTAACAGGAAAATTATAACTAGAAAGAGTATGACTGGGGATTCAATCTCGTTTCTGACAGGTGAATTTTTCTAATATCACTGAAACTAATCTTGCCTCCTCATTTTAGAAGGCCAGAACCTGGAGAAATCTACAACTCAAGGATGTCATTTGCATTACATTATTTAGGCTAAGCGCCGAAAAGAAAGGCAGCATATCTTAAATGAAGCTAAGATAAATTTTTCATTCGGGAGGTTAAATTCATTCATTGCAATACTTTGGCACAATGAGTTCAATAGGATCCAGGTCTCGTTAATATACCTCAAAGTGGTAACACTTTGAGGCAACATGCATTACCATTACATTGACATTCAAGTTATATTGCATTCAATATAAAACAAGTAGTTTCTTCAAACAACCATAAAACACACGAGGCACAAACTAAATTTGAACTCAAACCACAACAAAAGCTGTAAATAACCAACTTCAACTCCGAAGGCAAGTCGCAGTGTCTCAAAGGTGCAAAGCTGAAACTAAAAAGGAAAAAAGACAAATATTTACCCTAGTGGCCGAATTACCAAGTGCACTTCTTTGTGCAGCCATGGATGTTGAAAAGGACGCCAAACCCACATCAGATACTCCCTTAACAATCTTTCTCTCCAAAAATAAAGGTAGCCCGTTTTGAGATCTCAAAAAACCGCTGCATCTCCTAATATGTTGCATCTTCTAATACTACAATAAAAACCCCTACCTTTTCTATTTAGTAAAAAAAAAAAAATCAAAACTTTAACACAAAAACCACCTCTTATAGCCTAAAAAAAACCAAATAAATAAGACCCAGATGCTGAAATTGAGAGATATTCAAGACCCAGAAATCATATACTTCGACCCTGTATTAAGATATCGAGAGAGAGAGAACCAAAAACCCAATGGCAAGCAATTTGGGGTTTTATTGCAGACACGTGCAAGAAGAAACCTCACGTGTAAGAAACTCAAGAAGGCAAGAACCCACTATTCTTTGGGCTCACTCCTCAAAACGTAGCCCGTATAACGAAAGCCCGAATTTGAACCGTATGGCTTGTTTTCCTCTCCTTTTTTGTTCCCTCAAAATCAGAGGAGAGCTAGCTAGCACCTAGCAGCTGCCAGAGAGAAAACACATACACAGCGAGGTAGGGAAAGAAGAAAGAAGAAAGAAGGAAAGGAGTTGAATTTGTTTAAAAAGAATTTGGCTTGTCTTTTTAACACTACTGCTTTGCAGCAGCCCAGTTTTGTTGCTGGTAAGTTCTCTATTTACATAAATATGAAGAAACTTCAAGGCACCCTCGAGGCCAGGAGAAAAATGGAGAAAAGTTGGAAATTTTTTAACACTCAATTTAGTGCAGTTTTTCTTCATAGTTTTTTGTTTATGGATTCATTTCTGTATAGAGCTATTTGTTTAGGAGTTGTTAAGAAGAGAACTTTTTCAAGGTGTACAAGAACTTTTAAGGATTTTTTTTTATATATATTTTGGGTTGTTTTCCAAAAGTTTAGACATTAAGATTATGACAGGAAATTTTAAGATTGATTCGTGAATCCATAGTCAATATGTTTAAATTGTAAAGTCATTATGCTTGTTTTCTATACAAAGGTCGGTTTTTTATGCTTGTTTTCTATATTTACAGTTTCAAGATAAGTTGATTACAGGAGTTGATACGATAAAATAGATTAGTGGTGCTATGATTCATTTTAAAATTTTAATAATTCCAAGATATGTTGATCAAAGGATTTGATATGATGCAATACACTGATGGTACAATTATTTGTTCTGATTTTGCAATAGTCTGAAGAATAACGATTTTTTTTTTTATATAATTTTAGTAAGTTCATCAAACTTGGGTTTGATAAGATGTCACTTTGTACAAGGTTATAACCCTTCAACTATTCACTGACCTAATTTCTGTTATGTGCATTTTTAGATGGCCAGATGGGATGAGATTCTGTCCCTTCCTGTGCAGAATCCTCCAACTTTGGAATTCTCTGCTTCTGATATTGTGTGGTCAAAGGTTGAAGGTTGGCGTGACAATTTGGATAGACTCGCTCTTATCCCTTTTGCTCGGGTGGATGATTTTGTAAGAGGCGAGTCTGCTAATAAAGACTGTCCAACGAGATTTCATGTTGAAGCTAGAAGGCGTCGACCTCCACAAACATCTTACAAGCAAAAGGTTGATGGCATCCTTGAGTACATATTGTAAGTTTCACTCTTCTTTTGGCAGCTCCTACTTAGTGGCCATCAATGCTGTGAGTTAAGTGATCCATTTGAATTTTTAGGTATTGGTGTTCTTTTGGCCCTGATGATCATCGGAAAGGTGGCATAGTACGGCCTAGTAGAACTACTTATGTTCCAAAAAAAGAAAAATGCTGGGAGACCAAACACTAAGAGGGGGTGCACCTGCCATTTTATTGTAAAACGTTTAATTGCTGAACCATCTGTAGCACTGATCATATATAATCAGGACAAGCACGTGGATAAAAAAGGGTTACCATGCCATGGCCCTCGGGATAAGAAGGCTGAAGGAACTCGTGCTATGTTTGCCCCATATATCTCAGAGGATCTTCGGCTTCGTGTTTTATCTTTACTATATGTTGGGGTCTCTGTAGAGACCATAATGCAAAGACACAATGAATCAGTAGAAAGGCAGGGCGGTCCATGTAATCGTGATGACCTATTGACACACAGGTATGTGCGGAGGCAGGAAAGGAGCATCCGCCGCTCTACATATGAACTGGACAGTGATGATGCAGTTAGCATTAACATGTGGGTTGAAAGCCACCAGAATCAGGTATTCTTCTTCGAGGATTTTTCTGATTCAGAGCCTTTCACTTTGGGAATTCAAACAGAGTGGCAGTTACAACAAATGATTCGGTTTGGCAATCGTGGTCTTGTGGCTTCTGATTCAAGATTTGGAACAAACAAATTAAAGGTTTGTCATTTCAGTTAATATGGTCCAAATCCTGTCTGACCAAATATCAATTACAGTGCCTGGATGGCTCTATATGTTTCAGAAACTGACTTTGCTCTTTTCTTTCATTTTGTTTAGTATCCTGTTCACAGTCTAGTTGTGTTCAACTCAGACAACAAGGCCATCCCTGTAGCTTGGATCATAACACCAAGATTTGCTAGTGCTGATGCACATAGATGGATGAGGGCACTTTACAACAGAGTTTGTATGAAAGATCCTTCGTGGAAGTTGGCTGGCTTTATAGTGGATGACCCTTTGACAGACATCCTCACAATAAGGTTGGCAGTTCCACTTTCTTTAATGTGAATTCGATGATTTTTTCTTCTTGGTCATTTTTAGTTGTTTTGCAGAGTGTTCCAAGGGTCATATGGCCCATGTCCATGGGTTCTGCAGGGATTTGGTATTTTTTAATTCTGTATCCTGAAATTTAGAGTTCAGTACAAGGAATGATTGATCCCTTGAGATCTCTGGCGCCTTAAAATTTGCTTGACACAGTATTGCTTCAGACTTTCTGCTTGAGGCACCAACTATTGTCTACCATTGTGATCTTAAAGGACACTTTAGAGCCTGTTTGGAAACGTGGTTCAAACCGTGTTCCCCTAAAATTTGAATTTTTTTTTTGTTTTCAGATCGTTTTGATGTGTTAATGTCAAAAATGATTTTTAAAAAATAAAAAAAATATTATTTTGATGCATTTTTAAGTGAAAAGCACTTTGAATCGCAACCGCTACCTCATTTCCAAACACACCAAAATGTGCTTTTTAACACATGTAATAATGTGCTTTTTAACACATGTAGAGCTGAACTGCAATGCTTGGTGAAATGCTCATAAGAATTTGTAAGATGAGATCTGTGGAGATTATTTCAGATTCTCAATCTGAACAAAGATCTGGGACTTGGCAGTTTAGATTGATTGTGTTGTGGACGTGATGTGTTGGTCCAGGCAAATAGAGAATAGTTTTTGGCCTCTGTGTTTCCTTTTTGGATGATATATTATCTAAACAAAAACCTTATTTTTTTACCTTGTTCTCAGGGAGGTGTTTCAGTGCTCTGTGTTGATATCTTTTTGGCGGGTTCGCCATGCATGGCATAAGAATCTAATAAAGAGGTGCATGGAAACAGAGATGTGTGTTCAGATATCGAGACGGCTTGGACAGACAGTAGATGATATTTGCAAAGGACAAGGAACTGTACGTTTGTTTGAAGTTCTCATGGAAGATTTTGTTGACGGCTCTAGTTTTATGGACTACTTCAAGGCAACCTGGTATCCTAGAATAGGTTGGTAAATTTCTCTTCTTTTCTTTTCAATAGTAATTAAGATAGCATAAACAGGCTGTACACATTTCTATCTTCTCAATTTCCCTGAGCTGGTTTGCAAATGGGCCTCATATCTCAATTTGGAAGAAGATCAACTTGGCTGCGTGTGATAAAATATGTGGAGTATCGCTATAGAATCTCGGAGTTGGGTTTTTTACAAAACTCTTTATTTCAGAAAACTAAAAATAAGATTTCCTTGTATCAGGGAGTTGGACTACTGCACTAAAAAATCTGCCATTGGCAAGCCAAGAGACTTGTGCAGCAATGGAATTTTACCACAGGCAATTGAAAGTGAGGCTCTTGAATGAGAAGAATCCTTGTGTTTATCAACGTGCTGATTGGTTGGTTGATAAGTTGGGTACAAAAGTGCATTCCTACTTCTGGCTTGATGAATACTCAGAAAGGGATGATTTTGCAAGATACTGGAAAGATGAATGGGTTAGTGGTTTAACATCTTGGCGAAAAGCATTGAAGATTCCAGACTCTGATGTTGTCGTGGAATATAGATGTGCAAAAGTCACTGACCAGCTTGATCGAGATAGGGTTCATGTTGTCTGGAACCCTGGTTCAGAATTTGCTATTTGTGATTGCAAGTGGGCGGAAATGGGCAACTTGTGTGAGCATGTCTTTAAAGTTATTAAATTATATCGTGATAAAGGGAGTAGAAAGTCATCTATTAGCCTATTTCAGTATAATCAGGCCCTGATCAACATGCTACGCTGCCCACCTTATGATTGTTTGATTCGTGATCATGCTGCTTCTCTAGCAGTTGCTGTACAGAAGCAATTAGATGGAATAGTTAATTTAGATGGCAGCCAGACTAATGCAGATACCACTGAGAAAAAATCTGCAAACTCACTTGAGCTGCAGGTGGTCTGTGGGACCGATTCTTCAAATCAAGATAAAGAAGTAGTGAATGCGAATCATCATATTGACAAAGATCTGCCATCTTACACTGAGAATGATTGCCAGGAAAGAGATGCACATGAGATTTCTCGTGGTGTTATAGGTGATTTTGTTGATGGTGTTAGAGAAGAATCGGCTTGTGCTCAGATGGATGTTGACCCATCGTCCAACTGCATTTCTCCACCCGGAATACTTTCTGTTGATGATGTCACTCGGAATCAAGTTGATTTAGATAGCAACCAGAGTGCTGTGGATGCCACTCAGAAACAGGCTCTGGACTCCCTTGAGCAGCAGATAAGTGGGACAAACTTATCAAATCAAGCTAGAGAATTAGTGAATGAGAGTGATCTTATGGACAAAGATGTGTCATCCCTTAACAGGAATGATCATCAGGTCAGACATGAGGCTTCTGGCAGTCATAGAGGTGATTTTGTTGATGGTGTTGGAGAGCAGGTTGCCTGTCCTCAGATGGATATTGACCCGCCAACCACCTGTATTTCTCTGCCTGGATTACTTTCTGTTAATGAAATTGCTTCTAATGAAAGCTTTGAAAATGGAGACAGGATTATAAATAATGCAGTTTCTGACACGAGCAAGAGCCCTCCTTCTCATGATGTTTCGACTGATCAAGTCAGGCATGAACACAATAGTGTAATGGATGTGAGACCATTATCCATTGATATCCCTTCATCAATGGAGTCCATGGAGCAATGTGAGGTGACTACTCAAGATGTTTCTCGCAACAAGGATCCTAAGCCATTAGTGAGTACTAATACAGCAGATTCAAGTACTGACAAGGCTTCTGATTCACAAATGATTGATACAGTTCAATCTTTGATGGGAAACACAGATAATGAAATGATGAAACCAGAAAGTGATGGTGGAAGCAGGACTGAGAGCCACGGATGTGATGATAATGCATTCTCATTAAAAGGGGTTTGTGATAACAAGGCTAGTAATTCAAATCTTCAACACGATGCTAAAGCAGTTGACAGCCTGAACTCAGAATCATTGGCCAGTTCCTCACCAATATCGAGGTGCATTGAAGAACAACCTTCCGGTAAGGTTGAAACTGAAGGAGCTGGTTCTTTCAAGAAGCCATCTCTTAGTGATAAATTGGTTTTTACTAGACGTACACGTCAAAAGCGTGTTGCAAATGACAAAAGTGATAATTAGATTGCCACTACCACCCAGCTGGTTACTGTAAATGATGTCATTTCAGAGGGAACTGGCTCAGGACAAATTGCTGATGGCTTGGTGGCAAGTAGTCTCTGATAAAGGCCATAGAGTTGCTTGTGTTGCAGCTAGTGATGGCTAGCTCTTGCTGATCTGTGTAATCAATTTTCTCTCTCTCCCTTTTTTCACTTGTAGTTGTACATATACTCCTAAGCAATTCTTTGTGACATTATGTTGATTTACCTGGTGAGAGAATTTAACATATTTAGAAAGAGCCTTTTCATAGAGTCACTGTAGAATCTTGTTCTTAGCAACAAATAATTGTCTGAAGGAAGAGCAAATGCTTGAAAAAGTTTATGGGGTGGAAGTGAGAAGAAACTCAGTTCATGTCTTTACATGCAGCCGATTGAAATGCTAGGTGATGCTTTTGAAAAACAATTATTTGGTTACTGTTCTAATACAGATGATACAGAAAGACGAGGATAGAAAAGGGATTTTTTTTTTAATTTTAAAAATATAAAAAATCGTTAATTTATTAAATTTTCTTTGTTTTTCTCCCCAACTAAAATATTTTTCTCTCTTTTATATCTATTTTTTCTTGTTATATATATTTTTTTGTCATAGGACACTAATTAAATACAGCATTAACTCCATCTCTGGCATTTACTATTGACTCCATCTACGATCAGATTTTAAAACAAGCCATCTATATTGATTTTCCTACATTTTTTCTTTTTGCAAACATTATTCGAATTAGAATTTAAATTTATAAAATATAAAGTAAAATCATTTACCATCTAAACCAATACCTTAAAATATATATTTTTTCCAGCAGTGTTATTATTTTCCCACTTTAAATCTAGATGTTAAAAGGAATTTTAATTAAATTGCTAAATTAAAAAGAAAAGGAAAAAGAAAAAAAAACCCAGTCTACTTTAAATACGAACCTGGGCCTGGTCCTGGGCCTGTTCCGGGCCTGAATCTCAAAGAAAATTTGGATCCATGGTTAGAAGAAACAGGGACATAAAAGTAACCTCAAAACCACTTTGAACTAGAGAGAAAGTCGGAGAATGTGGGCATATTAGTGGGGACTGGGGAGGGTAGTGGCAATAACCGCCTTAACCGCCACTTCCCCAAAAACAAAGAAAAAAAAAAAGAAGCACGCTTTTTTTTCATCTTCAAAAACATCACAGACTGCTGTGTCGCAGAGAGAGTCTAGCAGCAAGAACAACATAAGAGAGAGAAAGAGACAGAGATGCAAGTGTCTAGTGGTCAGAAAATGGAAGGATTTAAGAAAGAAGAAATAAGAAAAGGGCCATGGAAAGAGGAAGAAGATGAAGTACTGATTAACCATGTTAAAAAATATGGTCCCAGAGATTGGAGCTCCATTCGATCCAAAGGCCTTTTACATAGAACTGGCAAGTCTTGTCGTCTTCGCTGGGTTAATAAGCTTAGACCCAACTTGAAAAAGTAAGTATCAAATTAACTTGGTTAATTACATTTTCGACTTGTTGCAATTTTACATGCATGCAGTGATAAATTACAATGGTTTTGATCCTGGGTTGTTTCAGTTTCTCTTTGTTTTTAGTCCATTGCAGTAATGTGTGATTTTCCAGAGATGGGATTTCCTCTTGATTTCTTATTTCTTTTTTTCGTTGTGTCTGTGTGTGTGTGGTTTTATAGTGGGTGCAAGTTTTCAGCAGAGGAAGAGAGGGTGGTTATAGATTTGCAGGCAGAAATTGGGAACAGATGGGCAAGAATCGCTACGTATTTGCCGGGAAGGACTGACAATGATGTGAAGAATTTCTGGAGTAGTAGACAGAAGAGGTTGGCTAGGATTTTGCAGACTTCAGGAACACCACCTTCCTCTTCTCATTCCAAACAACAGAGGAGTAAAAATAAAGTTCCTGTCTTTCTGGATGTTCCCACATTCGAGGTAATTGGAAATATTTGCATCATCACTTGCTTTCAAGAAAATTTTGGGATTTTTTAGTTGCTGCAAAAAAAAAATGTTTCTTCTCTGGTCTCTGTTGAGGACTTCTGGTAGTATTTGATTATTTGACTCTATGAAAGGTTTTTTCTGTAATTTTCTTTTTTACCTGTTGTGGAAGGACAATTTACCTTCTTCTTGTTTTGTTATGTGTTAAGGCTCCAATGTTTAGTTCTTCAATGGAGGAAGAGGTATCCTCGAAGGCTTGCTCATCATCCTACTTGGAGAACCCTGAACAGATAAGAATGATGCCATTACCGCCATTGGTTAAATCTGAGTTGCCAGGCTGTGATGCAAATCTTGTTCAATACGAGCCCATGTCAGGAATTCCCTTCCCTCAAATCCCACAGCCCCAGCTAGACCTTGTATTCTCCCCAGAAAGCCATGAACTCCTGGCTAGGCTGGATGACCCTTACTTTCTCAATGTGCTTGGAACAATAGACGCTCCTGAACTCGGAGATACAGCACAATTTTCACTTGGGCCTCCATTGTTTGATCCAGTATCAAGTTGTATGAATAGTCCAAGTGATGTAAAAAATCCTGTGACCCCAGATACCCTCTTCGATGAGTTGCCACCGGACATGTTTGATCATATTGAGCCGTTTCCAAGTCCTTCAGAGTGGTGAAAGACTGATCACAAGGCTGTTTTTATGTGGGTGTAGAAGGATGATTTATTGAATAGTTTCTTCAGGTGAAAAATTTGGCATGGCTCTTATGAAATTGTTGGCCATTTGACTGCTATACTTTGTAACTCCAGAACTATAAAAGCGACGGTTTGCTAGCCCCTACCCGCACCCCCCAACCACAAGCCCGTGCTAATTTCAACGGCTTATCTTCTTTCTTTTCTCGTTCATTTACTTTATTTATTTATTGGCTGTTCAGTGAGTCGCAGAACCCGAGGTAAAGAGCAAGTGTTGCCTTGTCGGGTGTAGCATCACCATGTCTCTTTCACTCTCTTTTACTGGAGTTATACCAGCATCGCCACGCCATGTCTCTTTCACTCTCTTTTACTCATGCTATACCGGCATCAACATCCGATTGATGGCAAGGTTGTACTATTGTGGGTGATCTAGACATATAGAATGACCCCCTTTTTTTCATGATGGTTGAAAGCAATGTTCAAGTAAAACAGCAACATCCGATATGCAATTGACTTGTGTAATCAATTTGCCTTAAATTAAAAATCCCTTTGATCAGAGTTCTAGTAAAAAACACAAACAAGTGCAGCTTAAAACAGCATACAAAGATTGACGGAAGGCATGTCTAAATTGGTGTTTGGCATAGAAAAAAGGTCACATAGCATCATCCATGGCACCGTTGGCCATAGGGATTTTATAACCAATGCCGGTTCTACCATTATGAGTAAGCACCTCAAACTCTCCAGCAGTAAATGACTTGTTTTTGTGGAAAACATGTCTTCTTAGTTGCGAATATGCACAGTACTCTACAGCATCAACTGTTATGTCTTCCAAAAATGCAGAAACTGAAACTCCTACTCCTTCCCCTGAATTTACAAGAAAGAGGTACATCAGAAGACCTTGCATGATTATTTCTTAAGCATGCAGCAAAAAGTTTTGAAGACTTATTTCATGCAGTAATTTCCTACCAGACCTTGCGGGAATTGGGTGTTGCAGATTAGCAAACAGGAGATAATTAAAACCAGGCCAGCCAAATACTGAGCTTACCGTGTGTGACCAGCAGCAAGTTTTCTGAAGGGTATTTATCTGCGAGAGTCTTAATAACTCGTTCATATCTAGTCCTTGCACCCATCACAGTCTCTTCCCATTGTGGAAGCTACAATTCCTCAAGAAAATAACCAAATATCAGACATGATGACGTGCAACGGAGGCATGTAACTTGTTACTCTTTAATGCTCTTTTCCCTTAACCAAACAGTGTTTTCTATACTTACCTCTTCATACACTGGTTTCACAGCACGATCCACTGTCCCCGCTGGTAGCAAGGCATGAAGCTCTGCGATATTGAATCCAAAGTTCCCATCTTTGGGCACGGAAACACGCCTAATGGCTTCTCTATTCAACATCTCACACAAACCATACTCAATAGAGACCTGAAAATGTACAATCAACAGTTAAAACACAAAAGCCTTAAAACAAATGGAGATCCAGTCAAACAACATGAACACCACAATATCTACAATCAACGATACCATTAGATAAACGAATAAAATATATGAGACCCCAAATGAATAATTACTAAGTTAGCATGAACTTTCAGAAAGATTGAAGCTCCCAAATGCCATTATCAATTCCATTAACATCTTATATAAATTTCTAAATACGTTTCCAAAACTAACTAGTAAAAAATATATCAAATCCTTCAAGATTATACATGAAAATAATTGAAATTGAAATTTATTTTGAACTGAGCTCGAGAAGCTTCATTCATTTCATAGTACTTATCAAAGTACATAGGTCACTGTTTCATTGTTTTGACTAAAACCCGACCGGATACGCAACCAAGTCTCGGTTCACTAAGGCTAGCATTAAAAAAAAAAAAAACGAATACTCTATTAAGGCATCATTTATAATCATATACTTAAAAACAAAACAAACTTAAAAAGTTCCTAATCATTTATAATTTAAACAAAAAAAATACTTAAAACCATGATCATCAGTAATCAATCAACTTATCTAGCTAATCAGCTCCTTATCATTTATAATCTACAAAAGTTGCCGTATTGTAAATGTGAAAACGGAAAAAAAGAGGACACCTGCCTTGAGTTTAGAGGGATCGATGGCGACACCGTGGCTACTAACAATGTAAGGCCCATCGTTGACGGCGCAGAGGGCGGAGACAACCTCGGAGGCGGTCTGGATACAACGGAGGAAAGGAGAAACAAAGACCCGATGGATTGGGAAGCCAAGATTAGTTTTAAGTTTCCGACCCGTACGAAAAGCTCTTAACCGACCCGCTTCCACAAGAGGTGGGTCCCATGGTCTAGTGGCAGTTGTGATCCAAAATGGCTCAAAGTTATCGATTCGGTCACCGTGTCTCATGACGACAACGTTTTGCTGGTGTTTAGCATCGTTATTTTCAGGTGAGGTAGGGTCCATTGTTGTTTTTGAGGACGTGGGCTCGGAGTGTGAAGGTTTAAGAGGAAATGAGTTATATAGACAGGGGAAGGAGAGAACGTGTTTTTTCAGTGTGTTTCGTGGAAGAACCTGTAGCGTAGGAACACCCCATCCTGTCATTTTTTTATTCCACTTTCCATCAAATTTCTCTCTCTGTGTATCTATGTTGAAAAATAAATGATAAGATTACTATTTAGATTAAGTTTTTGTTTATTTAATCTGTTTTGGATTTAAATATAATTAATTACATGTAGTTGTTTTTAATTACTGTTAAAGGGTAGAAAAAAACAAGATATGTTTTTATATATATATATTTTTTTATTTTGAAGTGTAAGAAATCATTCTAAAAACATATTTTATATTTTCAATCAAATATATTTATATTTTTAATATTTTTTTCTTTTTCAAAATATTATCCAAACAAAATCTTAATTAGATTTCACTTTTATCCCAGTAAGATTCAAAGTTTTGATGTATGGTATAACGAATCACGTGCATGTGTTAAATTAATTTAAAATATTTATCTTTGTTTTAAAGGTTTTTGAGTTAGTCAACCGTCAATGGCGTGGGCACCAATTTCTTTTTTCTGTTTTAGTTTTTTTTTAGTTCAAAATCCAGATGGTAATATTATGAAACTATTGTTTGTCTAAGGGTATTAATTTTTAGGATTGTAGTAAATATTGTATTTTAAAGTGTATTTTTTGCTTGAAAATATATTAAAATAATTTATTTTTTTATTTTTAAAATTTATTTTTGATATTAGTATATCAAAACAATAAAAAAATATTAAAAAAAATAATTTTAAATAAAAAACATTAAATTTTATGCAAACGATATTTTGACTACAGTACTGCCATGTAGAAAGGCCAACCTATTTTTCTATGCATTGTTCTTGTCTTTAAATAAGCATTACAAGGGATTGATCCAGGAGTGATTCTTGCTTTATACATACATGTTTTCCATGATTTGTATCCAGAGATTCTGGAAACATAACGAATGACAAAGTTTATTTCAAACCATGGCAAGATTCTCTGTTAGGATCTATTAATCCCTTCATATCTCTTCATCTCCCCTCAAGCTCAAAGCGGGGTTGGATTGGGACAAAGCTTGCCATGATTTGAAATAAACTTTGTAGCACTGAGGAATTTGGTAAAAATATCAGTAATTTGATCAAATCCTGGGATATGTGTTAAGGAGAGAACATCACTCGCAACTTGTTGACGAACAAAGTCAACATCGATATCGATGTTTTTTTAATGATGATGGAAAACTGGATTATTGATCATATGAATAGCGTAGATATTGTCATAGTATAATGTAGGAGGAGGAACACAATGGCCGATATTCTTGAGGAAATACATAAACCACATATATAGTTTGAACTGAAGAGGAAGACGTCATAGGGGTAAAAGGCTCTGATACCACGTAGAAAATAGAAAAGCTGACCTACTTTTATATATATTGTTCTTGTCTTTAAATAGGCATTACAGGAAATTGATGCAAGAGTGATTCTTGCTATATATACAAACATGATCTCCATGATTTGTATGAAGAGATTATGAAAACATAATGAAAGATCATGAAGAGAAATAATAGGATCCTAGCAGAGAGATCCCAACAAAGAATCTCGAAAAATCCATACATATCTCTTCATGCCAAACGTTCTGTAAATATCTTATAACTATAGATACCAGCTCAAAATGAGTTATTCACACCCAAATCAGGAGATTCTTGATTTTACTTTAAGTAAATTTATATATATTGATGAATAATGTTATATATTATCTAGACTAATAGATAGTTATTTAGAATTCATTTTTTAACAAGATATTAAAAATTATAACACCATATATTGTTCTAGAAGTATCCAAATTTAATTTAAAATGTTTTAATTTTTTTCTCAAAACTGTTAACCAAGATCAGAAATTGCATTTTATGAGTCTTTATTCACCTTATTCTAGAATCATACGAGTCTTTTTTTTTGTTTTTCTTTGTAATACTTTGACTTGGTACGTTTTTATTTTGGGGGTTATTTTGTAAATTGCTTTTTTAATAAGAAGTTCACAAGTACCATGTTGAATACATTGATAAATATCTTATAAAAAGAGATAATTAAGATGGAATGTTTTAAAAAGATATAAATTTATTTTAAAATAATTTAGAAACAATTTATTTTTTTTTCTAACTAAACGATCGATTTTTTTTTTTTGTATTTATGATTTCTATTACAATACACTAACTAAACAGAAAATAAATAACATAGGATGATGTGAACAGAATAATATTATATAAATGTAATTGTTTGAATAAAGTAGCTAGTTTCGTGCAGGTCATCGATGATCGCCGACAAAATAAAGGAAAGTATAGTGAAACAACCAGGAAGGAAAGCTAGCCATGGGTGATCATTTATGTAGATTATGTCTTTCCTCAGCCGGCGACGTCAAGCGATGGCTTCATTCTTTTTTTTTTTATTTAAAAAAAAAAGCTTAAATCAATTGATAAGTTGACTTTGTAAGCCTGTACCTCAAGTCAACTGCTGCATTATCGATTGTAAATTTCTAACCTCCTTCCCCTTTTCCTCCCGATCCAAGCAAACGCAGTGCAATTTCTTCGAAGACCAGTACACAAAAAGACAGATTTATTCGAAGCTAAAAATCAGATATCTCATCAGATTATTTAATTATTATCAATTTTATATCCGAATTATTTTTTTAATCAATTTTACCATTAGATTATATTGACTTCTCAATTAAGATTTTATATCGAGATATTTAATATAAAACATTAATTTATCTACAAAAAGACCATTTAAAAAACAGTAGAACTTTCCTAGCAGCTAACAAAATCATGGCTGGTATACACAGACGCCGTGAAGACTGACTTGCCGGAGAAAATATGACGCCATGGACAAAGCACTGGTCTTAAACTAGTAGCTATTAGCTAGATAATTGATGACTGGGTCTTGAGCTAGTTCCTTACGTACATACCAGACGTAGTTTTTCAGAAAAATAAGTTTCATGTAAAATCAACAAAATCATGCCATAATATTCTTAGTATGACCGGGTCTTCATCTAATTCCAAACAAGTTCTTGACCCATATCCAAAAAAAAACACAAGTTCGAGACAACAGTCGGCCATAGTTTTTGCCTTGAAATTTTAAGCTCATTGTTTCTTTCCCACCATTCCTTGTACTGTACTTTTCACATCATTGAAAAATCTTTCGACATGTGTAAAATATCTATCTAACCGGCTCGAATAATTTCTTTAATTAGACATTAATATGAGGGTGAACCTATTTAATGATTAAAGCATGTGCAAAATATCACATACCATTGCCGGCATTGAGTATTAGTGTATATTAGTTTACAGAATTAACCGGCTCGAATCAAAAGAAAATTGAACATAAAAAAATATTCAAGCCATATAAGTTTATTTGGCATTGTTTTTAAACATCGTTCAATAGGTAAACCTTAAAATCTCTCATCCCGACTCCTATTCAAATTTAAGTTTAAAATTAAACCATATCAAAGTTACACCGATGTGACTCAGTCAATCTTACAAGTCTAAAGACAACCTGGATGATCGATAAAAAATATGATTTGATTTTATAAAAAAAATAAAGATAATATTTTTTTAATATTAAGACATATATCGACATATTGAGTCAACACGAACTTTACAACTTAAACTCGTCAAATTTGCAATCCGGTGATAGACTCTAGTGAGTTTAAAAACTTTATTTTTTAAAAATTATTTTTTTAATTACATGATAACAAAGATAGACGCAAGTAAAATTGAGCAGAAACTAATTGTTGAGATGTTTATTTAAGAATACGATAAACTCATAGAAAATAAATCAAAATAATTTATCAAGATAAATTCAAAATCAAGTAAATATTATTGAAGAATAAAATTGAGAAAACAAGAACATCAAAAAAAGAAATAAAGGGAAAATACAAAAAAAAAAAAAACCCTCCATCACTGGCCATATGAATAGATGAGGAGAGTTAGCACCCCAACGTTTTTAGATGTATATATTGGGTAATTAAATATATAAATTACTTCCTAAAAAAATCAAACCTATGCCTCCTCTTTTTTTTGCTTTTTTACTAACATGAACTTGATTTCTTGACGCATGAGTATATTTAGGGATAAAATATTTTTTTAGTTATTATTATTATTTTCTATTTAGTTTAGAAATTTTTTTTTATGGTGATTTTTTTTTCTTATTTAGTTTAGAAAATCAAGTACTGATATTGATAATTTTATTTTTCTTAGTTTGTTTAGGACTTTTATTATTTTTTCTTTATTTTCAGGTTTTCTAGTTTATTTAGGTTTTTTTTATTATTATTTTTTATTTAAGGAGTTGTAAATATCTTAAAGAGACAAGTCATAATATATATTTTTTCATAAATAAAACTATGAATTAGGGTTCTTAAGTTTTATTCTATTTTGACTATTAATTTTTTTCTCTTGCTATTATATTGTTATTTGTGCTTTCATCTGCATCAATTGGTATCAAATTCCAACAATCTCAGGTTATTGCTTGTTGTGTACTGCAATTCCAGTTTTTTTTTGCTTTGTTATGTGTCATAAAAAACCATGGTCGGAAGAAGTCACAACGCCGGGCGTGTTCAGACAAAAGGAACAAGGAAGTTTCCCCACGAGAGAGAAACATCTAGGAGCTCATGATAGAGGACATACAAATGCAGATTGATGAGTTTACCCGGTGGTTTGCAGAAAGGCCCCAATAAAAGGAAGAAAAACCTTACCAAGGATCTCTTGCTAATATAGAAAAACTCATTCTAGGGGTAGATGTATAGGAGGAAACATCTCAATAGAAAAAAACAACATGGAGATTTCAGTTTTCAAATTAAACTTACTGATTTTACAGGAACTTTACAAGCATATGAGTTCATCTTTTTGTTGAACGAAGTTTCACAAATCTTTTAGTATAAAGAGGTTTTAGAACAAATAAGACTGAAAATGATTGTGATAAGATTGAAGGGCTAGAATTTTTCCTGGTGAAAACAATTAAAGAGGTCACGAGTGAAGCAAGGAAAGTCGAGAATAACTGATTAAGATAAGATGAAGATGAAGGAGCATTTCCTTCTTTTAGCTATGCACAAACCTATACTAACGACTCCATACATTGAGACAAAAAGGTAAATCTGTCGACGATTATACTAATGAGTTCTATCAATTAGTGTCTAGAGTGACTTGGTAGAAATAGAAGAACGATTGATGACAAGATATTTGAGTGGTTTATGATGGTGCATCCAAGATATGTTGTCTTTGTAATTTTTTAGACATTTTCGGAGGCATGTTAAAGGGTTTTGACAGTTGAGAAACAACATTCTGCTAGGGTAGTTAGTAGAAGTTTCTAGACTGATCTATACAAAAGAAGAGAACCCAACAATAATCAAAGTTCAACCACTCCCAAGTCAGACCTACTTAACAAACTCAACAAATAACATGTCAAAGTATAGGTCAGGACTCTAATTTAACTTTCCAAATTTGTTGTTACAAGAATGACAAATTGGGGCATTGGGCTAACGAGTGTAGCAAACTAGAAAGTTATCTGGGTAAGAATTTGTTGATAAAGGATCATGCAAATGATGTGGTTGATCATATTTATAATGACTCGATTAGCAATGGAAAGATTCTGTGTAGAGATTGTGGTGCCAACCTAGTCATTCGAAAGAATCTGCTGACTTCCAAGGATGATTAAAAAAAAAAAATTGGAGGCGTATTGACATCTTCTATTCAATGTGCACCATAAAAAATAAGGTTTGCAACTTAATAATAGACAATAGTAGTTGCAAGAATGTGGTGTCTGTGAAGGCAGTAAAGAAGATCCAATTAAAAACCGAGAGCCACCCTAAGCCCTACAAGATGACTTTGCTAAATAAAAACACTAAGTTAATTGTGAGTAGACTCTGTCTCGTTTTATTTTCTATAGGCAAGAAATATTTTGAAAATATTTGGTGTTATGTGATGTCTATAAATATGTGTCATCTACTATTGGATAGGCCATAATAATATGATAAGAAAGTGTACATGACAAACAATATAATACATATACCTTTAGTATAAAAAGGAAGCTTATAATATTGATGCCCAGGAGAGATAAGGCAGTTGTTGAAAACAAGGGTAAAAATATGTTGTTTTTATCTAAAATTATGGAAAAGGAATCAAAGGAGAAGAAATAAAAAAAAAAGGAAAGAGAAGGTGTAAAGTACTCCGGATAATATGGAGACTAGATGATTTTTAGGAAAACAATATTTTTTCTATTTAGTTTAGAATTTTTTTTTCTTTTCTAGTCTTTTTATTTTTTCCTATTAGGGGTAGTATTTAGGGTAGGAAATCAAGTATTGAGATTGATAATTTCTTTTTTCCTAGTTTGTTTAGGATTTTCTTTACTTTTTCTTTATTTTTAAGTTTTTTAGTTTATTTATGTTGCTTTTTAAGCTTATTTAAAAAGTTGCAAACCTCTTATAAAGACAAACCATAATACAATTTTTTCTTTGGCAATAAAACTTTGAATCGCCCTATTGCTTGTAGTTTATCTTGTTTTGGCCATCAATATGTTTTTCCTTGTCATTGTTCTATTCGTTGTGCTTCCACCTGCGTCATTTTTTTCTTTTCTCGTGGATATATATGGAACTTTGATATTGGATGTCTTTTTATAGAGTGTGAGAAGCTAGCGATAACTGTTGAGAAGGGATTTGATGTTAGCAAGAATTCAAATTCCTAGCTATTTATGTGGGTCTTTGATGAAGCTGATAACAGACAAGAAATAGAAAGAAGGAACAAAATCACAGCATCTGAAGGATCAGGATTGACAGAAGAGAGGAGCCTGGCTCAACTCAACCTGCAGGTTCATCAGAGATAGCAATGGCAAAATTAATATATAAAAACTTAGAAAAAATGACAATCAAAAGAGCATTTCAAACTACTAAACATAACTTAAATGTAGTACTAATAGAAATTCCCAAGCTAGCTATAATCAGGCGTATAGGAATCGATGACAGAACACAGTCAGTCCAACCTTCAGAATATCAATGGTTTCCCACTGCATTAGTCTCTTGGATTCAGGCTTGTTCCACCACGAGCAACCCATTCATGATCCTAGTCCAATATACATGAAAACGTTACTGAACAGAAACTTCATTTTTATGATGCAAAAATCGCATTTATTTAACTCAAACCAGATCCGAAGTACATCAAGATGGACAATATACATTACATCCCTGTACAAATCAGCTTACTTTTTTCACAAGTAGCTCTCATAACTTGGCAACAAGTAGCCTTAATTTTGAAATTCTAGTTAGTTACCTGCAATAATGCAATTTTCACTAAATAACCTAGGAAACAGACATGCAAAGAATCTATACTTCAACGTTTGAAGTGTCATCATCCAGGTCGAAGCCTTTGAGGTTTCATGGAATCCATGAATAACTGGAGGAATTAAGTGTACCGACTGGGCTCTGTAGCAAGAAAATAGTTTGTGAAAAGTTAGATTAGATTAACGAGACTGAATTTGATTCATTAAGAAATAATAGAAAAAAATCAACGATCTTATGGGGTGGTTGTGGCTTGCGTTTAATTTCTACATTTTTTCAATACTCAAGCTTGAGTTCTACCCAGACCTTCTTCTTAGGCAGAAGTCTGTCGCCATCAACTAGCTCCAAGAAAAGAGCTAGCTAGGGAATATTTCCCTTTTCCTTCTTTATGTTCTTTGGTATAAACTCTTAATTTCCTGAAACAATAAGAATATGAGAAGAGAGACAAACTTAACAACGAAGACAAAAGGGATATGTTGTAATATAAAGAAACATACGACTCTAATTAGTAGTTGGGCTGGAACAATTTCAACTCCTCTCTCCAGCAGTAAACTCTTGAGAATTATAAAAGTTCTGATCCAATTTAGAGTAAGTTTTTAATCTTCCATGTTAAAAACCATGAGCAGGTTGCTTAACCATGGAAAATCATTCCCTCCCACTCCACACAAACTGTTTCAAGTAATTATTCATGATTCACTCCAAAATAAAGCACAGAAACAAAGGTAATGGACATAGCAAGCTATCTTGGACAGCTAGGTACTTGTTATTTATCTTATCATGGACGAACAATTTCAAGTCCACATTGATTTGACCGTGATGAGGAAGAGGGTTGTCGTTCGCCAGCTCCAAGTAAAGGGAAATATAGCCCTTCCATTTCCTTTCTTTTTTCTCTCTAGGTGGACTTATTCGAGTTGATTGGAAGTTATTTTTATGAGTTTGGCAGATAGAAGAGACTTCGTGAATTAATCGCTAAAATGTAAGAAATTCTGCATTTTACGTTTTAGATCTAACTTTTTGTGACAGGTTTTTGCTAAGTTGGAGTTCCAGAATGAGAATGTGAGCTTAATATAAGTTAAAGTACACATGTCAAGCTTTCCAGGAAGGTATTATGGGAAAAATCCCGATCTCATTTAGACCTCGAATTAGACCTGCTATCTCGGACCAGAATCCTTCTCGCAGCAGGATTCTCTGCTTCCACACTAGATATTCAAACGAGAATATCTTGAGCTTTTTACATCGAAATCAGGAGATTCAAAAACCCAAATTCATATACCCATATAGGACTACAATTTTCATGAAGGACTCAAAGTCAGATAAAATCTTTTTGAAGGACAAAATCTGAATGCAATCTAGTTGGTCGAAATGAGTCTCCTGATCTGATTCGAAAATTGACAATGTCGAGCATCTCAATACGACTGAGAGTCTGACATAAGAACAGTGGGCCTTAGGACCTAGTAAAGGTGCAAATCAATCCTTTAACATGTCATGAATGAAATAATATACCTGGGATGGTTGGATATTGCAAGAAAGCAAGTCAGAAACAAAGTCTAAAATGCAACAGAGTTGATATTACAACAGAATTGTGACCGCAACAGAATCAGTTTTCAACACAAATTCTGAGAGATTTATCCAACCTTAAAGACCAGATAAAGAAGGAACAAATTTAGCATTACGAAGACTCCTAATTAGCCTAAGAATCCTGAAGATTTCAGCAGCAAAGGGGGAGGATAAAGAGAGCAGAACACAATAGAAATAGGGTTCGAAAAACTTTAATTTCTTTTCTATTTTTGTCAATTTTCTAGCAACCATGAACTAAACTCTTGAATTTAGTTCAAGAGGGATTCACACCATCTCTATTAGCACGTTGTGAGAAGTAAAGTTATCATTGTAATTCTTTCAAATTCAAGTATTTATTTTTCCTTGTTCAGAATTATGCTATTGATTATTATATATTCAAGCTTATTGAATTATTTTGAGATAGCATGTGGCTTTCTAGCTTCATTCAATCCATAATTGTTGTTAGGGACTAGAGTAAGAAGCAAGATAATTAATTTGATTGTTGCAACTCTCATCTTGATTTATTAGGAAAGAATAAACTAAGTTAAAATTGTCAAGCTTTTAAATGTTTGCTTAGAATAAATGCACATATTTTATTCCTAAAACTATTACCGAGTAAATGAAAATTGCTTTCAATGTTACATTCACTTGATGGTAAGAAATTTATTAGAGAGCTTTTTCTAATTAATGCATTCGTAATCTCATCGATTTCCCTCAGCTTTAAGGGATATCGAATTTATTTGCTTGACGTGAAAGAATATTTATTTTACTTTGGTGATCAACAGATTTATAAGAATGGATGTGTGGATCCTTAAACTGATTTAATGACATATCAATTTATTATTTTTAGAATTATTGTTTCTTGAATTTTTCATTTAAATCCCCCATTCTTTCTCATTTCAGTATATTAGAGGAAGATTAAACAAAATCTCCCTTGGGTTCGACCTGGTTTTCATGATCATACTATAAATTTATTTTATTTGTGATAGTTAATTCAGAATTATATTTTGATAGTTTCGACAACTGACCAAAACTCTACCTTCAGGCACAAAACAAAAAGGAAAAAAATATTGCTTTATCACTTGATGACGAGCCTCCTTTTCTTTTTCCTCCTTGGGAATGAGTTATTCAAAGGAAACTTAGTGAGTATCCGACCAAACTACTTTTTTCATGACTAGCACCGAAAACTTCGTATTCATACTAATTGAGCAACAACAACATCAACAACAATAATATTAAAAATAGTTTTTTAATATATACAAAGTCTTTGCAAATGTTTAGAAATTAAGTTTTTTTAGAAAAATAATAATGATAATTGCGCCGAAAATCAGTTCAAGCTTTTAATACATGAGCTCAAGACTCTGAAACAATAATAATAAAAAAATATAATCATAAGATGCAAAAGTTACTCGGAAGCACTTTTAAATAGTTCAAGCTTAAAAAAAATATTCCTATTTGGTTTCATTCGAAAGATTTTCTAGATGAGATAAATCACAATTTTGGTATATACATCTGTTGCACCCTCCCGAGTGGAGCGCGGCGTCGCAGCGATCCCTCGATTGATTTCGGGGTCTTTGTTGTTTGTATAAAAAGGAGTCGCCACCTAGTATTATGGTCACTAGGAAACCCAACTGGTCTTTCAGAGATTCTAAGGCAAGGGACTGGTTGCGTAAAGGGAAGGTATTAGCATCTCTAGTATGCCCTACCTAAGGTAAGCTGTTTGGTGTTTGGTTTGATTTATAATTGCTATGGTGTTGGTGTTTTCTAATCCCATAAGTTTTTCCAGGTTTGATTCAAACTAAATTTATTAAGATAGAAATCCAAGGAGATTCCATGTGCTTTAAAAGCTCATTTTCCCCTTAGTATTTCAAAAGTTTGCCACTCATAAATCGCAAGGAGGAGGGACAAAAAAATTAGAAATCTAGGGCGCTTTAAAAACCTATTTTTGCCTTAGTGTTTTATACTCTCACAGCTTGTAAACCGTGGAGTAAAAAAAAATTGAAATGTCCTCGATTATAATTAAGGCTTCTTTCAAGGAAGTGTGATGACTTATTATCCCTAGAAAATTATTTTGGATATTTACCACTTAGGGTTTCTTTATCCAAATATTAACAATGAATAATAACAAGTTATTCCCATTAAATATTTTGGATATTCATCACTTTAGGATTTCTTTATCCAAACATTAACGGTGAATAATAGTTGAATTCCCCCTAAAATGAGATTTTTTATTTTTTTGGAATATTGGCCAATACCCTTTGGAGTTTTACAAACATGTTGTAAAATCCAGAAATGCAAGAAAATAATTTTTGTTGTGTTTAAGAAATCCATGCGAAAACACATTTTTGAAACTTCCAATATTTTTTGTATAAAAAAAACAGAGTTCAAAACATGTTAGGGTATTGGCCGTATGCAACACACAAGAAAACAAATTTTGATATATATGTATATTTGCAGCGATTCGCGTAAAACCGGGTATTTTAAATACGAGATTTGTATATATTTTTTTACAACATAAAAAAAATTCAGACTTTAAAATAAATATTCTAGAAAATAAATCTCTTTCTCTTTCTTTTACTTTTTTTGTTAAAAAAACAGCATGTCCGGCCGAGTCACTTGCCCAAGCAAGTGACCCGGCTGGACACAAAAGCAAAAGGGCGCAGTCTTCTCAATGAAACAAGGCAAAATGCATGCAAAGAGACCACGTTACTGTTCAAGTGAATTAAAATTCACTTGAACAGTGCAAACACAAAGCAAAAAGAATGCATGGTGCGGGGGGTGAAGAGAACAGACATGGGAACGAAAGGACAACGACGATGTTTGAAGGCTTGCTGGCTAGTCGATCAGTGCTGCCGTCTGCTTCAGTTCTTTCCCCCTATTCTCTGTTGGCGTTCTTCTTCTGAGTTTCACCTCTGCAATCTTCGTGCCTCTTTCTCTCTACTGGTTTTCTGCACTTTCTTCTTCCCTGTTCTGCAGATTTTATATGCAAAAAATGAAAGCAAAGACCGAAAGGCAGTCCCTGCTGGTTTATGGTTTTTCGTTTTTCCTGCGCTTTCTCCCTTTTTTTTTCTCCTCCTCTGTCCTGTTTTCTGTGTTTTCTTTATCTCCCTCTCTGGTAACTGAGATGGATGAAGACAACGGTATTGCAGCTTCTGCGCACAGCTGGTGGTCACTGAAAACGATGGCCACGCCGGTTCACTGTTTCTTTTCTTTCCTTCTGCTGATGCTCTCTGTGGAGATGATGAGGGAGACGGTGATGAAAACGTGCTATGCTGGTTGAGTTCACGCCCCTGCCTCTGTGTTTTTCTGCTTTTGACAGTGGCATTCTGCTTTCTTTTTTTCTTTCGTTCCTCTCCTTTCTTTTTCTGCCTGGCTTCACATCTCTCTTTTTTTCTGTAACTTTGTTCCTGTGAAGACTTTCACAGTCGAAAAGATGAACCCCTGCTCTCTGCCTTTTTCCCCCTCCTTTAGGTCAGCAGCCGAGGCTTCTATGTAGCCTATACACGGCTTTATTTAGGAAACAAATATTACATTAACTCTAGGGTGTATTCTCGTTCTGATTTTGTGATCAGCAGTGATTTCTTTCGTAGTTAGAGGATGGTGTGGCTCTTTTCTTTCCTTCCATAGGGCTAGTTGCTCCCTTTGAAATGAGGCAACAAAAACGTGGTCTTCAGCTCTAAAAATCAGGCGTGATGAGAAAGGAAAACAGCGGAGAAAAAAGGAAAGAAATCAGATGGAGGGTGCAGCTGCAAAGTCCTATTTTCCTTATTCGGTGTGGTAAAAATCCTGTCATTTATGATGATCCAGCCCCCCTCACCAGCTTTCAATGTCCTTCTTCAATTCAATCTCTCACTTTAGCACATTTCGATTCAGTCCTTGGTCCAAAAAAAATCCTTCGAATCAATCCCGCGAACTTGGGCAAAAATCCTTCTTGCAGTCAGAAATCTCTGCTTTCAAGACTAGATATTCAAACGGGAATATCTTGAGCTTTTGATATTGAAATCAAGCGATTCAAAAGCCCAAATTTATCTACGTGTCCCGGACTACAACTTTGATGTAGGATTCAAAGTGAGATAAATTCATTTTCAATAACAGAATTGCAACCAAACTCGGCTGGAAACCTTTTCGCGGCAAGATTCTATGTTTTCACGTTAGATTTCAAACAGGAATATCTTGAGTTTCTGATATCGAAATCAAGCAATTCAAAGTTCAAATTCATCTACGTATCCTGGACTACAAATTTGATGAAGGAGTTGAAGTGAGATAAAATCATTTTAGAGAACAAAATCTGCCAGTAATCTAGTTGGTCAAAAAGGTTCTTGATCTGACGATGCTGAGCATTTGAATTTGACTGAGAATTTGCCCTAAGAACAATGATCCCTAGGACCTAATAAAGGTGTACGTCAATTTTTTAACATATCATGAGTGACAGAATATACCTAGGATGGTCAGATATCATACGAAACCGAGTTAGAATCAGAGCCTAAGTTGGAACAAAAAATTGCGACAACAGCAAAACTATTTTTTTATGCAAATTTTGAGGGATTTTTTTTCAACTTTAAAGACCAGATAAAAAAGGAATGAATTTGGCATTATGAAGACTTCTGATTAATCTAAGAAAATCTGATGATTTTGGCAGCAGAGGGGAAGGATAAAGAGAGCAGAAAACAGCTCAAATAAGGTTTTGAAAAAATATTTCTTTCATCTACTTTTGTCAATCTTCCAGCAAACATGGGGTCCAAAAATAAGTATCAACAACATCTATCTCACCAAATTTTTTATTTGAGTTCTGCAACTTTAAATTAAAAAACACCAATCAAATAGCATTTGTTTATATAAAAAATTGATCATAATAGCATTGTCACGTCAAATAAACAACAGATTATACTAAGAACAAATACACTTTTTAATTTTAAATAAGAGCACAACACAAAGTTTTTGAATAATAAATTTGGGGCTAGACACTAGAATAATTATTTGTTTCCACTCCTCTTCTTGGGCTTGAACCTCTTGCCCCAAAGAGGTTTAGCATCGACCCAGAATTTGGCTTCAGTTTTTCCATTCAAGATCATGGCTGGTATATAAGACGCAGTGAAGACCACTTTCCCGAACAGCGGTGGTGCACCTTGATCCTTCGGCTCAGGCCAATGCACGTACACCCTTTCCACACATGACCCGTAATTCCTGCTCAAGTTATAAGAACACAATTTCCAATCGTCAATTATTTAATTTACTTTATTAATAATTAAGACTGTACTAGTGATGATTTTCCTAAATTTTTTTATAGGGGCTATAAATTAGAAAGGTAAACAATCACATGATTCCTAGCATAACTAACAAACACAAAGAAATTAACCAAAAATTATGTATATATAATGGAAAATGATTTGTATAACTAATAAAAAGATAATTAACTAAAAAGTAATGCGTAGAGACAATTGATAATAGACAAAAAATTGCTTAAAATTACCACCTATTTCATTGTCTCCATTCATTACCTTTTCGTTATTTATATTCGTGTGATATAGCATTACTCGAATAAAGTTATACCATGCTAATTGTTGGATATTTAAGCTAAAATTATAATTTCTAATATTGTATCAATAAATAATAATAAATATATAATGTACTGAATCCCTCGAGTAAAAATTTAAACTCAACACGCCCAATTCAACCATGTCTTTCAAATATTATCCAGTTTGGTGATTGAACTAATTAAATTCATGGCCATAAAAAGAAATTTTACCAAATCTAACTTTTTTTTAAAAAATTCATTCATTGAATAAATAAATTGAATCCTATTAGTGGTTTTAATTCAGTATTTATGATTTTTAAGAAATGATTAGTACTAAAATTTTGGGCACTACAATTTGTTATCATTAAATAGACTATGTAGCAACTAAATTAATTGCCTGATCTATTTTTTTGTAACAAAATCCTCCGATTAATATACTTACATTGTGAAAAACCTGGAGATTTGACTTTCAGTGAGAGGGTATCCATTTGAGAACGTCAAGAACAAACATCTATTTTCCTCGGCTGCTCTCTCTGTCACAGGATTCCACTCTTTGGCTGAAGGGTTCAGCTTGGAACCAACATATGGTGCAATTGGTTTTGCTCTGCTGCCATCTTTCTCGGAACCCAATTTCTTAACTTTTTGCAGGGGACTAAAATTCCCCTCGGTTATTTGGTTTCCCATCCTTTCTAAAATATCCTTCAAGACCACACAACAGACTCCATTATAGATCTCTGTGATACCCTTTAAGGCCTTTTCTTTATCAGCAAGGATGACATTGAGAGACAAGAAATGTTCGGCTAACTTTGGAGTGAAACGCATCAAATCTGGTGATATGGGATTTTTTGACAGTTGTTTCAGAAATGACAGAATATCCTCAGCTTCTTTGGCTAGTAGAGTCAAGAATTTATCATCATGAAGTAAGATCTTTCTCATAATTTCTTGAAACCCTTGTGTCTCTAGCCAAATCCAAAATGCCATCACCTTCATTGCCACTCCAATTTCAATTCCAAAATGAATCATCCGAACGAACAGTACTGACCTTTTACTAGACTCGTCTGATGATGATGATGAAGGCATGTGGTTAGAGAGGGAAACTGTGTTTCCTGTGTAGGAATATAGAAGATACAGAGTAACCCTGTGGTTTCTGTGTTCTGTGTACAGATAAGAAACTGTGTCTGTGTGTTGATGAAAGAAATGAAGAGGGGTTATGGGGGTTTATATAATACAGGGAAGGTTTTGATTTTTGAAGGTTTGCGATGGTCCACAATGGCTTTACAAGGAAATTGAAATCCCTTATCTGAAAAGGGAACGGGCCGGTGTGTTTCATCAGGAAAGTTTCCAGCTTTGAAAATAAGATGATGTTCTGCGAATGGCTGTGTCTAGTTATGCAAACTCCACACAAACTAATTGAAGGAAAAGGAGTGGTTCCATGCAAAATTAATTCTTGATGTGATTAAGATTCAAACCTCGGATATCAAATTAATTAAGTTTCCACGAAAATGCATGAAATGAAAGGAAAGTTATCAAGAGAAAATTGGCAGTTTTAGTTTTTTTGATTTTTTATGCACTGATTTGGATTCAATTTCATTTTGCAATGTTCGAGCGAAACTATGGTAAAAATATATGGAATCCAACTTGAGTCGATTCAATTATATTCCAATTCTATATATATATAATTTTTTACTGTGATTATGTGTGGAATGCATTGAGAGATAGCTTGGCACCGAAATTATGTTAAAACTTTATCTAATACAACTCCAGTCGATTCAATTATGTTCCAATTATAACAAAATATGATTTTTTATTCAATTATGTGTGGATATTTTTTTATTTTTTATTTTTATTTTTTTGAGGCAATATCCAAATTCAATAGCAATATTGATCAGATTTTGTTAAAATGGAGGGAATTGATTCGGATTTCTTCTAATTGCAATTGTGGGAAAAGAAAAGGAAAAAAATCATTTTTGATAGATCCAACAAAAAGAGTTCTTATTTTTGATTAATTCCTCATGTAATTGTGAGAAAATCCTGACATGGATTAATTCCTCAAGTTGCATATATTACAAGCAAAAGTACGAGACCTATTTTTGATAGATCCAACAAAAATAATGATGATTTAATTTACATGTTCATATGAGTTCCTTACTAAAATATCAGTATTATATTAGTTTTAAAAGATTGGTATGATGGTTAAGCAGATATGTTTCCTTTTTCTTTTTTAAAAAAACTTAAATTATGGAGCTAGCACTTAGTGAAATTTATTAATTTTTTTTAAAATATACTAGACTGATATAAAAAATATATCTAAAAAACTATTAAAAATAAAGCTTTATCTCGATTATTTCACCTCAAAAATTTCTTTAAATGTACTAAACCGTATAAAATGGTTTGAAGATAAGTACATTGAATATAAAATTTAAATGTACTAAACCGTATAAAATGGTTTGAAGATAAGTACATTGAATATAAAAAAGTTACTATATATATTATATATAGAGACCATGCCTAGCTAACCTACCTGATGGGATTCACCAACGCACAAGCCAAATAGCAGCCACCTTGTACAATGAAGAAACAAAGATGGATCCTATATATTTTACAGGAAATCAGAAAGTTTTTTTATCCAAAGATTGGGAAGTTCGCCGCACGAAGGCAACTGCTGTGCGAATTGGCTAGCTAATTATAGTCATGGTTTGGAGCTAGGAGCTCACCCTTTTAGCAACTTTCCAGAGGGCATTTTCTTCTTTGATTTTTCCAGAGGGTGTCCTTACCCAATAGTAGTGTGTTGTTTTCTTAGTTACGGTCCGTTTACTACAACAAAAAGAAAAGATAAAGATAAAGGTGAAGATGGAGTGCACTCTCTGAGGGTTTCCTTAGAGGACTTGTACAATGGAACATCCATGAAACTCTCTTTCTAGAAACATTTTGTATGCCAAATGTAAAGGGTATGTTCTTTTACCATAACTTTATTAGTTCGCTTAAAAGTTGTTTTTGCCTGTGTGGACCTCACAGTTCTCTTTTAATAGTTTGCAAGTTGCAGTTTCATTGATGAGATTGGCTGTATTTTTCTTCATACCTCACCACCCTGTTTATACACACACACACACACACACACCAGCCTGGGTTTGTTTTAAACCTTTTAGTCTAGTGTGTAGGTGGATGGACTTTTGTTTTTATTTGTATGCAAATATTTCAGGAAAGGTTCAAAGAGTGGAGCCTCTGGGACATGTCATGGCTGCCAAGGTTCCGGAATGAAAGTTCCAATTCAACAGATCGGATTGGGCATGGTCCAACAAATGCAGCAGCATGTGTGTCCTGAATGCAGAGGTTCAGGTTATTAACTGAAACAGATTTCTTCCCCTTCCTTCATTTTTGCTCTATTTCCATTCTGAAATGCATCTATCATGGTTGCAGGTGAGCTCATTAGTGAGAAGGATAAATGCCCCTATGCAGAGGGAACAAGGTGACACAAGAAAAGATGGTGCTGGAGGTGCATGTTGAGAAGGGAATGCAACATGGCCAGAAAATAGTTTTTGAAGGTCAAGCTGATGAAGCTGTAAGTAAAGTCAGATTGCATTTTTTAAAAAAAAAATATGAAAATGGAAAGAAAAGAAATGCTTTTTTTTTTTTTTTTTTTTGGGGGTGTCCCTTGGACAAGATTTTAGTTTTTAAGAGGTCCAAGAACCAGCATTCTTGAGGTTTTTGTTTTCTGTTCCTGCTAACTGGTGCAAGAATGGGCACATTTTATTATCAATTTTCTGAATGCATTTGAAGATAGTGGGTTGATCTGCAATTTAATTCTTTCCATTAGACTTTAATATAATTTTTTGTTCTACATTGTTCCAATAATGTCTATAGTTTAACAGAATTTTCTCTTATGCAATTGCATTAAACAAAATCTTATTTTTCATCATGTCATTTTCAGCCTGACTCAATTAATTACAAGGGGATCTTGTTGTTGTATTGCAATTGAAAGAGCACCCCAATTTTGAACGGAAATTGGATGATCTCTATGTGAAACGCACTATCAGTTTAACAGAGGCTCTTTGTGGGTATCAGTTTTCCCTTACTCATCTTGATGGTTGGCAGCTTCTTATCAAATCAAATCCTGGCGAGATCATAAAACCTGGTGTTACCTGTAAATTTCATTCTTAGCTCCTCACTCTTGATTACTTGACATCCTTCTTAATTCAGGTCAGTGCAAAGCAATTAATGATGAAGGAAGGCTACATTATCTCAGGCCCTTCATGAAGGGCAAGCCTTACATCCGTTTTAATGTGGAGTTCCCTGACTCTGGGAGTCTATCCCCTCAGCAGTGCAAAGAGACAATTATGCATGATGTCAATATGGAGGAGGAGAAAAGGCAGCACCAGCAGCAGGAGGCATATGATGAGGATGAAGAACCATCCACGTCCTGAGTGCAGTGAGTGTTGATGGAGAATAGCAGAATGTTGATAGTTGGCTATTTAAGAGGGTTAGCCGGGTTTGAGGTAAAATTAAGCAATGAGTGTTGGTCACAGAGATCCTATAAATATAGGATTAATAAATTATGAATGGGTTATTAATGTTGTTACATAGTAAGTTGGTAATGAAAGATAATTTGATATAATTTTGAAGACTTGTGGACATAATAGCTTTATCATCTTTAATGCGTTATCTTTCTTATTTTTTATTAATGTTATGTATACAGGTTTTTCACGAGGTGATGCGGAGCGTTAAATATAGGCTTTGTGTTTTAATCTGTTTATTTTGTGGAATGTAATATATTTGCTTTATATGTAATTTGTATTATATGTAGATTGTAATATATGTATCCTAAATATGTTTTGCTTTTGGTAGTTATACATTTAAAATGTATAAGTAAAGAACTAATATTATTAAACTATTCAAAAAAAATAATTTAGTAATTATAATCTTGCATGTGTAGAAGATGAATGCATGTTAATGTAATAATTAGTTCAATATGAATCTTTTGAGTTTATAATTATTTGTAGTTAATGTGTTATTTGTTGATGATGTAAGGTTGAGAAAATACAATGAAGTATAGTTATGTGAAATATTGTTTGATTAGATGGGATATGATCCAGGATGGTTGGATCAAAATGGAAGTTTTGAGTATTGTGATTGAATGAAGTCTAGTCGATAACTTGGTAATATCAAAAAACAAAGGAAACTCTGCCAAATTTATTTTTTTAATAAAAAATCCCATAATCTTAGTCATACTATTCAATACTTTACAGTAGTAAAGAATTGTTTGAGATTTCATGACATTATAATTTAAGAGTGTTACACATATAATGAGGATGAAGAACCATCCACGTCCTGAGTGCAGTGCACCCAACAGTAAGCCATATATTACTGCTTCTCTGTCAAGCTGAATTCTGCAACGATGGGTTAGCATCGATTTATAATCTGTAGTGTGAAGACATAATCTGTTCTACATATTCATCTTCTCCAGTTAATTGTATTCTATTTATAATCTGTAGTGTTTCTAGTTAGATTCTTTACCCTCACTTTATGTTGCGTATTTATGGTTTGTGTTATCTATCTCCGGTTAGTCTCAAGTTTTTGACAATAAAATTAAGATGTACCAATATTCATAATAGACAGAAAAAGATTCATTTATGTTTTATTGCGTGTACTATCCCATAATTATTACCATCTTGCCCAATCAAATCATGTGCTATGCAGTTGCGGAGTTGCATCTTATTTGTGATCAAGAGAGTGAGTTCTGGGTATCTTCCCCTCAAATAATAAAGTGTTAGCTTGTTTTTGTTATGTCTGGAAATGAATTTGTGAGACCAACTAGCGAAAGACTGGTGGGATCTTCTTTAAATTCTGTTTTCTTAGTTTATTTTATCTTGGCGTGCATGCCAGTGCGGAGAGAGGAGCACTCCCGGTTGGTCTTTTCGTATATCTGTTTTCCTGGCTTCGTCATTTCGGTCCTGTTGTCAAGATATTTCACTGATCTTCACAATTATTTAAATTGCCTAAAGCCTGCTTCTAAGGGATTTGCCATCATCTCGCGGCATGTTTGCTTCCTTCAATTGTTCCTGATATTTCGCAGGAAGGAAGGATGCGAGGAAACATTTATATCATGTTTGCTTGTGGAATATTTTTCAGTTTTTAAGAAAACAATTTCTAGGAAATCGAAAATTATAGAGAATACATCAAGTCGTTTAAAAAGAGATTTGTTTTCACGAAACATTTTTTGGGTTTTTTTTTTTAATCAAATTTTCCATAATAAAAAACACAAGTCTCACTTGATGCTTCTGCTTATATCTCTTGACTCTTGTAATCCTAAATGCACTCCAGACAGCGTCATTGCTAGCATACTTGTATAAACTTTTTTTTCTAAAAGCAAACATAATCAATTTCATTTCTTTAAAAAATAATTCCGTCATTTGTGTAAAATCCCTTTCGAACTTTCTTTGGATTAAATCCTTAAGTTGCCGATATTACAAGCAGAAGTACGAGACCTATTTAATTTACGCGTTTCATATGAGTTCCTTACAAAAATATCGGTATTATATATATTAGTTTTAAAATATTGGTATGATGGTTAAGCAGATATGTTTTTTTTTTAAAAAAAAAAAACTTAAATTATGGAGCTTTAAGTTTTAAATGTAAATTTATTAAATTTCTTTAAATGTAGAGACTGTTTGGCAGTGCGTTTGCAACTGCATTTCGTCAAATTTTGAATTTTTTTTTTGCTAAAATTGAGTGCGGTTTGTACTTTTTGGATCGTTTTGATGTGCTGATGTCAAAAATAATTTTTAAAAAATAAAAAAAATCATTGGCATGTATTTCGGCACGAAAAGTTATTTGAAAAGCAACCGCAACCACACTGCCAAACACGCTCTAAACCGTATATAGACCATGCCTAGCTAGCGTAGACTGATATAAAAATTATATCTAAAAAACTATTAAAAATAAAGCTTTATCTCGATTATTTTACCCCAAAAATTTCTTTAAATGTACTAAACCGTATAAAATGGTTTGAAGATATGTACATTGAATAAAAAAAAAAGTTACTTATAGACCATGCCTAGCTAGCCTACCTGATGGGATCGCCAACGCCCGAGCCAAATTGCAGCCACCTTGTAAAAATGCGTTCATTCACTTAACTCAAAGGACGTAAATGAAGAAACAAAGATAGATCCTATTTTACAAGAAATCAGAAGTTTTTTATCCAAAGATTGGGAAGTTCACTGCACGAAGGCAGCTGCTGTGCGAATTGGCTAGCTAATTATAGTCATTGTTTGGAGCTAGGGGCTCACCCTTTTAGCAACTTTCCAGAGGGCATTTTCTTCTTTGATTTTTGCTGATATGGTGTGGATATCCTTACCCAGTAGTGGTGTGTTGTTTTCTAAGTTTTAGGTTACGGCACGTTTACTACAACAAAAAGAAAAGAAAAGATAAAGATGGACAATATCCATTTCTGCTGCATCCTTGATAGAAATCAACGCATGATTTTTCATAGAAAGGTCACTTAACAATAAAACAGCGAGGTTAATTATTGATACAAATAACAGAGTGACGATTTCAGTATGAGAAATGGTGAAATTTTCATGAGAAAAGCTTGGACACGGACAAGGTAAGAATTTCAGCTTCAACAATTAAAGTGTCACTCCTAACATAGCCCTTGGAGACTTCACGGAGATCTCCCAGTGGCATGAACTTGGGGAAACCAAGTGTATGACTGGAGGAGGTATACCAACATGACACTGCAAGAAAAAAAAATTAGAAACTTTAGTCAATAAGAAGTTCAATAACTAAAACTGGCAAAGATGGAAAACTTTTCATGCCTGTAAGCAACCGTAGAGAACACAACTACTTTAGGCAGCATGAGTAATGTTAATTTTCCAAATATTTTTCTCGACTTTACTTCTTATAAAAAAATCTCATGCATTTAAGTATATCTAACAAAAAACCTATATGGTTACTTTTTTCTTCGACATGTTTGCCATGGCGTTGGTCCAAAACTCGTAGCTTGTATTCTGCCCACACAGTTTTCTTCGGAGGAAGTTCATCACCATCAATTAGTTCCAGGAATACAGATAGTGAATTTCCCTTTCCATCACCATTTCCTTCGGGACTAACGTCTATTCTCCTGAAACAATTTGGGGGGCCAAAATTAACTTCAAAACTCAAGAAAGGTTCTGAAATAGAAACGTTTGTGATTACAAGGCAGCATACCAACTTCTGCCTCCGGCAGTAAAGGCTTTGGATAAATACGACTTCCTATCTAATTTAGAGAAATCTTTGATCTTCCATGTTAAAGAACCATTTGCAGGTTTTTTAACCATAGAAAGTAATTCCCATTTTCCAGTTGGTTTGATAACAAAAATCTCAGCTCCAAAAACACAGCAGTCATTGAAAAGATATCCATTAGAAGCATCATTGAATGTTTCAAGGGAAAGCAATTGATCGAAACCCTGTTCGGTCTTCTTCTCATGAAAACTTTTTACTGATGCATCCGATTCTACAAAACAGTGGTTCTCCATTTAAATTCAAGAACATAAAGACAAGAAAGTAAAAACATTTGCAGTGTTGCACATATTATTAGTCAAAGAATCCACCTCGGACAGTCAAATATTTGTCATTTATCTAATCGAACACAAACAATTTGAATTCGGTGGTGACCTTCCACCGATGTGCAAGATTGCTTGTATTTTCTATTTGCAGGTAAAGGGAAACAAAGCCTTTCCCTTTGCCTTTTGTGTTTCCATTTGGGTAAAGACACAACCTCCTGGAAACAAGAAAAATTAATTATCAGTTGATGAATAGCCTAATTATCTTTTAACTGGACATTTATTTTGCACATATAGAATCAAGTATTAGTCAAAGGAAGGTGGTGAGAATCAACAAACCATGTGTAGCCTCCGGCCTCAAAAACATCAGATTCATACTTTTCCACTTTTGTCTTCAGAAGTAAGGAGAATGACTCTATCTTAAGGGTGTAATGCATTGGAGGTAGATCTCTCTTGGATCTTGTGACTCCTGAAAAAGAAAAGGAAACATTTTGGAGGCTGAAAACTCATCTATGATTAACGAGAAACCAGCGGCAAGCATATCAGAATTCTTGTATGATAGGATCAACTTTTGTAGGTCATGCTATACAAAAGTGAAAAGCATGATATACATGACAGATCACTAGCGGCAGACTGAAAGAATAGAGTTCCAAAATATGAATAAGAAGCATACCATGTCCTCCGGAGCTCATAGAATCGCACTTCTCTTTCTTGTTCTCCTTTGGAGAATACGTAATGTGATCAATTAGACAGGGATTCTGAACCTTAGGATGAGCAAACTAAATTGGTGATAGCATTAGCTGGTAGAGTTTATTCATATAGAAAATTGACAGATGTAGACATTAGACTAATAAAATGATCAACTTGAAAATTTTGACAGTTAAAAAAGACCATAACTTAATCGTGATTAATTAACAAGTAATTTTAAGCTGGTCCAGTTGAAAAAACTTCACATGGCTACAGGGATTAATTAACAAGTCATTTTAAATTTCTTATGTTTCACTTTTATAAAGAATCACTTTATACCATATAAAGTGTTAAATGAATTTAAAATATTTTTCATTGTTTTAAAAGTTTTTTGGATAGTCAACCCGTCAATGATGGTGTGTGAGGGGAACAATTTCTTTTTTGTAGTTTTTTTTTTTCAATTCAAAATCAATATGATAATATTATGAACAAACGCATTAATCACGTGAATTAAAAATGTTGTTTGTTTCACTACACCATTAAACAGTTTTACTGACGGACTAATTCCGTCGGTGACAGGAATGAACTCCGTCGGTGAAATAATTACCGACGGTTTCACCGACGGAACACGTCCGTTGGTATAATAGTCGTCGGTAACTCCTCTTTCCATCGCTAATTCTGTGGCAAAAAAAAAACCACCCACCGACGGAACACCGACGGTCTTACAGATGGATATGCGTACCAATTTGTTTTTTCCGCGGGAATGTTACCGATGGACTGAATCTGTCTGAATTTTCAACGGTAATTACTGACGGATAATCCATCGGTAATTATGGCATCGGTGGTAATTGTGTGGCAACTCTCTGTGAAATACCAACGGAAATTATCCGTCTGTATTTAAACACCGATGGAATATGTCTGTCGGTAATTATGACATCGTTGGTAATTGTTTTGCAAATCTCTGTAAAATACCGACGAACTATTTTCATCTGTAAAGTAGTCGGTATGTATTTAAAAAATATATAAAAAATAATTTATTAATAGTGAAAAAGCTTAATGATCAAATAAAATTGGATTAAACATTAAAAATATAAAAATAATGTTAAATAATATTCATCCAAATATTCATTACAAATTTAATGTGTTTAAAAAATAAAATTAAACTAGAATAGCGGCGGAGCTGGAGGAGGAGGAGGAGGTTGGTTGTTCCTGGGACTGTAAGGCCTAAAAGGAGCTGCACAAGTATCATCACCTATCTTTGATCTCATCTCCATGACTATTTGACGGAGCTCATCATAATTCGTCGAGAGTTGTTGATATTGTTGTTTCAAGGCAATGAACTCCTCAGACTGGGTGCTCGATACTGATGGAGAGCTCCCAACGGTTGAGACACTATGGGCCGAACGCAAGTTTTCAGCCGTAGTGTTGGAGAGCCCGTAGACCCGATTTTTATCAGGTCCACCAGACGATCCCACATTCATCCACAACTCTGGATCGAAATCTGGATGGGTCGAAGGATTGTCCCCATATCTCTCCCTTAACCGGCTATTATAGGTCTCTTGAAAATTTTTAAAAAATTATCATATGCAATTCAAGAAAATAATAACTTACAAAATAAAATGAATGAACGAACATACCACGAAGTGCTGAGCACGGTTGTCCACCAACTGCTACACCTCCTTTTGGCGGTCTTGACTCCGTACATGCGTCTCTACAAACAGCTCCATTGGACTCGGCTCACGTCCAAGAGACATAGCATGTAAGGAAAAAATATATTATAAGGAAAGACAAATTAGTTAACGATATATTTCATTAAAATTAATCTTACCATCCGCTTTGCATGTGCGCTAAATGGGAAGGATCCGCCAGTGTGCGTGGTCACTGAACCATGAATTTGCCGATTCCGGTTGTTGGCACCGGACTGTGAGCGCCGTGAGAACCGCTCTGAGGTCACGTGCTCAATATATGCCGTCCATATTTCCCCCGAGATGAATGGCGGTTTGAATTCCCGCCAAACCGCCACCTCATTCCATCCTTCAAGATTGTTATCCCTCGCATGTCTTTTTGATTTTTTTGGGTGTCATACCAAAAATCATGCAACCTACTTCCATAGTAACAAATTAGAATTTAAAACATAAAGTTATAAAACAAAAATAGATATTATTTTCGATGTTACCTAGTTGCCGCGTGATTCTCCCATACCCTCCTCATAACATTGTTGTTCGCCTTATCCCACTCAAATTTGTTTTGTGTATATAAATAATTCATATAAAATAAAAATAGTACAAGATATAAAATTATAAAAATCATTTATTAAAATAAGCTGGAAATTAAAAATTAACATCGACCTGAAATCGCTTAAACCATGCATCGATATTAGGTTTCCACTCAGGATGTCTGGAAACCTGGCTCCATTGAAACAATGGAATCTCCATTGACGATCTAAAATGTTATAGCCCTTGTAGCCTCAATGTTTGTGAACCTGAAATTAAATAAAAGTAATAATATTAATTAGTTGTTCATAAATTATGTTATAAGTATATAAAAAAAAAACTAAAACCTAAACAAACTTACATTGAGAGGTCATCCTTCCATTGTGCCTGGTACTTGCAGGTGAATTGACCCCGCTGTGAAGGAACACCGCTTCTGTGCTGTGAAACCGCGCTAGAAGAGGCAGAATCACAAGTTGGCGTAGATTCCTCGCCGTGATCAGCACCTAAGGATACGTCCTCCTAGCTGCTAGAAGAACTAGCTGCAACCGTTTGCTGACGACGTGCTGTAGATTTCATTCTACGCATCAACATAAATTTATACGAATAATTACATAATTAACTTCGATTATTTAAAAAAAATCGACAGAGTCTCCCCTATACTGGGAGGTCCCACGTTATCGACAAATCATATTACACTTCCAATTTTATTTCACATCCCGATCCAATCATCCTAGATCTCAACCCAACTCTTCATAATCAACACAAAACATCTTATTCAATAACATCATATAATGAAATTCAAGTAAAAGAATCAATTTCAACTATGAACATTCATTGTTAAATTGGTACTTAGAATAACAAACATTAGATTAAAGTCATACATTCAAATTTATGGATTAATATTACATATCAAGTTTTTTTTTTGGGTTAATAGTCGAAATTTTATTAAGAAAAAGGCTACAAAGATAATAGCCTAACTTACATTTCAAGTTTTAAGAGACAAGACTCTTAATTTATAAATAATTACATGGTCAAAAGCAAAAGGTAACTAAATCAATATCATTCCTGACACGACCCTAATGGACCTCAAAATAGAAATTAACGTGTACACATAAATATAAAAATGTAATAACAAGCAACAACAATGACAGGTAAACAATAATATCCTAAAATTAAGATAAACTAATTAAATTTAATTCTATATTTCAATTAACATTTAAAACATAAATTCAACAATAACAATTATAGCAATACAAACAATAATATCTTAAATTAAGATAAACTAATTAAATGTAATTCTATATATAAATTAACATTTTAAACATAAATTCAACAATAAAAATTATAGCAATACAAACAATAATATCATAAAATTAATAAATAAAATGAAAAAAAATTAAAAAACACTATACAAAACAACCTAAACACAAAACAAACAATATACAAAACTAAAAAATACTATATCAATTCAAAATAAATTTAGGAATAAAAAATGCTTACCTTAATAGCGTGTTGAATTTAAAATTTTATCTATAAACAATACACAAAACAAAGAACACCAAAAAAATAATCATAATTAAAAATAAAAAAAATTCAAAGATAAAGAAAAAAGAATACATACCTTTTAAAACTACCACCAAAACAATAAAATCTCTTCCAAAAGCCAAATAGAAACGGAGAGGAGAAGAGAAATGGAGAAGAAGAGAAACGGAGCCGAGGGAAAAAATGAACCAAATGAGGGGAGGGGGGTTTTATATATCAATATTTCCAACGGAATTACCGATGGACATTTATTGTTGTCGGTGGCATTAAATTCCGTCGGTAATTCCATCGAAAATTAATTGATATGCGCACCAAAAAAGTTCGAAAATCCCACCTGACTTTTCGATCCGTCGGTACTTGTGCCGACGGACACGCGTCTGACATGCGTGCGCTTCAGGATATGCGTAATCCGTCGATGACTCCATCGGTAATGTACGTCGGTAAAGCCGTCGGTGACTCTGTCGGTGATTGTGGCACAATCCTGTAAATGTTTTTCAACTCTGTGAAATATCGACGGGTTATATCCCGTCGGTGATTGTGGCACAATCCCATAAATTGTTTTCAACTCTATGTGAAATACCGATGGGATTATATCCCGTCGGTGAAACCGTCAATATTTCTTATTTTTTTTGTATATCCCCTTCACAAAATCTTGAATTGCAATCTTACAGCACAATAACAAGAGCTGACCATTAAAGAAGAATAAATATTTCATGTTCCAAAATATTACATTATAAAAATAAGGCTTTAGAACATGTTTAGTTAGTCAGAATTTTCATCTTCGTCCTCAATTGAATTGTTATCATCAACTTTATCGCACTCTTCAATTTCGTTTTCATCTTCTTCAACAACATTCTTTTTTCTAGTAGTAGAGCTCAAAACAACATTCAAATTTTCTTCTAAGTCAATCGAAGGAGCAACTCGATATGGTTCAACCAACTCACTAGCTTGAAAGACTTCATCTATCACACTTATGTCTTCGTTCTCATCCTGAACAACCTCGACACGACCCTTGGGTTTTGTTTTTAAAACGGATAACCAATCAACTCTTGATCGGTCCTTTCTAAAGGAAGGGGTGTATGTGTAATAAACTTGTTGGCATTGCTTTGCGAAAACAAAGACGTCGTTTACGTTGCGGTGTCTAGCTTTTGAGTTGATTTCAATGAGACCATAGTGAGGATCTACTCTGATTCCTCTGTCAGTTGTGTCATATCAATAGCATTTGAATAAAAACACTGTATTTTGCTCGCTATGATATTGCAGTTCGATGACCTCTTCCAATCTACCGTGGTAGTCAACTTCAAACTCACTAGAAGTCGATCCCCTAATTCAAACACCGCTGTTGTATGTCTTTCTTCCATGCCCGTATTCTTCAGTATGAAAGACATATCCATTGACAAAATACCCGTTATAGCACTTGACTTTTCTTTCAGGGCCTAGGCCTAATAAAGACAGTGAAATAGCAGCACTACCTTCCATTTGATAAACCTTGTAAATTAAATACAACAATAATCAATAAATGGATATCATGTAATATTGACTACAATTAATTACATTGCAAGAGATAATGAGTTTGTGATAGGACTTACATGTGTTCTAAACCATGTGGCAAATTATTCATCTTGTAATTGAAAGATCTGGGATTCGGTCAGCCGTGAGTTATTAGACAGTAAGTATCGTCGATGTTACTTGCAAGGCTATTCCAAATTATATGAGTTTATGGTATCACAAAACATAAATATACACTCTTGACAAAGTTTAAGTCGAACATCTACTTACTTAATAAAAGGTCTCAACTCATCACAGTTAAATAGAACATAATTGTGTGCTTGTCTGAACTCTATTTCAGACAAATATCTTCCCCTCACGACATTTTTAGGTGTGGGTCGTCTAGGATTGGAGAATTTTGACAAGTTCCCACTTGAAGACACTTCACCACCATTATCATGTCGTGAAACATGGTTGATCCTCGTTCTCAAATGAGGTTCGAAATAGTATGAGATAAATGTTGAGATCTCCTCAATAATATAGGCGTCACATATTGACGCCTCAACATGCGCCTTGTTCTTAACCTTTTTTTTAAGATTGAACAAGTACCTGCATATATATATATATATATATATATATATAAAATTAATTAACAAAAACTTATCAATTAAAAAAAATTAAAATAAAAACATTTAATTATAAATTACATAGCTCCTGTAATATCTAACCTCTCGAATGGATACATCCATCTGTACTGGATTGGTCCTTCAACTTTTACCTTAAACAGTAAATGTACAGGTAGATGCTCCATTGAGTCAAAAAATGATGGAGGGAATATTATCTCAAGTTTGCATTTTGTCTCCATGATATTCTTTTCAAGCCTTTTAATGTGATCAACATTCAACTTGCTGGAGCATATATCTCTGAAGAAATGACTGATGTCCGTTAGTGCATCCCATATCCCTTTTGGCAACAAATCACGAAAAGCTAATGGGATGAATGTTTGAATAAACACATGGTAGTCATGATTCTTCATTCCATATAATATGCATTCCTCTGTATTAACCAGCCTTGATATGTTCAAGGCATGTCCATTGGGGAAACACAAACTCTTTAGCCATTTGTAGACTAGTCGTTGTGCATTTTTCTCTAACACGAAGCTTGCTCTTGGTTTTGCGACCCGTGGCCCATCACAAACCAAATCCATATTTTTATGGTTACAGAATAGCGTTACATCCAATCTAGCCTTGACGTAGTCCTTTGTCTTCCCCTTCACATCCATGACGGTGTTAAAAATGTTCTCAAACACATTCTTTTCAATGTGCATGACATCAAGGTTATGGTGGAGAAGATTAGTCTTCCAATAAGGAAGCTCCCAAAAGATACTTCGCCTCACCCAATTATAGGTCAAACCAAAACCATGAAACTTCTGCTTACCTGATTGGAGACCAAACACAATGTCACTGTACTCTGACACAACATCAAACAATTCTTCACCGGAAAGACGCGGGGGTGCAACATCCTTTTCAACTCTGCCAACAAAGAAATCATTTTTGTTCTTTCTATACGTGTGATTCGGCGGCAAGAAATGGCGGTGACAGTCAAAAAAAGAAGCTTCACCCCTGTTTGTTAGCGTGAATGCCTTGTTGTTCTCCATACGGTATGGACATGCTAGCTTTCCATGCGTGCTCCAACCAGAATCCATTCCATAAGTTGGGAAATCATTGATAGTCCACATCAAAGCCGCTCTCATAACAAAATTATGTTTCCTCAAGATGTCATAAGTCAAAGCTCTAGAGAACCACGATTGCGTCAACTCATCAATCAACGGACGAAGACAAACATCTATATTCCGCCCCGGACTGCTCGGACCTGGCATTACCATAGATAAAAACATGAACTTCGGTCTCATACACATCCCCGGTGGCAAGTTATAAATCGTTAGTATGACCGGCCAACAAGAATAAGGAGCAGCAAATGACCCGAATGGGTTGAATCCGTCTGTACACAACCCAAGACGCACGTTCCTTGATTCAGCTGAAAAGTGAGGATGCACACTGTTAAAGTGTTTCCAGGCTTCACCGTCAGAAGGATGCACCATCACTCCATCAACCGCATGGTGTGATTAGCGTCATGTCATGTGCTTAATAGTCCTTAGTGACATGAATAACCTCTGCAATCTAGGTGTGATTGGGAAGTATCTAAGTTTTTTATATGCCACGAGAGTCTTCCCTCTACCAGTTCTGGGTTTGTAACGGAAATGCATGCATGTCATGCACTCGGTCATCTCAGCATTTTCAAGGTAGTATAACATGCAGAAGTTAGGGCAAATATCAATCTTTTGGTATCCTAAACCGAGGGGTTTCATCATGGACTTGGCAGCATAGAAATTCTCTTTCAGCCTGTTCCCTTTAGGTAAAATGCTTCTCGCCCATTCAATAATCTTGTCATACCCGGCCTCACTCAACTCGTGATCTGACTTGATGGTGAACACCTGTGCTACGGTTGATAATTTACTGTGGTTCGTGCATCTATCCCATACTGGTTCGTCAGAATCTTTCAACAAATCAAAAAACCTTGTTGCATCTACATTAGGTTCTTCTTCTATAATTGGACATTCCCTGACATTACCTTCACTCATTCTCATTGCATCCATAACCATATTCCTGAAGGATTACTGTTCTCATTTCCAACTTCATGCATGTTCCTAGCACTAGAAGTTGACCCAACCACCTGTTCTTCCATGCTCTCATCAGGAACAAATAGTTCTCCGTGTGCATAACAACACAGGTAATCCTCCATGAACCCTTTGGTTAAAAGATGCATCGTTACAACATCTTGATGCAGAAAATTTAAATTTTTACACTTCCTGCATGGACACCTAATATCGCCATCAGTAAAATTCCTCAGAATAGATGTTGCGAAATTAATAAAACCTTGAACACCGTTACAATAATCCATCCTCCGCAATCCTTGGGGTGAGTCCCGATACATCCATGAACGATCATCCATGACTTCTATTGAACCTCTATAAAACATAACAAAAATATTGGTTTTCCCCGACATTATCCAACAAACTAAAACAACACTTATGTTAAATATTCATTATCAATTATCAACTATCAACGTTCATACATACAAATTTATACATATATAAATTTACAAAAATCACAACTTCGCAATAGAATTGATAACAATTAAAAAAGACCCGTCAAACAAGCTATTAATTATTTATTTCATCACAACACATTTAATTCGGTGTAATTCAAACAAAATTTCAACAATTCACAAACAAATATAATTTGACAAAATCTAAAACAAACTATAACAATTACAAAATTATATATTCATACTACAAGTTTCTTTGACAAATAACAATCAAACAAGTACATACGTTAACAAAATACATATACTAAAAAAAAAATTCACATTTAAATGTTAAAACTAAAAAGGATAGATTTACTTACAAAAAATGATAAAATTCACAAGAAACGGATATTGTGACCATGTACAAAAGTATAAGAAACTTGAGTGCTTGTGTTGAGAAGAGTGGAGAGTTGGGATGGGTGGTTGGCTGCAGTTTGGGAGGGGAGAGGTGGGATGGTAAAGAAGAAGAAGGAGAAACAGAGGAAGAGAGTGTCGGCAGAGGGGGTGCGTATATAATGGCTTTTACCGATGGAATCACCAATGGAATGTATCCGTCGGTGATTCCATCGGTGATTCCGCTAGTGAAAGTGCCATGTCACTATACGGCAATCTCGGTTTGAATCCCTCGGTCATTCCGTCGGTAAAATCATCTGAAAAAACTCCACGTCAACACACCGTTGCATTTTTCCAAACAAACTGTATAGGCCGTCATACCGACCGTATCTTCGACGGAGTTATGCCGTCGGTATATACCGATAGATTTTAAGATGAAATTATTTCCGTCGGTAAGAATTATCGATGAAAAAATTCCATTGGTAATTCAATTGGTTTTCGCCGGTTTTCTGGTAGTGTTTAAAGGTATCTTTAAAATTGTATTAGAGATTGTATTTTAAAGTCTATTTTGTTATGAAATGTATTAAAATAATTTTTTTTATTTTTAAAATTTATTTTTAATATCAGTATATCAAAATGATCTAAAATATTTTTAAAAAAATTAATTTCAAATAAAAAATCAAATCTTATATAAATGATATTTTAACCATACTGACAAACACCCTTAATATAACATCCTCAAATTATAATATTATGAAATCTCAAACATTTCTTTACTAATGTCAAGTATTGAATAATATGTCTAAGATTATGATTTTTTTTTTTAAATTTCGTTAGAGTTTCCTCTATTTTTGTTGGTACCAAATTATCGACTACACTTCTATTATATGTTATTACAACTTCCATCTTGATCCAATCATCCTGGATCACATCTCATACATCAAACAATCTATCAATGCTTATACCTATCAATATATTCAAGTCTCATAATATCAATTAATAAGTCAATATAAAAGTATTACTAAAATAAATTGAAAGATAAACAATTTGATCACTAAAGAGTAATAAATGCTAACTAATTAAATTTTATTCAATATATTTTAAGGTCTCGTAAAATTTCAACTCAATCTGGTGGTCGGATTGAAAATTATGTCCAATAATATAAAACTAGTCGAATTGTGATTTTTCATCAAACTTCTCCAAAAATTCTGAAATTTTAACTCAAGCTAAAGCATGATATTACAAGGCTCCACGCAAATTTTCAGAATTGTTTGATAACCCAATCGAGAGTTATAAATTTTTTTGCTTTACATAAAACTAGTCAATTTATGATTTTTCGCCCAGAAGGTTTACACTTAATATCTTATAACCATAGATACCTCACTAGTGTACTCAAAATAAGTTATTTATTACCTCGAAGGGTGTAGCTCAACTGGTTAGACCTTGAGTTTGCTTCCCAAATGTCACTAATTCGAGTATCACAAACCTAGCTCATGGTCACTGGGGACATATATAGTCGTTAACTTTAGGATTTTGAGGAATTAGTCGAGTTGATGCATATAAGCTGTCCTGGATACCCACAGCTAACAAAAATAAAATAAAAAAGCTATTCATTGCCTATTGATACAAGGTTGAGGAGGACATTTAAATCAGCGAACAACGCTATTGCTACAGTGAAGATTCCCGAAAGATAAATCATGCCACGTGATTAAGATAACGCAGGGCGTGAAATATACAAGTTAATTTATATATTAGTTTTTTTTTTTTTGATAAAAACACGTACTAACCCAAGATTAACTATATATCCATATTTTTTTTCACCAAATACCCAGCATAGAAGCATAATTATTAATCAGATGACTAATTTGAAAAAGAAATTAGGTTAGTGGATCGCCAAATCGATCAATATTGTTTTTTTTTTTTGTTGGTGCTGACCCGGTCATGTCTAGATTGGACTTGGATAATTTAATCGAGTTACAAAAAACCTAATTGAGTCAACATAGTTTTTATGGAGTCAATACTTTTTCAACTCAACTTTTTTTTCGAGCCAATATTTTTTCAGCTCAACTTAAAATCCAGCTTGGATTAAATTCTGAATCACAAGTTTTTCGAGTAGATTCAAAGGTGAAAAATAAACATATGCAATTATTAATTGTTTGGAAAACAGGGGATGTATCGGTGGTTAGTTAATGTCTTGGCCATCGAGTATACATAAACAAATGCTGCTGAAATCTAGCTATGTGTATGCTTGGCATGTGCTCTCTTCTATCCACCCACTTCTTTTTGGAGACGCATGCTAATCCGCCTAATTTGTTTATATAAATATGATTCACTTCTCTTTAGAAAAAGATTTGTAGTCTCCAAGAAGACTTTTAGTGTTTCTTAATTAAACAACAAATCCTACTTCTAGAACTTGTAATTAACTAAGTAATGCAAACAAAAAGGACTACGCAGCACCGAAAGAACCAAGACCGACCCATTTGGAGAACCTAATAGCGTGTTCACGCATTCCTTTTTTTAAAAAAGAAAAGCTTAACTTAGACTATAGTCCATTGACCTCCAGTCAACTGAAGTATACTGTTGCATCGATTGTAAATTTCTAACCTCCTTCCCTTTTTTCTCCCGGTCCAAGTAAACACAGTGCAATTTCTTCGAAGGCCAGTACACAAAAAGACAAATTTATTCGAAGTCACTACAATATTTAGTAGTTTTATCTATGGAATTTTTCGATTGATATAAAAATATATGTAATCCAACTTGAATCGATTCAATTATATTCCAATTATATATATATATATATATATTACTGTGATTGTGTGTGGAATGCATTGAGAGATTGCTTTGCACCGCAATTATGTTAAAAATTTATCTAATACAACTCCAGTCTATTCAATTATGTTCCAATTATAACAAAATATGATTTTTTTTTGTTCTTCTTTGTAAATATGTGAAGTATATTTTGAGGCAAAATCCAAATTCAATAGCAATATTGATCAGAATTGGTTAATATGGAGAGAATTGATTCGGAGTTCTTAATTCTAATTGCAATTGTGGGAAAAGAAAAGGAAAAAAAATCATTTTTGATAGATCCAACAAAAAGAGTCCATGCCCATGTAATTGTGAGAAACTCCTGACATGGATTAATTCCTCAAGTTGCATATATTACAACTGACATGGATTAATTCCTCAAGTTGCATATATTACAAACAAAACTACGAGAATTATTTTTGATAGATCCAACAAAAATAATGATGATTTAATTTACATGTTCATATGAGTTCCATACAAAAATATCGGTAATATATATATTAGTTTTAAAAGATTGGTATGATGGTTAAGCAGATATGTTTCCTTTTTCTTTTTTAAAAAACTTAAATTATGGAGCTACACTCAGTGAAATTTCTTTAAATGTACTAAACCGTATAAAATGGTTTGAAGATATGTACGTTGAACAAAAAAAAAGTTACTTATAGACCATGCCTAGCTAGCCTACCTGATGGGATTCACCAACGCACGAACCAAATAGCAGCCACCTTGTAAAATGTATAGTCCAGTGAAGATAATAAATGCGTTCATTCACTTAACTCAAAGGACGTAAATGAAGACACAAAGATGGGTCCTATTTTACAAGAAATCAGAAAGTTTTTTATCCAAAGATTGGGAAGTTCACTGCACGAAGGCAGCTGCTGTGCGAATTGGCTAGCTAATTATAGTCACGGTTTGGAGCTAGGAGCTCACCCTTTTAGCAACTTTCCAGAGGGCATTTTCTTCTTTGATTTTTGCTGATGTGGTGTGGCTAGCTAAGTTTTAGGTTACGGCCCGTTTACTACAACAAAAAGAAAAGAAAAGATAAAGATGAACAATGTCCATTTCTGCTGCGTCCTTGATAGAAATCAACGCATGGTTTTTCATAGAAAGGTCACTTAACAATAAAACAGAGAGGTTACTTATTGATACGAATAACAGAGTGACGATTTCAGTATGAGAAATGGTGCAATTTTCATGAGAAAAGCTTGGACACGGACAAGGTAAGAATTTCAGCTTCAACAATTAAAGTGTCATTCAAAACATAGCCCTTGGAGACTTCACGGAGATCTCCCAGTGGCATGAACTTGTGGAAACCACGTTTATGGTCGGAGGAGGTTAACCAACGTGACGCTGCAAGAAAATAATTTGTGAGAAACTTTAGTCAATAAGAAGTTCAATAACTAAAACTGGCAAAGATGGAAAACTTTTCATGCCTGTAAGCAGCCGTAGAGAACACAACTACTGTAGGCAACATGAGTAATGTTAATTTTCCAAAAATATTTTCTTGACATTACTTAAAAAATCTCATGCCTTTAAGTAGATCTAACAAAAAAACCTATATGCATCATCCGCTCTGCCCTTTCTTGAATTGGGATTCTTAAAGTAGGGAGAACATGTTTATTAATAAAGAAGCTGGTCTTATGGGGTGGTTTACTTGTTTTTTCGACATGGTTGTCATGGCGTTGATCCAAAACTCGTAGCTTGTATTCTGCCCACACAGTTTTCTTTGGAGGAAGTTTACCACCATCAACTAGTTCCAGGAATACAGATAGTGAATTTCCCTTTCCATCACCATTTCCTTTGGGATAAACTTTTATTCTCCTGAAACGATGGGAAGAGCCAAAATTAACAACAAAACTCAATAGTGGTTCTGAAATAGAAACGTTTGTGATTACAAGGCAGCATACCAACTTCTGCCTCCGGCAGTAAAGGCTTTGGATAAATATGAGCTCTCATCTAATTTAGAGAAATCTTCAATCTTCCATGTTAAAGAACCATTTGCAGGTTTCTTAACCATAGAAAGTAATTCCCATTTTCCAGTTGGTTTGATAACAAAAATCTCAGCTCCAAAAAACACAGCAGTCATTGAAAAGATATCCATTAGAAGCATCATTGAATGTTTCAAGGGAAAGCAATTGATCAAAACCCCATTCGGTCTTCATCTCATTAAAACGTTTTACTGATGCATCCGATTCTACAAAACAGTGGTTCTCCATTTCAATTGAAGAACATAAAGACAAGAAAGTAAAAACATTTGCTGTGTTGCACATATTATTAGTAAGAGAATCCACCTTGGACAGTCAAATATTTGTCATTTATATGATCAAGCACAAACAATTTGAATTCGGTGGTGACCTCCCATCGATGAGCAAGATTGCCTGTATTTTCTATTTGAAGGTAAAGGGAAACAAAGCCTGTCCCTATTCCTTTAGTGTTTCCATTCGGGTAAAGACACAACGTCCTGGAAACAAGAAAAATTAATTATTGATGAATAGCATACTTTGTTAAATAATATATTTATCTTGTTTTATTTATTAAGGGTAGAATAATATTTTCAGTTTAATTTATATAATCTTTTTATATTTAGGTTAACTTAAGCACTTCAGAATTCTAGTCTCCTTCTCTTTTATGTTGGTTTTTAATTTATGTTAATCTTAATTAATTTAACATAATTATCTTTTAACTGGACATTTTTGCACATATAGAATCAAGTATTAATAAAAGGATGGTGGTGAGAATCAACGAACCATGTGTAGCCTCCGGCCTCAAAAACATCAGATTCATACTTTTCCACTTTTGTCTTCAGAAGTAAGGAGAATGACTCTATCTTAAATGAGTAATGCATTGGAGATAGAACTCTTTTGGATCTTGTGACTCCTGAAAAAGAAAAGGAAACATTTTGGAGGCTGAAAACTCATCTATGATAAACGAGAAACCAGCGGCATGCATATCAGAATTCTTGTATGATAGGATCAAATTTTGTAGGTCATGCTATACAAAAGTGAAAAGCATCATATACATGACAGAAAACTAACAGCAGACTGAAAGAAAAGAGTTCCAAAATATGAATAAGAAGCATACCATGTCCTCCGGAGCTCATAGAATCGCACTTCTCTTTCTTGTTCTCCTTTGGAGAATACGTAATGTGATCAATTAGACAGGGATTCTGAACCTTAGGATGAGCAAACTAAATTGGTGATAGCATTAGCTGGTAGAGTTTATTCATATAGAAAATTGACAGATGTAGACATTAGACTAATAAAATGATCAACTTGAAAATTTTGACAGTTAAAAAAGACCATAACTTAATCGTGATTAATTAACAAGTAATTTTAAGCTGGTCCAGTTGAAAAAAGTTCACATGGCTACAGGGATTAATTAACAAGTCATTTTAAATTTCTTATGTTTCACTTTTATAAAGAATCACTTTATACCATATAAAGTGTTAAATGAATTTAAAATATTTTTCTTTTTTTAAAAAAAGTTTTTTTGGATAGTCAACCGGTCAATGATGGTGTGTGAGGGGAACATTTTCTTTTTTGTAGTTTTTTTTTTTTTTTCAATTCAAAATCAAGATGATAATATTTTAAACAAATAAATTAATCACCTGAATTAAAACTATTGTTTGTTTAAGGGTATTTTTAGAATTGCAGTACAGATTGCATTTTAAAGCATATTTTGTTCTGAAATATATTAAAATATTTTTTTTATTTTTAAAATTTATTTTTAATATGACTGCCTCAATAAAATTCAAAATTCTTTTAAAAAAATTAATTTCAAACAAAATAAATCAAATCTTATATAAACCATACTGACAAACACCCTTAAGCTTATAACCATAGAAACCTCAGCAGTGTACTCGAAATAAGCTATTCATTGCCTATTTAATACATTTAAATCAGCGAACAACGCTATTGCTGCAGTGAAGATTCCTGAAAGATAATTCATGCCACGTGATTAAGATAACGCAGGGCATGAAATATACAAGTTAATTTATATATTAATTTTTTTTTTTTTGATAAAAACACGTACTAACCCAAGATTAACTATATATCCATATTGTTTTTTCACCAAATACCCTGCATAGAAGCATAATTATTAATCAGATGACTAATTTGAAAAAAAAATTAGGTTAGTGGATCACCAAATCGATCAATATTGTTTTTTTTTTTGGTGTTGACCCGGTCATGTCTAGATTGGACTTGGATAATTTAATCGAGTTACAAAAAAACCTAGTTGAGTCAACATAGTTTTTATCGAGTCAATATTTTTTCAGCTCAACTTAAAATCCAGCTTGGATTAAATTCTGAATCATAAGTTTTTCGAGTAGATTCTGTTATGTGTGGACACAAAAATGGTTGTTGGCTGCCATGTCAAACATGGCTACATGGTGAAGGTCAAGAGTGGTTACCGAAACATTAAATATAGTGGCAGGAGTGGCTGCTATAATTGACTAAAATGGAGAGGATTGTCTCCCATATCAGTTATAAATAGAGGGTGGGTGCTAATGAAATTTGTAGTATACACGAAATTGAGAGAAATACACAGAGAGAGCTAGAGAGAGTTGAGTTGAGTAGAGAAAAATTTTCTCCTCCTCCTTGTTTTGTTGTTTGTATTGTTTCTAAGCTTGATTAATACAAATCAGTAGCTCCGTGGAGTAGGCAAGTTGCCGAACCACGTAAATTTTGTGTGTTTGATTTCTGGAATAACCTAACAACTGGTATCAGAGCTTGTTCTTAAAAAGGAGGGTGTTTGATCCAAACCTAAAAATCAAAATTCTCAAAACATGTTTTTGAACATACCATCGTGTAGAGGAAGACGATAAAAATCCACTAGTGAACCTCCAGCAAAGAACCGACATGCTGCATGCCCGCATGCACTAACACGCGCTGATGTTAGGACTGCCCACGCGCACAGACACGCCACACGCTCCTTCTTCGCCCTACTACCTACAACTGAACCGGGTCAACCCACCACGTCATCAACTAGTCAGCAGCCACAACAGCAATTTTGCATAGTCATCTACCACGTCACTTGACCAGCCAGCAATCCACGGCAGCAACGGACACACTAACGTAATTCCACATGGCTTTGCCACGTTATCAGTTGCAAACCCGTTGTGCTTACATGTCTGCCATGTCATCAAAACCACGTCAACATCTTGAGTTTTGATCCGGTGCGTCGGAGATACTATTTCACCTGACACGTGGCTTCATCTGCATCGTACATTGGTCCAAAAGTTTGATTGATCAGATCTGAGCTATCCAAAGTCTGATTTGGGTGATTTCAGAGTCATTTCCAATGTTTCTGGACATTTCGAACACAATCGTGAAGTCGAATTCAGAAAATTCAAACTCTAAAATTAGTGAAAATTGCAGATGAAATAAAGGCTGCTGGAATTGAAAATTTTGATGGGACAGATTTTGGATATTGGAAAATGCAAATCGAAGACTATCTATATGGGAAGAAACTTCATCTTCCTTTATTGGGGAGCAAACTAGAGAACATGCAAGAAGAAGAATGGCTAATTCTTGATAAACAAGTTTTGGGCATTATCCGGCTATCTTTATCAAGAAGAGTTGCTCACAACGTTACAAAAGAAAAATCCATTGCAAGATTAATGGAAGCCTTGTCTGGGATGTATGAGAAGCCATTAACAAATAATAAAGTGCGCTTGATGAAAAAGTTGTTCAACTTAAAGATGACAGAAAGCACCTCTATTACACAACATCTCAACAACTTTAATACCATCACAAATCAATTGTCATATGTTGAGATTGAGTTTGATGATGAGATTTGTGCACTCATTTTGCTAGCTTCACTTCCAAGCAGTTGGGAAGGTATGAGAATAGCCGTGAGGAACTCAGCCCGGAAAATTCAAACTAAAATATGATGACATCCGAGATTTGATTTTGGCCGAAGAAGTGCGTAGAAAAGACTCCGGTGAAAATTCAGGTTCAGCTCTCAACATCAACACTCAAGGGAGGAGACAAGATAGAGGCTTATCTAAAGACAGATCAAAATCAAGATACAGAAGTAAAAGCAAGTTTGGACCTAGAAAGCAGGTTGAATGTTGGAATTGTGGCAAACTTGGTCATTACATGAGGAGTTGCACAAAACCAAAAAAAATTGAGGCTGACTTTGCGAACGCTACCATTGATGAGGTACAAGATGCTTTGATTCTTGTTGTACAAAGTCCAATTGATGATTGGATTCTTGATTCTAGTGCTTTATTTCACTGTACACCACACCACGAAATGATGCAAAACTATGTTGCTGGAGATCACGGTGTGGTCTATCTGGCCGATGGACAATCAATGGATATTGTGGGTATAGTAGATGTGCAAATCAAGACAATGAATGGATCTATATGGAACTTATAAAATGTAAGACATGTTCCTGGATTAAAGAAGAAACTGATCTCCGTTGGACAGCTTGATGATAGTGGTCATTCAATCCTTTTTTCTGGAGGTATGCGGAAAGTATCGAAGGGAGCAATGGTTTTGGCTTGTGGAAAGAAACCAGCACCTTGTATATGACCACAAGATTTGCAGACATTATTACCTCTACTAAAGCAGAAAATCAGGCACAGTTATGGCACTGTAGACTCGGCCATATGAGTCAAAAAGGGATGAAGATACTTCAGTCGAAGGGAAAACTGCCAGAGTTATAAAAATATTGATCTAGACATTTGTGAAAGTTGTATTCTTGGAAAACAAAAGAAGCTCAGTTTCTTAAAGGTTGGCAAGACCTTAAGACCAAGAAAGCTAGAACTAGTACACACAGATTTATGGGGACCTTCTTCAGTAGCATCTCTTGAAGGTTCTCGCTATTATGTGACTTTCATTGATGATTTCAGCAGGAAGGTATGGGTCTACTTTTTGAAAAATAAATTTGATGTGTTTGAAACTTTCAAGAAATGGAAGGCTATGGTTGAGACTGAATCAAGTTTTTAGTTGAAATGCTTGAGATCTGATAATGAAAGAGAACACATTGATAAAGGTTTTAAAGAGTATTGCGATGTCAATGGTATCAGAATGGAAAAGACCGTTCCAGGCACATCATAACAGAATGGCATTGCTAAACGGATGAATAGGACCATCAATGAACGAGCTACAAGCATGAGATTGCATTCAGGGTTACCTCAAACATTTTGGGTTAACGCAGTTCATACTGCAGTTTACTTAATCAACCGTGGTCCATCAGTTCCTTTGGAATTCAGATTTCCTGAGGAAGTATGGAGAGGAAAAGAGGTACAACTCTCTCATCTAAAGGTCTTTGAGTGTGTTTCCTATGTTCATATAGATTCTGATGCTCGCAACAAGCTAGATGTCAAATCCGAGAAATGTTTCTTCATTGGCTATGGAGAGGAAGAATTTGGGTTTTGGTTCTGGGATGATCAGAATAGAAAGATTATCAGAAGCAGGAACGTGATCTTCAATGAGAAAGTTTTGTACAAAGACAGATCAAGTGTAGAAACAGATATGGCTGATTCAGATACAAGTTCATAAAAATCTAAATTCATAAGATTAGAAGGGCTTCCTGATGTTACCAAGCAAAACAAAAACCAAGAGCCTTCACAAGAAGATTCAGGCACATCTGTACCCACTACTACACAGGAAGATGCAGAATCATGTGAACCTACTATTTATGTTCGCAGGTCCTCAAGAATCGTAAAACCCCCTCCTTAATAAGAAGGACTTTTCTTAAACCATAGACAGACCAACAACTAGAAATACGATAACACCTTAGCTTTTTATCAGACAATAAAACAATGCAGCTTACCTTAGGTAGGGCGTATTTAGAGTGCTAATACCAGCTTTCCTTTACGCAACCAGTCCCCATACCCGATCTCTGAGACCAGTTAGGGTTCCTAGTGACCAAAATACTAGATGGCGACTCCCATTCCATTTTCCATCGATAAAAGACTAGATTTTCTTGTCTCACCCATATTTGTCGGATAAATATACATATTTACATTTTACATTTAAATGGAATATTTGTCGCGACGCCGCACACGTGCGACATTAGAAACCATGAGCAGGTTGCTTGACCATGGAAAATAATTCCCCCCTCCACACAAACTGTTTCTAGTAATTATTCATGATTCACTCCAAAATAAAGGTCAGAAACAAAGGTAATGGACGTAGCAAGCTACCTTGGACAGGTAGTTACTTGTTATTTATCTTATCATGGACGAACAATTTCAAGTCCACATTGATTTGACGGCGATGAGGAAGAGGGTTGTCGTTCACCAGCTCCAAGTAAAGGGAAATATAGCCTTTCCATTTCCTTTCTTGTTTCTCTCTAGGTGGAGACTTGATAAGTGCAAAATATACATATGTTTTTATTTCTTTTATACCATGCTTTTTAAGGTATTTTGAACTTATAAGAGTTGATTGAAAGTTATTTTTATGAGTTTGGCATGCAGAAGAGACTTCGTGAATTAATCACTAAAAGATAAGAAATTCTGCATTTTACGTTTTAAATCTAGCTTTTTGTGACAGGTTTATTGCCAAGTTAGAGTTCCAAAATGAGAATGCGCACTTAATCTAAGTTTAAGCACACATGTCAAGCTTTTCAGGAAGGTATTATAGCCTAAATCCTGATTTCATTTGGACCTCGAATCAGACCTGCAAACTCGGGCCAGAATCTTTCTCGCAACAGGATTCTCTACTTTCACACTAGATATTCAAACGTGAATATCTTGAGCTTTTTATATCGAAATTAGAAGATTCAAAAACCCAAATTCATATACACATATAGGACTAAAACTTTCATGAAGGACTCAAAGTTAGATAAAATTGTTTTGAAGGACAGAATCCGGACACAATCTGGTTGGTCGAAATGGGTCTTTTGATCTAATTCGAAAACTGATAATGTCGAGTATCCCGATACGACTGAGAGTCTGACATAAGAACAGTGGGCCTTAGGACCCAATAAAGGTGCAAATCAATCCTTTAACATGTCATGAATGAATAATATAGCTGGGATGGTTGGATATTGCAAGAAACCAAGTCAGAATTAAAGTCTAAATTGCAACAGAGTTGGTATTACAACAGAATTGTGACCGCAGCAACTGTCATCTTGATTTATTAGGAAAGAATAAACTAAGTTAAAATTGTCAAGCTTTTAAATGTTTGTTTAGAATAAATGCATAGATTTTATTCCTAAGACTACTACCGAGTGAATGAAAATTGCTTTCAATGTTACATTCACTTGATGGTAAGAAATTTATTAGAGAGCTTTTCTTAATTAATGCATTTGTAATCTCATCGATTTTCCTAAGCTTTAAGGGATAACGAATTTATTTGCTTGACATGAAAGAATATTTATTTTACTTCGATGATCAACAAATTTATAGGAATGGATGTGTGGATTCTTAAACTGATTTAATGACATGTCAATTTATTATTTTTAGAATTATTGTTTCTTGAATTTTTCATTTAAATCCCCCATTCTTTCTCATTTCAGTATATTATAGGAAGATTAAACAAAATCTCCCTCGGATTCGACTTGATTTTCATGATCATACTATAAATTTATTTTGTTAATGATAGTTAAGTCAGAATTATATTTTGGTGGTTTCAACAACCGACCAAAACTCTACCTTCGGGCACAAAACAAAAAAGGAAAAAAAAATTGCTTTATCACTTGATGACGAGCCTCCTTTTCTTTTTCCTCCTTGGGAATGGGTTATTCGAAGGAAAGTGAGTGAGAATCCGACCAAACTACTTTTTTCATGACTAGCACCGAAAACTTCATATTCATACTAGTTGAGCAACAACAACATCAACGATAATAATATTAAAAATAGTTTTTTAATATATGCAAAGTCTTTGCAAATTTTAGAAATTAAGTTTTTTTAGAAAAATAATAATGATAATTGCGCCGAAATCAGTTCAAGCTTTTAATACATGAGCTCAAGACTCTGAAACAATAAAAAAAAATATAATCATAAGATGCAAAAGTTACTCGGAAGCACTTAAATAGTTCAAGCTTAAAAAAAAAATTCCTATTTGGTTTCATTCGAAAGATTTTCTAGATGAGATAAATCACAATTTTGGTATATACATCTATCTCACCAGATTTTTTATTTGAGTTCTGCAACTTTAAATTAAAAAACACCAATCAAATAGCATTTGTTTATATAAAAAATTGATCATAATAGCATTGTCACGTCAAATAAACAACAGATTATACTGAGAACAAATACACTTTTTAATTTTAAATAAGAGCACAACACAAAGTTTTTGAATAATAAATTTGGTGCTAGACACTAGAATAATTATTTGTTTCCACTCCTCTTCTTGAGCTTGAACCTCTTGCCCCAAAGAGGTTTAGCATCGACCCAGAATTTGGCTTCAGTTTTTCCATTCAAGATCATGGCTGGTATATAAGACGCAGTGAAGACCACTTTCCCGAACAGCGGTGGTGCACCTTGATCCTTCGGCTCAGGCCAATGCACGTACACCCTTTCCACACATGACCCGTAATTCCTGCTCAAGTTATAAGAACACAATTTCCAATCGTCAATTATTTAATTTACTTTATTAATAATTAAGACTGTACTAGTGATGATTTTCCTAAAATTTTTTATAGGGGCTATAAATTAGAAAGGTAAACAATCACATGATTCCTAGCATAACTAACAAACACAAAGAAATTAACCAAAAATTATGTATATATAATGGAAAATGATTTGTATAACTAATAAAAAGATAATTAACTAAAAAGTAATGCGTAGAGACAATTGATAATAGACAAAAAATTGCTTAAAATTACCACCTATTTCATTGTCTCCATTCATTACCTTTTCGTTATTTATATTCGTGTGATATTGCATTACTCGAATAAAGTTATACCATGCTAATTGTTGGATATTTAAGCTAAAATTATAATTTCTAATATTGTATCAATAAATAATAATAAATATATAATGTACTGAATCCCTCGAGTAAAAATTTAAACTCAACACGCCCAATTCAACCATGTCTTTCAAATCTTATCCAGTTTGGTGATTGAACTAATTAAATTCATGGCCATAAAAAGAAATTTTACCAAATCTAACTTTTTTTAAAAAAATTCATTCATTGAATAAATAAATTGAATCCTATTAGTGGTTTTAATTCAGTATTTATGATTTTTAAGCAATGATTAGTACTAAAATTTTGGGCACTACAATTTGTTATCATTAAATAGACTATGTAGCAACTAAATTAATTGCCTGATCTATTTTTTTGTAACAAAATCCTCAGATTAATATACTTACATTGTGAAAAACCTGGAGATTTGACTTTCAGTGAGAGGGTATCCATTTGAGAACGTCAAGAACAAACATCTATTTTCCTCGGCTGCTCTCTCTGTCACAGGATTCCACTCTTTGGCTGAAGGGTTCAGCTTGGAACCAACATATGGTGCAATTGGTTTTGCTCTGCTGCCATCTTTCTCGGAACCCAATTTCTTAACTTTTTGCAGGGGACTAAAATTCCCCTCGGTTATTTGGTTTCCCATCCTTTCTAAAATATCCTTCAAGACCACACAACAGACTCCATTATAGATCTCTGTGATACCCTTTAAGGCCTTTTCTTTATCAGCAAGGATGACATTGAGAGACAAGAAATGTTCGGCTAACTTTGGAGTGAAACGCATCAAATCTGGTGATATGGGATTTTTTGACAGTTGTTTCAGAAATGACAGAATATCCTCAGCTTCTTTGGCTAGTAGAGTCAAGAATTTATCATCATGAAGTAAGATCTTTCTCATAATTTCTTGAAACCCTTGTGTCTCTAGCCAAATCCAAAATGCCATCACCTTCATTGCCACTCCAATTTCAATTCCAAAATGAATCATCCGAACGAACAGTACTGACCTTTTACTAGACTCGTCTGATGATGATGATGAAGGCATGTGGTTAGAGAGGGAAACTGTGTTTCCTGTGTAGGAATATAGAAGATACAGAGTAACCCTGTGGTTTCTGTGTTCTGTGTACAGATAAGAAACTGTCTTTGTGTTGATGAAAGAAATGAAGAGGGGTTATGGGGGTTTATATAATACAGGGAAGGTTTTGATTTTTGAAGGTTTGCGATGGTCCACAATGGCTTTACAAGGAAATTGAAATCCCTTATCTGAAAAGGGAACGGGCCGGTGTGTTTCATCAGGAAAGTTTCCAGCTTTGAAAATAAGATGATGTTCTGCGAATGGCTGTGTCTAGTTATGCAAACCTCCACACAAACTAATTGAAGGAAAAGGAGTGGTTCCATGCAAAATTAATTCTTGATGTGATTAAGATTCAAACCACGGATATCAAATTAATTAAGTTTCCACGAAAATGCATGAAATGAAAGGAAAGTTATCAAGAGAAAATTGGCAGTTTTAGTTTTTTTTTATTTTTTATGCACTGATTTGGATTCAATTTCATTTTGCAATGTTCGAGCGAAACTATGGTAAAAATATATGTAATCCAACTTGAGTCGATTCAATTATATTCCAATTCTAATTATATATATATATATATATATATATATATATATATATATATATATATATATAATTTTTTACTGTGATTATGTGTGGAATGCATTGATAGATAGCTTGGCACCGAAATTATGTTAAAAATTTATCTAATACAACTCCAGTCGATTCAATTATGTTCCAATTATAACAAAATATGATTTTTTTTATTTATTTTTCTTTGTAAATATGTGAAGTATATTTTGAGGCAATATCCAAATTCAATAGCAATATTGATCAGATTTTGTTAAAATGGAGAGAATTGATTCGGAGTTCTTCTAATTGCAATTGTGGGAAAAGAAAAGGAAAAAAATCATTTTTGATAGATCCAACAAAAAGAGTTCCTATTTTTGATTAATTCCTCATGTAATTGTGAGAAACTCCTGACATGGATTAATTCCTCAAGTTGCATATGTTACAAGCTTTTGATAGATCTAACAAAAATAATGATGATTTAATTTACATGTTCATATGAGTTCCTTACTAAAATATCAGTATTATATTAGTTTTAAAAGATTGGTATGATGGTTAAGCAGATATATTTCCTTTTTCTTTTTTAAAAAAAAAAACTTAAATTATGGAGCTAGCACTCAGTGAAATTTATTAAATTTTTTAAAATATACTAGACTGATATAAAAAATATATCTAAAAAACTATTAAAATAAAGCTTTATCTCGATTATTTCACCTCAAAAATTTCTTTAAATGTACTAAACCGTATAAAATGGTTTGAAGATATGTACATTGAATATAAAAAAGTTACTATATAGACCACGCCTAGCTAGCCTAACTGATCGGATTCACCAACGCACGAGCCAAATAGCAGCCACCTTGTACAATGAAGAAACAAAGATGGATCCTATTTTACAAGAAATCAGAAATTTTTTTATCCAAAGATTGGGAAGTTCACCGCACGAAGGAAACTGCTGTGCGAATTGGCTAGCTAATTATAGTCATGGTTTGGAGCTAGGAGCTCACCCTTTCAGCAACTTTCCAGAGGGCATTTTCTTCTTTGATTTTTGCTGATATGGTGTGGGTATCCTTACCCAGTAGTAGCTTGTTGTCCATTTCTGTTGCATCCTCGATAGAAATCAACGCATGATTTTTCATAGAAAGGTCACTTAACAATAAAACAGAGAGGTTAATTATTGATACGAATAACAGAGTGACGATTTCAGTATGAGAAATGGTGCAGTTTTCATGAGAAAAGCTTGGACACGGACAAAGTAAGAATTTCAGCTTCAACAATTAAATTGTCATTCCTAACATAACCCTTGGAGACTTCACGGAGATCTCCCAGTGGCATGAACTTGTGGAAACCACGTGTATGGTCGGAGGAGGTTAACCAACGTGACGCTGCAAGAAAATAATTTGTGAGAAACTTTAGTCAATAAGTTCAATAACTAAAACTGGCAAAGATGGAAAACTTTTCATGCCTCTATGTTCACCAAGAAGCCACGGAGTTCACAAATACTGTAGCCACGAGTAATGTTAATTTTTCAAATAATTCAACTCTTTAGAGTTTAATATAGAGAATATTTAGTCTGAAGGAGTTGGTTTCTTATGATTTGTTTATTCTCTCTTTTATTGCTCTCCTTTATTTCTTGCAACAGTTTTTATGCTTTCCTTTCTTTTACTTGTTCATCTAATATAAGTTAGGTTATTATTTTTGTAGTTTTTTTCTTAATACGATTTTGACTATTAAAAAAAAAATTTGGAGAAATGATAAAAATATACAACTGTTTTGTTAGGCATTTCCAGTACTATATATGCATCTATCTGTTCTGTCCTTTCTTCAATTGGGATTTTAAGAGTAGGGTGAACATGTTATATCTGGTCTTATGGGGTGGTTTAATTACTTGTTTTTTCGACATGTTTGTCATGGCGTTGGTCCAAAACTCGTAGCTTGTATTCTGCCCACACAGTTTTCTTTGGTGGAAGTTTATCACCATCAACTAGTTCCAGCCTTCCAGGTATACAGATAGTGAATCTCCCTTTGCTTCAGCATTTCCTTTGGGATAAACTTTTATTCTCCTGAAACGATGGGAAGAGCCAAACTTACAACAAAACTCAAGAGTGGTTCTCGAATAGAAACGTTTGTGATTATAAGGCAGCATACCAACTTCTCCCTCCAGCAGTAAAGGCTTTGGATACATATGAGCTCTTATGTAATTTAGAGAAATCTTTGATCTTCATGTTAGAGAACCATTTGCAGGTTTTTTAACCATAGAATGTAATTCCCATTTTCGAGTTGGTTTGATAACAAAAATCTCAGCTCCAAAAACACAGCAGTCCTTGACAAGGTATCCTTTAGAAGCATCATTGAATGTTTCAAGGGAAAGCAATTGATCGAAACCCCATTCGGTCTTCATCTCATGGAAACGTTTTACTGATCCATCCGATTCCACAAAACAGTAGTTCTCCATTTAAATTCAAGAATATAAAGACAAGAAAGTAAAAACATTTGCAGTGTTGTACATATTATTAGTAAGAGAATCCACCTTGGACAGTCAAATATTTGTTATTTATCTGATCAAACACAAACAATTTGAATTCGGCGTTGACCTCCCACCGACGAGGAAGATTGCTTGTTTTTTCTATTTCCAAGTAAAGGGAAACAAAGCCTTTCCCTTACCCCTTTTTGTTTCCTTTAGGGTAAAGACACAACCTCCTGGAAACAAGAAAAATGATCACTTGAGGAAGAGCCTAATTATCACTTGAGGAATCAGGTATTGGTCAAAGGAAGGTCGTACTTTTCGACTTTTGTCTTCAGAAGTAAGGAGAATGCCTCTATCTTAAGGGAGTAATGCATTGGAGGTATATCTCTTTTCGATCTTGTGACTCCTGGAAAAGAAAGGGAAATATTGATACGCCTGGGCTGGGCATCATCATTTTTATTTATTTTTTTAATTTTTTTTTTTTTTTGCCAGATTCAGTTTTTATTGATGCTATGCAAATCATATAGATAGATTCAACATTCTGGAGGCTGAAAATTCGGCTATGACTTGCATATCAGAATTACTTGTATATATCCAGCCACATAACTAATAACGATAGCATCGACTTTTTTAGGTCACGGTAAACAAAGTTGAGAAGCAACATATACAGGACAGGACTCACAACAGACTGAAAAAGAGAGTTCCAAGATAAAAAGAAGAAGCATACCAGAATCGCAGAACTTATGCTTGTTCTCCATTGCAGAATACGTAATGTGACTCCTGACCAAAGCGATCAATTAGACAGAGAGCCTGAGAACTATAAGGATGAGCAAACCAAATTGGTTATAGCATTACCTGGTCGACGGGTTAGATAAGGAATTTTGTAAGATCAAGTTGATACGTTTTATAGTTGATTACTAGCAACTCAATCCTTTTCCCTCAAAAGATCTAAACTTAACCGGCAAGCATGGCATATATAGTGGTTGACGGGTGTGGATAAAAATTTTAATGACTACAATTTTGGTACTGCTTTCCACCTGGATTAAAAAAAAAAAAGGGTTTTGGATCTTTGTCAGATTAATGGGAATAATAATGAGTTTTGAATCTATAATCACTATTTCATTAAGGTTCTGATACTATGTTAAATAGTTTAAGCTATTAGGTAATTAAGGTTTCAAGATATGATTTAAGATTTAATTATTTTCTAACAAACTATCTCAAGTGAAAATCCTTTGGACTTAAATTTATTAAAGAACCATCTCAACTCAAAGTTTAAGTTGTTAGTTGAGGTCTCAATATATGATTTATATATTCTCTAACATACCCCTTTAAATAAAAAGTCCTGAAGGCTTGAAACTTGCACAAATCCATATTACTTTTTATTTAATTTTTATCAAATAAATAGGGATTGTGAGATTCGAACTCGTTACCGCTTGGTCATTAAAACTCTGATATTATGTCAAAGAATCAATTCAATCTAAAAACTTATTATTAAATAAAATTTCAAGATATAATTTATATTATTTTTTAATATCTGGAGTCACTCACCAACCTTCCACATGCGTGTCTGATCAATTTTACCCACCGGAAAAGCTGTAGACCTGCCTTCCCATAAAAGCGACGTCGAGCCAGTACAACACTGCGAATCTCACTTCCAGAGGCTACATCTTCATAGCACTCATACAAGATATCCATGCAGGGATAATACGAGGCACTGTAAGCAGTCTCGAATTCCTTTTTGCCTTCTGCAGACAAGGAGTTGTGAACAGCCAGCATGCCCATGGTTGATATGGTTCCAGTAATGCACTCAACAGTATTCTTGTAGGCCTCGTCTTCACTCATTCCATTTTCGGTGTACCGTCTAAACATGGACTCCACAATTCCATGAACAGCACCAATCAAAATGCCCCTCTCCCCAAAGATATCACTCTTGTATTCCTGCTCTAGTGTAGTGGCAAATGTGAAAGGACCATCCCAAGGCAACGTCAGTGGCTCTACCATATCAACATCCTGGTGGACTGCGAAACTGGAATTAATTCCAGCACCATTGACCTCTTTGCCTTGAAGCACACAGCAATGACACTGATGTTCTTTGGAAAATCAAGTCCCGTTGACTGCAAATGCCCAAGAAGAAATCCATGCGAATACCCAAGAATGCTGTTTGGCTTCATGTGGGAGAAGACTTTCTCATAGTTATCTGCCTGTGCAGCATCAGAAATCAGTAGCAATACCAGATCGCTGCCAGAAACGGTTTCCCATATATTACCTAAAGTCCTATTCTCTTCTGTAAAACCAGCACCACGAGCTTCAGCAAAAGAACGGGAGCCCTTCCTCAGTCCAATCTTGACTTTAATATCAGACTTTGCTTCAGCAAGAGAATCCCTCAGATTCTGAGCTTGAGCAGGACCTTGGGAACCCCAACCGATAACGCCAATCTGCTTAATCCCCTTAAATGCATCAGGCAGCAAGTGGAACAAATCCCTCCCTCCTCTCACAATGTACTCATCGTGACCAGCAAGAGAGACCTCATCCTTCTTAAACACAGATTGGCGTTATCGTGACCAGCAAGAGAGACCTCTTAAACAAAGAGGTTTCAAAATCATGAGAGATCATGGGTTTCACACTGGGAACCGACGAGACCATCTTAGCACCCTAAAACTCCAGCAGAGATGTTACCATTGCTGGCTTTGAGTGGTTTGAAGGTCTTAGGAGTGATGATGAAAACCCTAAATTGCCGTTACATAGCAGCGATCTTGAAGATGCAGGTTTTAGGGTTTTTGAAGGGGTTGAGTGGTGAGGGTATTGGAGAGGGATGTAGCCGCCGCCATGTGTTTTCAGTGAGAGAGTTGGAGAAGGGAAATGTGGAAAAGAAGAGCACGTGGAAGGTCTACCAGCTTTTCCAATAAGTAAAATTGATCAAATATCGAAGGTTGGTGAGCGAGTCCGGCCTGCCCGGCCACCTGGGGACTTCGGTCCATTGCATCCATTCACTGCTGGTGTTTATCGGCATAAATGATAATGATGATTATGATATTATCTCATACAAATTTAATCTAAAAAATTAATTTAATTAAAATTTTAAAATATAATTTATATTATTCTCTTAATTTTTTTTTCCAGGAAAAAAAAAACATTTTTGAGGCTAAAAACTCATCTATGATTAACGAGAACCCAGCGGCATGCATATTATAATTCATGTATGATAAGATCAACTTTTGTAGGTCATGATATACAAAAGTGAAAAGCATCATATACATGACAGATCACTAACAATAGACTGAAAGAAAAGAGTTCCAAAATATGAATAAGAAGCATACCATGTCCTCTGGAGCTCATAGAATCGCAGTTCTCTTTCTCGTTCTGATCCATTGCAGAATACGTAATGTGACTCGTGGCCAAAGTGATCAATTAGACAGAGAGCCTGAACCCGAGGATGAGCAAACTAAATTGGTGATAGCATTGCCTGATAGAGTTTACTTGTATAGAAAATTGACAGATGTAGACATTAGACTAATAAAATGATCAACTTGAAAATTTTGACAGTTGAAGAAGACCGTAGCTTAAACATTGATTAATTAACAAGTCATTTTAAGGTCCAGTTGAAACAAGTTCACATGGCTATAGGGATTAATTAACAAGTAATTTTAAAGTCAGCCTGAGCCAAGTTCACAGGGCTATAGGATATTCAGAGAATAAAATGGAATGGTCTGAAACATTGACAAATAAATAAAATTCGTTTCACAAAGCAGATGAACAATAATCGATTAAACAAAGATTGTGAAGAGCTGGAAGGAATTTTTTAATTAGATCAAGTTGTTGGCAGGTTCTATAGTTGATTACTAGCAAGTCGATTCGTTTAAGTGCTTCATCGATGATTGATTATAAGGGAGTGAATAGAGGACTAATGTCATAGAATATTAAGTTTCACACCAGGCAAGTATCCAGGCGCATTTCACCCGAAGAACATAGGAGAAAAAAGGATTAGATAGGGAAAGTCGACCGCTCAAAACGAACTGTCCAATCTTGTCCAAAATAAAAACAAGAAGCATACCAAGTCCGCTGGAGCTCATGAATCGCAGAACTTGTTCTTGTTCTCCATTGTAGAGTACGTACTGTGACTCGTGGCCACAGTGATCAATTTGACAGAGATCCTGAACCTAATTAAGGATGAGCAAACCACATGGGTGATTGCATGCATTGCCTGATAGAGTTTACTTTTATAAAAACAGACAAGTCTAGACATCAGACATAAAATGATCAACCAGTTCAGAAAAGTTGCAAAATTACTTTTCCTGATTAAATTAAGTTATTTTTTAGTTAGTTTAATTCTTAATTATCTAGTAATTTAAACCTATAAATAATCTCGTAATCAAAAACTTAGAATATAAATATAATAGAGAAAAAAGATGTATAAAAGAGTTTCAAACATTTTTTTTGTTCTTTAATTTTGCCTTCTTTTTTTTTTTTTTGTTAATAAACTCATACCACAGTAATTTTCTTCCAATAGTTGATACATTCTATATTTGATTACTAGCGTGTCAATTTTATTAAGGTCTTCGATCGTCATTGATTGATTATAAGGTATTGGATAGATGATTAATGTTAACTTGGAAGAAAAACAAATAAGATTTCACAGGAAAAGTTCAAATGTTTATATATACGACGTCTCAAAATTAACTGTGGCATCAACTCAAGTTCAGGAAATGATTTGTAAAAGGATGTAAGTTGTTATGTAACTGTACAATTATTTTTATTAAAACAAGAGTGTTTTATTTATTTATTTACAAATTATTAATCTAGCCAGCTTCGGAACAAAATCTTCAAACTAAACTACTTCCAAGACTTTAAAGGCCTGGAGGTATAGTTTTGAAACCCGATTCGATCATCGATTCTTTTCAGTGATCGGATCACGAGTTAGATAGGTTAAACTCGGGTCAACCCAAAATACAATACCTATATAAAACATCTAATTAGTTACAAATCCTTGCACAACCTCAATTATATATACCGGTAAAGCAGCAGCGAGGCAGAAGATCGCAACAGTACCCCCCATCTACCATGCATGTTGCCCTTGGACTCCAAGGCTTGGAGGCTATCTACTTTGAAAGATTTCACAAACATGTCTTCTTTCAAATCTGAGGATTTCTAGCTAGCATCTTCAGTTGAATGTTTCAAATTACTATATATAATTATATAATACAGGGGCTAGTACCAAGTTGTGTATCTTAAAGGGATAACTGGATAAGGAGCAGAGAGACGAAGAATTCAAGAAAGAGAGGAGCTTTCAAAGATTCCATTAATAGACTAAAAATAAGTGAATTAGCTAAATTATGATTACTAAACTGACTAACTGTGGTATCTGCATCAGCAATGGTGACCCGAGCAATTGGAGCAATTGCAGCAATTCTACATCAATGCATTAGTGCATCGTTCATCTCGTTGTTTTGGTCTTTTAGTCAAAACGACATCGTGTAACCTTTATATATATGTATATAATAGAAAACCGGGTTTCAGCCGGGTTTACCCAGATCAGCCGAGTCCCGAGTCGACCAGGTTTCGCCGGGCCAACTTCCAGACGAGTTTTTGCTTCGACCCGGACCGGTCCCATGTCGACCTGCCGGGTTGGTCCGGGTCTCAAAACTATGCCCGGAGATTTTACTTTTAATGAAAGGAGAGTCATTTGAGGAGAAATTTTATGGTATTCTATAAATAAAATAAAAAAGCATAATTAATGTATCTAACTCAAAGAAGATAGAAAGAAAATCAAGATGGATGACGTTCATTAATTACATAATGTGGTGCATCTTCATTAGGAAGTTATAATGATGCTCTAGAATCCAGTATACTAGGAAACTTGCATCTCGTTGTGTTTGGAACCCAAACGAAATTGAGCTTCCCGACCTTAAGACATGACCAACAAACTCAAAATTCTAGCTTGCCAGCAACCATCTAGATGGTGGTCCAGTGATAAGAATTTGGGATCAAGAGATTTGTTCTCTCTGTGGTCTCAGGTTCGAGCCCTGTGGTTGCTCATATGATGGCTACTGGAGGCTTATATGGTCGTTAACTTCAGGGCCCGTGGGATTAGTCGAGGTGCGCGCAAGCTGGCCCGGACATCCACATTAAACTAAAAAAAAAAAATTCTAGGTTACAAGCAGCCTTCCAATCCAAGCACTCCACACACAAAAACTGTCTGATATTTCCCATCTAATCTCTGCGATGACAGACATCTCTAGTCAGACTCTTGAATCTATATCTTTATCATGGTTATAAAATTAATGTGACTCAAAATCTAAATCATGGGTCAGGTTGATACAAGAAAATTGAACCGGTTTTTAATTTTAAAAAAATACAAAAAATATCCAATTAGCTTGTTTGTTTATGCGTTTTGAGTTGTTTTGAGTTATGATTAAAATAAAAGGCAGTTAAAGTAATATTTTTAGTTTAAATTGTAATTTAAAATGCATAAAAATTAAACGCATACGTAAACACAATTTAAATTTTTATAAAAAACTAATCGGATTTTTCACTAATCTAAGATGATTGTAAAGTCTAAAATCTTGTTTGGCATTGTAGTTTATTCATCTTTTTTTTTTAAATAGTTTTAAATTAATTATTTTTTATGTTTTTGAATTATTTTAATGTTGTGATATCAAAAATAAATTTTAAAAAATTAAAAAATATATATTATTTTAATATATTTTAAAAATAACTTTAAAAAATTATATGTATTATACTATCCACGAAAGTTAAGTCTTACAATGAGACTTCACACGTGACCAAATACAAACACAACCATGTCAATGATAAAATTAGTATATTGGTCCGTGTTTCACAACGGGTCAATATCATTTTTTTTCAAATTTATTAATAATTATATAAATAATATTAACAACAACAACAACAACAACAATAATAATTTTACCATTTAAATCAAATTTATAATTTTTTTCGATAATAATAATATTTTTAAAATTTTTTATTAATAATAATAAATATAATAATATCAATAATAATATTAAACATGTCCGACCCAAGTTTAAGTGGGTATGATATGCTTTCAAATCAAATTTATAGTTTTTTTCGATAGTAATATTATTTTTTTCAAATATATTAATAATTATACTAATAATAAATATATTAAGTCTAATAACATTATTAAACATGTGTGACCCAAGTTTAAGTGGGTTTAGTATGCTTGTCAGACTCATGGTGGTTGGATTTGACCAACACGCCAGACTCACGAATATTTGATTTGACAAGAATATCCCATCCGCTTTCCTTTTTCTCTTTTTTATTTTTTTTCTACCCGTCTCAAAAATCACACTGACCATTCAAATAATTAAACTATTTCAATAAAAAAATAAAACTTCTAATCCAAAGAATAAAATTTTATACCCTGAATAATTAGCTAATCAGTATATCCTACAGCCCAGAAAATCCAAACAAATTATTAAATCTTTAATTATTCTTTTAATATCAAATATATTCAATAAAAAAAAATAATTACACCCTCAACAACATAATTATCTCAGTTTTGGTGAAGAATAAAAAGATAAAAGTTTTAGCTTTCTTCATAATTATCTTCCCGCGTGCCAACATTGCCATCCTATTCTAGAAAGGAAACACTAATTATAACGACTTCCCTCGCTCCCGGTCCTTTCTGGTTTCCCAAGTTCTTTCTTATAGTAGTCAGCATCAGCAACACATGGAGAGAGAAGTTAAAAAGCTCTGCGATTCGTAAGGAGAGAAGAAGAGGAAGTAGCAACGACTCTAGCGAGGGACCTTATAAATTCCCCTCTCTTTCGCTTAACTCTTTCCACTTTCTCTCTCTACCTGAAGTAAACGAAGCGACAACGTCCTCTTGCGTTTAACTGGTAATTTATAATTTATCTACAATCTTCTTTTCTTTTCTTTTCTTTTGATATGTTCTAGTTGGATATTTGTGTGTTGATAATCGATTCTGTCGTTTCGTGTCTCAATTTCTGATTTCCGATGCTGGAAAGTTAAAAAGTTATTTTTTTTGTTGTTGTTAGGTTTTGGTAATGGTTAGTTTTGGCTAATCGAGGCTAGATTGTTTGCATTCAGTAACAAAAGCAGTAATTTTGAATGCAGCATAATGAATTTCGAGCTAAAAAGGGGGTTAATTTTGTTAAGTTTTGGCTAACAGAGGCTAGATTGTTTGCATTCAGTAACAAAAGCAGCAATTTTGAGTGCAGCACAGCAAATTTCGAGCTAAAAAGAGGGTTTGTTTTTGTTAATTTTGTTAAGTTTTGGCTAATTGAGGGTTATTAATTTTGTGTATTGGTTAGAGAACTTTAAGTTAAGATGTCTAAAAGATATTGGCAACTGAAAGTGATTGGAGTGTACGAATGAAGTGCAAGGTTTATAGCGCATACATGTGTTCTTCTGCGTGTACGATTAAGTATCGCTAGTTGGTGAGGGCTTGGCCTTTATTTTTTTCTCCCTCGGAACATGAGTTTTTTTATGTTAAGCTAGAGTTTGATGATTTCATGTGTGGATGATTATTCTTGATGTCCTGACTTGACCTAGCTTTGGAACAGCATTGTTGAGGTGTTGTAATCATGTATGGGCGTAGTGTTCCGAGGATGTGTAAAAACACCAAGTATTATGAGGTTCTTGGCGTGTCAAAAAGTGCAAGTCAAGATGAAATGAAGAGGGCTTATAGGAAAGCTGCCATAAAGAATCATCCTGATAAAGGTGGAGATCCTGAATAGGTAGTTTATTAAAAACCGCTTTATTTGAGTTGTGTAAGGAGTATGTGATGCCCATTCGGCTCTGAACCATATTTGAGTTGTGCCTGGTAGCCAAGTGCTAGAGGCGCTCACATCTGCGTCTGGCCGAGGCAAGGGTGCATTGGAGTCATGACTTGTCAATCACATCATGATGATTCTAAACGAATAGTTGCTGTCATGGTTTTTCAGTTTTTTCTTTTTAAACTTCTGGGTGGTTGTTTGCTATGATGGTGGATGCTATTTACTTTTAGGAAGTCATAACTTTTGTTTCGTATTATCACTAAAACTAGGTTGCAAAAATATCGATTTCACTTTAGGAAAGTCTGAATGTCTACGATCCATGTACAAGAAATATGTGACATGTAAAGATTAAAAATTTGGTTGAAGACCATGCATGGATCTCTGGGTGTTGAATTTCCTTCATTATCAAGATAAAAACACAGTGCTAACAAGTTTGCAATGGTTTGTGTTTTGTTACAATCATCTATTTATCAACTTCTAGTGTTATTGTTGCAAAATCTGAAAGAAAAGGTGTTCATTAGCATAGTGTGATTGATCTAGTTTGTTTATGTGTGCCTTATGACGCTCATCTATTGATAATTTTTTACCGGTTCAAGGAGTTATCTCAAGCTTATGAAGTCCTTAGTGATCCAGATAAAAGAGAAATTTATGATCAATATGGGGTAGATGCATTTAAGGAGGGAATGGGAGGAGGTGGTGGTGGTCATAGTCCATTTGATCTTTTTAAATCATTTTTTAGCAGAGGTGGTTTTGGCGGTGAGGCTGAGAGACTCCTTGATGCATTTTGCTTTTTATTGACTAATTTTCTTAGATAAAGGTTCTCAAGTATCTGTATTTTTCAGGTGGTGGCAGCTCAATAGGAAGAAGGCTGAAGCAAGGTGAAGATAGAGTGCACTCTCTGAGGGTTTCCTTAGAGGACTCGTACAATGGAACATCCATGAAACTCTCTTTCTAGAAACATTTTGTGTGCCAAATGTAAAGGGTATGTTCTTTTACCTTAACTTTATTAGTTCACTTGAAAGTTGTTTTTGCCTGTGTGGCCCTCACCAGTTCTCTTTTAATAGTTTGCGAGTTGCAGTTTCATTGATGAGATTGTTTGTATTTTTCTTCATACCTCACCACCCTGTTTTTTTTTTTTTTTTTTTTTACCCCCCTGGGTTTTTTTTAAACCTTTTTTTCTAGTGTGTAGGTGGATGGACTTTTGTTTTTATATGTATGCTAATATTTCAGGAAAGGTTCAAAGAGTGGAGCCTCTGGTACATGTCATGGCTGCCAAGATTCCGGAATGAAAGTTCCAATTCAACAGATCGGATTGGGCATGGTCCAACAAATGCAGCAGCATGTGTGCCCTGAATGCAGAGGTTCAGGTTATTAACTGAAACAGATTTCTTCCCCTTTCTTCATTTTTTGCTCTATTTCCATTCTGAAATGCATCTATCATGGTTGCAGGTGAGCTCATTAGTGAGAAGGATAAATGCCCCCTATGCAGAGGGAACAAGGTGACACAAGAAAAGATGGTGCTGGGGGGGGGGGGGTTTACCATAGGATGCCCTTGGACAAGATTTTAGTTTTTAAGAGTTCCCAAGAACCAGCATTCTTGAGGTTTTTGTTTTCTGTTCCTGCTAACTGGTGCAAGAATTGGCACATTTTATTATCAATTTTCTGAATGCCCACATTGATGTGGTTACGACCCTTCAGAATCAATTTTGCGAATGCATTTGAAGATAGTGGGTTGATCTGCAATTTAATTCTTGCCATTAGACTTTAATATAAATTTTAGTTCTATGTTGTTCCAATAATGTCAATAGTTTAACAGAATTTTCTCTTATGCAATTGCATTAAACAAAATCTTGTTTTTCATCATGTCATTTGCAGCCTGACTCAATTACAAGGCGATGTTGTTGCTGTACTGCAATTGAAAGAGCACCCCAATTTTGAACGGAAATTGGATGACCTCTATGTGAAACGCACTATCAGTTTAACAGAGGCTCTTTGTGGGTATCAGTTTTCCCTTACTCATCTTGATGGTCGGCAGCTTCTTATCAAACCAAATCCTGGCAAGATCATAAAACCTGGTGTTACTTGTAAATTTATTCTTTGAATTTCATTCTTAGCTCCTCACTCTTGATCACTTGACATCCTTCTGAATTCAGGTCAGTACAAAGCAATTAATGATGAAGGAATGCCACATTATATCAGGCCCTTCATGAAGGGCAAGCCTTATATCCGTTTTAATGTGGAGTTCGCTGACTCTGGGAGTCTATCCCCCCTCAGCAGTGCGAAGAGACAATTATGCATGATGTCAATTTGGAGGAGGAGAAAAGGCAGCACCAGCAGCAGGAGGCATATGATGAGGATGAAGAACCATCCACGTCCTGAGTGCAGTGTACCCAACAGGAAGCCATATATCACAGTTTGTCTGTCAAGCTGAATCCTGCAATGATGGGTTAGCATCGATTTATAATCTGTAGTGTGAAGACATAATTTGTTCTACATATTCGTCTTCTCAAGTTAATTATATTCGATTTATAATCTGTAGTGTTTCTAGTTAGATTCTTTACCCTCACTTTATGTTGCGTATTTATGGTTTGTGTTATCTATCTCGGTTAGTCTCATGTTTTTGACAATAAAATTAAGATGTACCAATATTCATAATAGACATAAAAAAGATTCATAGATGTTTTATTGCGTGTACTATCCCAAAATTTTGGCTCATCATAATTATCATCATCTTGCCCAATCAAAACATGTGCTATGCAGTTGCGGAGTTGCAACTTATTTGTGTTCAAGAGAGTGAGTTCTGGATATCTTCCCCTCAAATAATAAAGTGTTAGCTTGTTTTTGCTATGTCTGGAAATGAATTTGTGAGACCAACTAGCTAAAGACTGGTGGGATCTTCTCAAAATTCTGTTTTCTTAGTTCATTTTATCTTGGCATGCATGCCAGTGCGGAGAGAGGAGCACTCCCGGTTGATCTTTTCGTATATCTGTTTTCCTGGCTTCGTCATTTTGGTCCTGTTGTCAAGACATTTCACTGATCTTCACTATTATTTAAATTGCCTAAAGCCTGCTTCTAAGGGATTTTCCATCATCTCGAGGAAACATTTATATCATGTTTACTTGTGGAATATTTTTCAGTTTTGAAGAAAACAATTTCTAGTAAATCGAAAATTATAGAGAATACATCAAGTAGTTTAAAATGAGATCATGCCTGGCTAGCCTACCTGATGGGATCACCAACGCCCGAGCCAAATAGCAGCCACCTTGTAAAAATGCGTTCATTCACTTAACTCAAAGGACGTAAATGAAGAAACAAAGATGGATCCTATTTTACAAGAAATAAGAAAGTTTTGTATCCAAAGATTGGGAAGTTCACTGCACGAAGGCAGCTGCTGTGCGAATTGGCTAGCTAATTATAGTCATTGTTTGGAGCTAGGAGCTCACCCTCTTAGCAACTTTCCAGAGCGCATTTTCTTCTTTGATTTTTGCTGATATGGTGTGGGTATCCTTAACCAGTAGTAGCGTGTTGTTTTCTTAGTTACGGCCCGTTTACTACGACAAAAAGAAAGGATAAAGATAAAGATGGACAATGTCCATTTCTGTTGCATCCTTGATAGAAATCAACGCATGGTGTGAATTGAAAAGAGAGAATAGAATTTGCTGGAATGAATTATATTATTGATCACATCACGTATTTATACAAGAGCATTTACAGTCATTCCAATAGATTAGGAATCAATTACTGTCCTGCAGTTTATCATCCAATAGATTCTTATTCTTAACACATGGTTTTTCATAGAAAGGTCACTTAAAAATAAAACAGAGAGGTTAATTATTGATACGAATAACAGAGTGACGATTTCAGTATGAGAAATCGTGCAATTTTCATGAGAAAAGCTTGGACACGGACAAGGTAAGAATTTCAGCTTCAACAATTAAAGTGTCATTCCCAACATAACCCTTGGAGACATCACGGAGATCTCCCAGTGGCATGAACTTGTGGAAACCACGTGTATGACTGGAGGAGGTAAACCAACGTGACACTGCAAGAAAAAAAAATTAGAAACTTTAGTCAATAAGAAGTTCAACAACTAAAACTGGCAAAGACGGAAAACTTTTCATGCCTGTAAGCAACCGTAGAGAACACAACTACTGTAGGCAGCATGAGTAATGTTAATTTTCCAAATATTTTTCTCGACATTACTTCTTATAAAAAAATCTCATGCATTCAAGTATATCTAACAAAAAACCTATATGGTTACTTGTTTTTTCGACATGGTTGTCATGGCTTTGGTTCAAAACTCGTAGCTTGTATTCTGCCCACACAGTTTTCTTTGGAGGAAGTTTGCAACCACCAACTAGTTCCAGGAATACAGATAGTGAATTTCCCTTTCCCTCACCATATCCTTCGGGACTAACGTCTATTCTCCTGAAAGAATTTGGAGAGCCAAAATTAACGTCAAAACTCAAGAAAGGTTCTGAAATAGAAACGTTTGTGATTACATGGCAGCATACCAACTTCTGCCTCCGGCAGTAAAGGCTTTGGATAAATGTGACTTCCTATCTAATTTAGAGAAATCTTTGATCTTCCATGTTAAAGAACCATTTGCAGGTTTTTTAACCATAGAAAGCAATTCCCCTTTTCCAGTTGGTTTGATAACAAAAATCTCAGCTCCAAAAACACAGCCATCATTGAAAAGATATCCTTTAGAAGCATCATTGAATGTTTCAAGGGAAAGCAATTGATCAAAACCCCATTCGGTCTTCATCTCATGAAAACGTTTTACTGATGCATCCGATTCTACAAAACAGTGGTTCTCCATTTAAATTCAAGAACATAAAGACAAGAAAGTAAAAACATTTGCAGCGTTGCACATATTATTAGTAAAAGAATCCACCTCGGACAGTCAAATATTTGTCATTTATATGATCACGCACAAACAATTTGAATTCGGTGGTGACCTCCCACCGATGACGAAGATTGCTTGTATTTTCTATTTGCAGGTAAAGGGAAACAAAGCCTTTCCCTTTTCCTTTTGTGTTTCCATTTGGGTAAAGACACAACCTCCTGGAAACAAGAAAAATTAATTATCAGTTGATGAATAGCCTACTTTGTTAAATAATACATTTGTTTTTGTTTTATTTATTAAAAGTAGAATAGTATTTTCAGTATATAATCTCTTTGTATTTAGATTAACACTTCAGAATAAACAGATTAAAGAGAATTCTAGTCTTTTTCTCTTTTATGTTAGTTTTTAATTTATGTTAATCTTAATTAATAATTATCTTTCAACTGGACATTTATTTTGCACATATAGAATCAAGTATTAGTCAAAGGAAGGTGGTGAGGATCAACAAACCATTTGTAGCCTCCGGCCTCAAAAACATCAGATTCATACTTTTCGACTTTTGTCTTCAGAAGTAAGGAGAATGACTCTATCTTAAGGGTGTAATGCATTGGAGGTAGATCTCTTTTGGATCTTGTGACTCCTGAAAAAGAAAAGGAAACATTTTGGAGGTTGAAAACTCATCTATGATTAACGAGAAACCAGCGGCATGCATATCAGAATTCATGTATGATAGGATCAACTTTTGTAGGTCATGCTATACAAAAGTGAAAAGCATCATATACATGACAGATCACTAACAGCAGACTGGAAGAAAAGAGTTCCAAAATATGAATAAGAAGCATACCTCCGGAGCTCATAGAATCGCACTTCTCTTTCTTGTTCTCCATTGCAGAATACGTAATCTGATCAATTAGACAGGGAGTCTGAACCTAAGGATGAGCAAACTAAATTGGTGATCGCATTAGCTGATAGAGTTTACTCATATATAGAGTCAATTAGTGGCTTGAAAATTTTGACAGTTAAAAAGACCATAACTTAGTCGTGATTAATTAACAAGTCATTTTAAATTTCTTATATTTCACTTTTATAAAGAATCACTTTATACCATATAAAAAGATAAGCACGGAAAGAACCAGGACCGCCCATTTGGAGAACCTAATAGATAAGCTCAAGTTACACTATTGACCATTGACGTGGGTTTAGCAGGTTGCAAAATTTGCAATTGGAAAATTAGATTAATAAATTTAATATTTAATTTATGAATTTAGAGTAAAGATGAAGTTTACAGGAAAAACATGTTTTGTAAAAATAATTATAAAGTTGTTATAATCATGAGATTCATATTGCATCAAACCATTATTTCTAAAATGTTCATGGTTGATGCTATTTTAAATACTGGATATTTATTTAAGTTTTAGAGACTGATACATATTAATTATGTTCTTTTATATATATATATATATATATATATATATATATGAAATGAAGTATTTATTCTTATAAGTTGAGGTATAAGAAATATCTAGAACTAATATTTAGATACTTGTCATAAAACATATATACTAAATTGATCCGCATAAGAATTCTACATGAACAGATCATCTATGTTTATGGAAAGACTTACATGACAGTTGTATAAATGATACTTAGACTTGAGATCACTAAACTATATTATATAGAGAATATTATGCTTTGATTCTGTTACATATTATCTTAATCGAGGTAACAAAAGGACTTACATTGGGTATAACATAAACTATATGAAGGTACTTGAGTGATCAAGAGATAATTCATCACTCTAGGTAAATTAAGAAAAATGTTCTATTTGTGCTCAAATAGAATTGATTGAAAAATCCTTGATCGAGGTAGAATAAAATTTGAAAAGAGTTTCAGATTTTGTTCAAACGATTAATGACTATTATATAGAGAACAAACATGATTTAACATGTCAAATATACTCAATGATTTAATGTTAAATCAAAACATTATTGATAAAAGAATATTAATTACACTGAAAAATCGGTCACTGAAAGGTTAAGTCAAATCACTAATAACTTTTCTAATATTGGAGGATCATGACACGTTGCTAGATAATTCACCTAATCTTCAAATATAAATTAATTAATTGTTAAATTGATAATAAATTAAATTTTTTAATTCTATTTAATTAGAATTAAGTTTATATTCGGGTCAACATACTAGGAACCTAATGGATCACACATATTAACCATTAGTAAGAAATTAAACTGAGATGATTTAATTAAGTATGACTTGAAAATATATTTTAGAAATTAAGAACTTGATTGAGTTAATTTATATTTCTAGATTTAGAAAAATCAAGTAAGGACTCGATTAAGTTAATTTATAAAATTGTCCTGAATAAATATATGGATACTATTCAAGAGGAAAATTGATATTTTATTAATTTATAGGTTTTTTATATTTTCATATAAATTATAAGTTATGACTCTTATTTTTTATGGTTGTCTGTTAGATAGAAGAACTACTTAAAGAGCTAGTATTCTAGGCATAATAATCTCTCTTTTCTAAATAGAGATTTAAGAGATTTCTCATTGGTAGTTTGTATGGATTATTGTTAGAGACCACATAATTGAACGACTTGTGGTTTGCAACAATCCAACCGTTAAAACAATATTTGGGAACGTTTGGTACTGCGTTTGTACCTGCGTTTCCTCCAAATTTGAATTTTTTTTTTTTTTTGCTAAAATTGAATGCGGTTTGTACTTTTTGGATCGTTTTGATGTGCTGATGTCAAAAATGATTTTTAAAAAATAAAAAAAATCATTGGCATGCATTTCGGCACGAAAAGCTATTTGAAAAGCACCCGCAACCACACTGCCAAACACGCTCTAAAGATATTCAAGTAATAAATCTCTAATCAACTTCACATCTTTTAAATCTTAAAGATTCCAAATAATTTTATTTTATTATTTTTAATATTCGGATCGATCTCAACATCTATCATGTATAAAAAAGCTGATTTTTAATCTTATGGTTAGGTGCTTGCTTTTGTGGGGTCGTTTATGCGAACTGGCAGACACTAGCCGTTAATACATCTTGAGAAATTCTACTTAAGCTGTCTGACTGCGTAGGAGAAAACACTTTGCCTGACCGACCACAAGGAGAAAGTAGAGCAACAATTGGATGAGGAGTTTGAAATGTGGCTCAGGGTCGGTTGCTAGTGGGAGAAAAAGAAAGAGGACGACACCCCCACTGTGATTGAAGCTTCCGTTTATGACGAAAGCCGTGATCACACATCGCATAGCTGTTCATGGCCACCCAACCAACACAATTTTCCAACCTGCTCAACCCACGTCTCAGAACCCCAAGGGAAATCAAGAACCATTTTAGTTGATGCATGAGTCCACGTCAACTGAAGTATACTGTTGCATCGATTGTAAATTTCTATCAATTATTGTTTACAGTGACTTGGTAGAAACAGAAGAATAGGTGGTGACAAGATATCTGAGTGGTTTATGGTGGTGCATCCATAATGTGTTGTGTTTACAAATTTTTAGACATTTTCAAAGGCATATTAAAGGGTTTTGATAGTTGAGAAACAACATGCTGCTAGGATAGTTAGTACAAGTTTCTAGACTGATCTATGGAGAACCCAACAATAATCAAAGTCTAACCACTCACAAGTCAGACCTACTTAACAAACTCAACAGATAACATGTCTGAGTATAAGTCTGGACTCTGGTTCAACTTTCCAAATTTGTTGTTATGAAGTTAGGGCACTAGGCTAATGAGTGCAACAAACTAGAAAGTTATCCGGGTAATAATTTGTTAATAAAGGATCATGCAAATGATGTGGTTGATTATATTTATAATGACTCGGTTAGCAATGAAGAGATTTTGTGTGGAGATTGTGGTGCCAACCTAGTCATTTGAAAGAATCTGCTAACTTCCAATGATGATTCAAAAAAAAATGGAGGCGTACTGACATCTTCTACTCAGTATACACCATAAAAGATAAGGTTTGCAATTTAATAATAGATAGTGGTGTTGCAAGAATGTGGTGTTCGTGAAGGCAAAAAAGAAGATCCAATTAAAAACAAAAAGCCACCCCAAGCCCTACAAGATGACTTTGCTAAATAAAAACACTAAGTTAATTATGGATATGCACTATCTCGTTTTATTTTCTATAGGTAAGAGATATTTTAATAATATTTGGTGTGATGTGATGCCTATAGATACGTGTCATCTACTATTAATATTTGGTGTGATGTGATGCCTATAGATACGTGTCATCTACTATTGGGCAGGCCATAATGATATGATAAGAATGCATACAGGACAAACAATATAATACATATACCCTTAGTATAAAAGGGAAGCATATAATATTGATGCCTAGGAGAGATAAGGTTGTTGTTGAAAACAAGGGTAAAAATATATTGTTTTCATCCAAAATTATGGAGAAGAAAAGAAAGGAGAAGAAAAAAAAGAAGAAAAAAAAAGAGAGAAGGTGCAAAGTCTGGGAGGAGTTTTAGGAAAACAATATTTTTTCTACTTAGTTTAGAAAAATATTTTCTTTTACAGTTATTTTATTTTTTCTAGTTTGTTTAGTATTGAAATGACGTGATGTTAATTTTGTTTTATGCATATACACAAATTTGATGAATAATTACACAATCAAATATGTTTTTTTTAAAAAAAAATTGACAGCACCTCTCCTATACTGGAGACTATCCAAATTAATCAAACCTACAAATATTGACAAGATATATGCCACAAACCGGTTGATTTTATTTTATTTATACCAAAAATAATTTATTCTTGTATATTCAACTGCCATCTATATAAATTTAACAATAACAATTAAATTCAATAAAACAATCAAACACTCTATTATGCAATATATACAATAAAATTGAGATAAAACAATTAAATTTATTATATATTCAATTAACATTTATATGAAAAATTTAAAAATAATCCATTAAAATTCAACAAAACAATCAATCATTATTGCAATAAAAACAATAAAATAGGCAAGTCAAAAAAACAAAACTACAGACTTTAGGAATGAAAAATGCTTACTTTAATAGTGCATTTATTTTTAGACTTTATCTACGTACAATACAAAAAAAAATAAAAATATACTGTTAATAAACCGAAGAAAAGATGAAAAATAGAAAATCATAACAAGTGAGGAGAATCACAATACATACCTTTTAAACTTTGAAGATCAAGATAAAATGAGAAATTGAAGCACAATCACTTGAATTGAGAGGAAAAAACAAGAAGTGATTGAAGAAAATTGAACAAAAGGAAAAAATGAATTGAAGGGGCTCTCGTTAGGATTTATACTGTGTTTTTACCGACAGATTGACCGATGGACTATTAAATAATATTGTTTCTAATTAATCCATCGGTGATTCTCTTAGTGAATTCACCTTGAAATGTTCATTTCGCTCTAAATTTTTAAAAAAACTCTTCAGAATTTTCGCAATCCGTTGCTAATTCCCCTGCTAATGTGAAATAGTACACACGATCAGAGATGCATTAATTACCCATGCTTTAAAATTCACATTCCATCTGTAATTCCCTTGGTAACCTGTAACTAACACAAAGGACTTTAATTGACATCACCGACTTGGGAGGTGAATAGTTCCATTTGCCTCTGGATAACATCGACGGATAAAAAACCATCGATGTTTCCATTGGTGATGTGTGAACATTTCCCGTTGCCTTTGTAAAACATCGACGATCAAGAAATCGTGGTGTTTATTATAGAATGTATATATCTGAATAGGAAATTAATGTAGGATTATTCCAATGTTGTAATCCCTACAGTTACTGTCGTGTTCTGCCACATATATATGAATAGGAAAAGTTGGCTAAGGCACAACCTAAGCCATTTTATTATTCTCAACTTGGTATCAGAGCCCTAAACAAATTAAAACACTTTCTCTTCTCTGTCCTATGGACTTCTCATCCCAGCCGCAAGCTGCCTCCCTCCCTGCAGCACCAGTGGTGCCAGCTTCCTCTTCTACTGCAGCCCCTGCCTCCTCCAACTCCTATGTTCTGTCGTGGCCACAGCTTACAGATGGTGGCCAAGCCCCTGTTCAACCCAACCAATTCTCCTCTGCTACAACCTTCCTCTTCTGCTGCTGCTACTGCAAATTCTGTCGCCAACATTGTCTCCCTCTCCCACACTCACCAAGTCATCTCTCTCAAGTTAACAAACACCAATTATCTATAATGGCGAATGCAGATGAAGCCATATCTCCTAGGTCAAGGAGTTTTTGGCTTTGTTGATGGTTCAAACTCTTGTCCCTCTCCACATGTTCTTACTGTTGATGGTACCTCTCTTCAGGTAAATTAGTTCTTTCTTCGTTGGAAACAACAGGACCAACTCATTCTAAGTGCTTTGCTTTCTTCTCTATCCGTGGAAGTTCTCCATCTTGTTATTGACTGGCAAACTTCAAGTTCTGTTTGGCGCCCACTTGAGCAAGCTCCAGCTTCCATATCCAATTCGTGTATTATGCAACTTCATGGCTCCCTTTAAGCTCTTCGACAAGGTGATGAGTCGATAACTCAGTTTATGCAAAAGGCTAAGGCGTTATTTAATGAATTAACTATTGTTGGTCAACCGGTATCGCTAGAGGATTTCAACTTATATGTGTTTCGTGGCCTTCGAAGAGAGTTTAAGGACTTAGTAACAAGTCTTGTGACCAAAACAAAGCCTCTCTCGTATGCTGATCTTCATAGTCATCTTCTAACACATGAATTCCTTCACAAAACACCCCTTTCATCCATAGAGTCTACTGTCATCAATACACCTCTGCTGCCCACGCCCAACACCCCTCCTATCGTTTTCTTTTCTCACCGCCGGTCTCCTGGCAATTTTGCACGTATAGAAACAAGTATTAGTCAAAGGAAGGTGGCGAGAATCAACAAACCATTTGTGGCGGCCTCCGGCTTCAAAAACATCAGATTCATACTTTTCGACTTTTGTCTTCAGAAGTAAGGAGAATGACTCTATCTTAAGGGAGTAATGCATTGAAGGTAGATCTCTTTCGGATCTTTTGACTCCTGAAAAAGAAAAGGAAACAATTTGGAGGCTGAAAACTCATCTATGATTAACGAGAAACCAGCGGCATGCATATCAGAATTCTTGTATGATAGGATCAACTTTTGTAGGTCATGATATACAAAAGTGAAAAGCATCATATACATGACAGATCACTAACAACAAACCGAAAGAAAAGAGTTCCAAAATATGAATAAGAAGCATACCACGTCCTCCGGAGCTCATAGAAACGCAGTTCTCTTTCTTGCTCTCCATTGCAGAATACGTAATGTGACTCATGGCCAAAGGGATCAATTAGACAGAAAGCCTGAACCTAAGGATGAGCAAACTAAATTGGTGATCATAGCATTGCCTGATAGAGTTTGCTTATATAGAAAATTGACAGATGTAGACATTAGACTAATAAAATGATCAACTTGAAAATTTTGACAGTTAAAAAAGACCATAGCTTAAACATTGATTAATTAACAAGTCATTTTAAGGTCCAGTTGAAACAAGTTCACATGGCTATAGGGATTAATTAACAAGTAATTTTAAAGTCAGCCCGAGCCAAGTTCACAGGCTATAGGATAATCAGAGAATAAAATGAAAGGGTCTGAAAAATTGACAAATAAATAAAATTCGTTCACAAAGCAGATGAACAATAATCGATTAAACAAAGATTTTGAAGAGCTGGAAGGAATAGAGAACTTGATCTATTTTTTAAATAGATCAAGTTGTTGACAGTTTCTATAGTTGATTACTAGAAAGCAATTCGTTTAAGTGTTTCATCAATGATTGATTATAAGGGAGTGAATAGAGGACTAATGTCATAGAATATTGAGTTCCACACCAGGCAAGTATCCAGGCGCATTTCACCCGAAGAACATAGGAGAAAAAAGGATTAGATAGGGAAAGTCGACCGCTCAAAATGAACTGTCCAATCTTGTCCAAAATAAAAACAAGAAGCATACCAAGTCCGCTGGAGCTCATAGAATCGCAGAACTTGTTCTTGTTCTCCATTGTAGAATACGTACTGTGACTCGTGGCCAAAGTGATCAATTAGACAGAGATCCTGAACCTAAGGATGAGCAAACCACATGGGTGATTGCATGCATTACCTGATAGAGTTTACTTTTATAAAAACAGACAAGTCTAGACATCAGACATATAAAATGATCAACTTGAAAGTTTTGATAGTTAAAGAAAGACCATAACTTAATCGTGATTAATTAACAGTTCATTTAAAGTCTTTGAGACAAGTTCACATGGCTATGGGACAATCAGAGAATAAGATGAACGAGTCCGAAACTTCGACATCACATTCACAAATAAATGAAAGTCGTTCCACACAGTAGATGAACAATAATGAATTAAACAGGGATTGTGAAGAGTTAGGTGAGGGATTTTGTTTGATCTTGAAAGTAAATATGATTTTTTATTTTTCTAAAAAACAGAGAAATTATTCTACTAGTTGGGAATTAATTGATCGATTGAATTAAATGAATTAGTCAATAATGATGTCGTTCCACACAGTAGATGAACAATAATGGATGAAACAGAGATTGTGAAGAGTGAGGTGATGGGTTTTGTTTGATCATGTTGATGTTGAAAGTAAACATGATTTTTTATTTTTTTGAAAAAAAAGAAAATTATTCTACTAGTTAGGAATTAATTAACCGTTGAATTAAATAAATTAGTCAATTAATTCAAAAACGTTCGACTAATTTAGTCTGTAAAATTACTTTGCCTATTTAAAATAGGTTTTTTTAGTTAGTTTAATTCATTAATTGTCTAATATTTTAAACTTATAAATAGACTTGTAATTAGAAGTATAGAGTATCTATATAATAAAGAGAAAATATGTATAGAAAAGAAAAACACTTAATAAAACATTCCGTCCTCTCAAATATTCTTTTTGTTTTTTTAATTTTGTTTTTTTTTTCATAAATTACTACCACACTAATTTTCTTCCAAGACTTGATTTAAATGCCTGGAGATTTTACTTTTAATGAATGAAAGGAGAGTCATTTAAGGAGAAATTTTATGGTATTCTATAAATAAAATAAAAAAGCATAATTAATGTATCTAACTCAAAGAAGATAGAAAGAAAATCAAGATGGATGACGTTCACTACATAATGTGGTGCATCTTCATAAGGGATTAATGTATGCTCTAGAATCCCAGTATACCGGGAACTGGCGTCTCGTTGTGTTTGGAACCCAAACGAAATTAGTTTGTTTGTTTATGTTTATTTATGCGTTTTGAGTTATGGTTAAAATAAAAGGCAGTTAAAGTAATATTTTTAGTTTAAACTGTAGTTTAAAATGCATAAAAAACGCATAGATAAACACGTTTTATTATATTTTTCTAAAAAGATAATCGGATTTTTTCACTAACCGAAGGTGTGATAGTAAAGTCTAAGATCATGTTTGATATTGTAGTCTAGATTTTTTTAAATAGCTTTAAATTAATTATTTTTTGTATTTTGTAATTGTTTTAATATTTTGATATCAAAAATAAATTTTAAAAAAATATTATTTTAATATATTTTAAAAAAAACTTTAAAAAACCATATGTATTATATTAGAAAAAAACTAGTATATTGATCAACGCTCGGCAACGGGTAATATATCATTTTTTTTTCAAATGTCAAAAAATATATTGAGTATAAAGAATGTTTTAAGTCCATTAGGTTTGTATCCATGTCAGAGCAAGACCCAAGCGACTTGGTCATGCCAGACCCAAGCATCTTGAATCTGGAGGTCATGCTAGACATAAGAACCTTCCGGACCTAAAGCGACCATGCCTAATTAATTTTTTTATAATAATAATAATAACAACAACAACAATAATTTTTAATATTACCCTTTAAATTAAATTTATGGTTTTTTTCGATAGTAATAATATTTTTTTAAAATTTATTAATAATTATATTAATAATAATATTAAACATGTCTAACCTAAGTTCTTATAATTTTTAATTTTACCTTTCAACTCAAATTTATGGCTTTTCTTCAATAGTAATAATATTTTTTAAAAAACTTTATTAATAATTATATTAATAATATTAACAATAATAATAATTTCTAATTTTATTAAGAATTATACTAATAATATTTTTTTCAAATTTATAATAATATTAAACATGTCTAATTCAAGTTTAAGTGGATCTAGCATGCTTGCCGGACCCACAGTGGTTGGGTCTGGTCAGCATGCCAAACTCATGGATATTGAGTTTGACAAGAATATTAGACCTGTTTTCTTTCTTCTCTTTCTTTTTTTCTCTTCATCCCCTCAAAAATCACACTGAACATTTAGAATTTTAGAGTTGTATTTGAACTGTTTCAATAATAAAAAAAAAAAAAAAACCTTTAACCTAAAGGTTAAAATTTTATGTCATGAAGGACCAATCAGTAGTTATATTATAGTCTAAAAAACACGAACAAATCATTCTATTTTTAATCATTCTTTTAATATTAAATATATCCTATATAAAAAAACTCACCATTAACTACATATTTAACAAGTTTTATTTATAAGACTGCTCTAATCCATAATTATCTCAATTTTGATGAACAATAAAAAGATAAAAGTATAGTTTTCTTCATAATTATCTTCCCGCGTGCCAACAGTGCCATCCTATTCTAGAAAGGAAACACTAATTATAACAATTAACGACTTCCCTCGCTCCCGGTCCATTCCGATTTCCCAAGTTCTTTCTTATAGTAGCCAGCATCAGCAACACATAGAGAGAGGTGTTAAAAAGCTCTAGCGAGGGACCTTATAAATTCCCCTCTCTTTCGCTTAATTCTTTCCACTTTCTCTCTCTACCTGAAGTAAACGAAGCGACAACGTCCTCTTGCGTTTAATTGGTAATTTATAATTTATCTACAATCTTCTTTTCTTTTTTTGTTTTGATCTGTTCTAGTTGGATAATTGTTTTGTGATAATCGATTCTGTCGTTTCGTGTCTCAATTTCTGATTTCCGAGGCTGGAAAGTTAAAAAGTTGTTATTTTTTTTGTTGTTGTTAGGTTTTGTTAATGGTTAGTTTTGGCTAATCGACGCTAGATTGTTTGCATTCAGTAACAAAAGCAGTAATTTTGAATGCAGCACAATGAATTTCGAGCTAAAAAGGGGGTTAATTTTGTTAAGTTTTGGCTAACCGAAGCTAGATTGTTTGCATTCAGTAACAAAAGCAGCAATTTTGAGTGCAGCACAGCAAATTTCGAGCTAAAAAGAGGGTTTGTTTTTGTTAATTTTGTTAAGTTTTGGCTAATTGAGGGTTATTAATTTTGTGTATTGGTTAGAGAACTTTAAGTTAGGATGTCTAAAAGATATTGGCAACTGAAAGTGATTGGAGTGTACGACTGAAGTGCAAGGTTTATAGCGCATACATGTGTTCTTCTGCGTGTACGATTAAGTATCGCTAGTTGGTGAGGGCTTGGCCTTTATTTTTTTCTCCCTCGGAACATGAGTTTTTTTATGTTAGTCTAGAGTTTGATGATTTCATGTGTGGATGATTATTCTTGATGTCCTGACTTGACCTAGCTTTGGAACAGCATTGTTGAGGTGTTGTAATCATGTATGGGCGTAGTGTTCCTAGGATGTGTAAAAACACCAAGTATTATGAGGTTCTTGGCGTGTCAAAAGGTGCAAGTCAAGATGAACTGAAGAGGGCTTATAGGAAAGCTGCCATAAAGAATCATCCTGATAAAGGTGGAGATCCTGAATAGGTAGTTTATTAAAAACCGCTTTATTTGAGTTGTGTAAGGAGTATGTGATGCCCATTCGGCTCTGAACCATATTTGAATTGTGCCTGGTAGCCAAGTGCTAGAGGCGCTCACATCTGCGTCTGGCCGAGGCAAGGGTGCATTGGAGTCATGACTTGTCAATCACATCATGATGATTCTAAATGAATAGTTGCTGTCATGGTTTTTCAGTTCTTTCTTTTTAAACCTCTGGGTGCTTGTTTGCTATGGTTGTGGATGCTATTTACTTTTAGGAAGTAATAACTTTTATTTCGTATTATAACTAAAACTAGGTTGCAAAAATATCGATTTCACTTTAGGAAAGTCTGAATGTCTACGATCCATGTACAAGAAATATGTGACATGTAAAGATTAAAAATTTGGTTGAAGACCATGCATGGATCTCTGGGTGTTGAATTTCCTTCATCATCAAGATAAAAACACAGTGCTAACAAGTTTGCAATGGTTTGTGTTTTGTTACGATCATCTATTTATCAACTTCTAGGGCTATTGTTGCAAAATCTGAAAGTAAAGGTGTTCATTAGCATAGTGTGATTGATCTAGTCTGTTTATGTGTGCCTTCTGACACTCATCTATTGATCATTTTTTACCGGTTCAAGGAGTTATCTCAAGCTTATGAAGTCCTTAGTGATCCAGATAAAAGAGAAATTTATGATCAATATGGTGTAGATGCACTTAAGGAGGGAATGGGAGGAGGTGGTGGTGGTCAAAGTCCATTTGATCTTTTTTAATCATTTTTTAGCAGAGGTGGTTTTGGCGGTGAGGCTGAGAGACTCTTGATGCATTTTGCTTTTTATTGACTAATTTTCTTAGATAAAGGTTCTCAAGGATCTTATTTTTCAGGTGGTGGAAGCTCAAGAGGAAGAAGGCTGAAGCAAGGTGAAGATGGAGTGCACTCTCTGAGGGTTTCCTTAGAGGACTTGTACAATGGAACATCCATGAAACTCTCTTTCTAGAAACGTTGTGTGTGCCAAATGTAAAGGGTATGTTCTTTTACCTTAACTTTATTAGCTCGCTTGAAAGTTGTTTTTGCTCATGTGGCCCTCACCAGTTCTCTTTTAATAGTTTGCAAGTTGCAGTTTCATTGATAAGATTGGCTGTATTTTTCTTCATACCTCACCACCCTGTTTTTTTTTTTTTTTATACCAGCCTGGGTTTGTTTTAAACCTTTTTGTCTAGTGTGTAGGTGGATGGACTTTTGTTTTTATATGTATGCTAATATTTCAGGAAAGGTTCAAAGAGTGGAGCCTCTGGGACATGTCATGGCTGCCAAGATTCCGGAATGAAAGTTCCAATTCAACAGATCGGATTGGGCATGGTCCATCAAATGCAGCAGCATGTGTGTCCTGAATGCAGAGGTTCAGGTTATTGACTGAAACAGATTTCTTCCCCTTTCTTCATTTTTGCTCTATTTCCATTCTGAAATGCATCTATCATGGTTGCAGGTGAGCTCATTAGTGAGAAGGATAAATGCCCCCCTATGCAGAGGTAACAAGGTGACACAAGAAAAGATGGTGCTGGAGGTGCATGTTGAGAAGGGAATGCAACATGGCCAGAAAATAGTTTTGGAAGGTCAAGCTGATGAAGCTGTAAGTAAAGTCAGATTGCATTTTTTTTAAATATGAAAGATGGAAGGAAAAGATAAGCGTTCTTTTTTTCTTTTTTTTTTCTTTTTTTTTTTGGGGGGGGGGGGGTACCATAGGATGCCCCTTGGACAAGATTTTAGTTTTTAAGAGTTCCAAGAACCAGCATTGTTGAGGTTTTTGTTTTCTGTTCCTGCTAACTGGTGCAAGAATGGACACATTTTATTATCAATTTTCTGAATGCCCACATTGATGCGGTTGCAACACTTCAGAATCATTTTGTGAATGCATTTGAAGATAGTGGTTGGTCTGCAATTTAATTCTTGCCATTAGACTTTAATATAATTTTTAGTTCTACGTTGTTCCAATAATGTCTATAGTTTAACAGAATTTTCTCTTATGCAATTGCATTAAACAAAATTTTATTTTTCATCATGTCATTTGCAGCCTGACTCAATTACAAGGGGATGTTGTTGTTGTATTGCAATTGAAAGAGCACCCCAATTTTGAACGGAAATTGGATGATCTCTATGTGAAATGCACTACCAGTTTAACTGAGGTTTTGTGTATCAGTTTTCCCTTACTCATCTTGATGGTCGGCAGCTTCTATCAAATCAAATCCTGGCGAGATCATAAAACCTGGTGTTACTTGTAAATTTATTCTTTGAATTTCATTCTTCGCTCCTCATTCTTGATCACTTGACATCCTTCTGAATTCAGGTCAGTACAAAGCAATTAATGATGAAGGAATGCCACATTATCTCAGGCCCTTCATGAAGGGCAAGCTTTATATCCGTTTTAATGTGGAGTTCCCTGACTCTGGGAGTCTAACCCCTCAGCAGTGCGAAGAGACAATAATGCATGATGTCAATATGGAGGAGGAGAAAAGGCACAAACAGCAGCAGCACCAGCAGCACCAGCAGCAGGAGGCATATGATGAGGATGAAGAACCATCCACGTCCTGAGTGCAGTGTACCAACATTAAGCCATTTATTACTGTTTCTCTGTCAAGCTGAATTCTGCAACGATGGGTTAGCATCGATTTATAATCTGTAGTGCAAAGACATAATTTGTTTCACATATTCGTCTTCTCAAGCTAATTATATTAAATCTGTAGTGTTTCTGTTGATAATAGGCATATAAAGAACTGAATGTTGATGATAACTAGAAAAATAAAGAATAGAGAACTTACAGCAAAAAACAAAGGGCAGAATGTTTTTCATAGATTATTGTCATCCCTTAGCTTTTAGCTTTTATTTATAGATAAAATCAATCACAATACAATTAAGAAACTCAACTAATATAAACTCTTTTATTTAAAGAGCTATGTAACTTATCTAAATAAGTTTCAAATATTAGCTAAATAATATTAAGATAATGATGTTATTAACAAATAAATATTAATGAAAAATAACATATGACTGAGACATTAATTTTAGCTTTGATGCCATAACTTAGTTAGATTCTGCACCCTCACTTCATGTTGTGTATTTATGATTGGTGTTATCTATCTCCGGTTAGTCTCAAGTTTTTGACAATAAAATTAAGATGTACCAATATTCATAATAGACATAAAAAGATTCATAGATGTTTTATTGCGTGTACTATCCCAAAATTTTGGCTCGTCATAATTATCATCATCTTGCCCAATCAAATCATGTGCTATGCTGTTGCGGAGTCGCAACTTATTTGTGATCAAGAGAGTGAGTTCTGGGTATCTTCCCCTCAAATAATAAAGTGTTAGCTTGTTTTTGTTGTGTCTGGAAATGAATTTGTGAGACCAACTAGCGAAAGACTGGTGGGATCTTCTTTAAATTTTGTTTTCTTAGTTTATTTTATCTTGGCATGCATGCCAGTGCGGAGAGATCAGGAGCACTCCTGGTTGCTCTTTTCGTATATCTGTTTCCCTGGTTTCGTCATTTTGGTCCTGTTGTCAAGATATTTCACTGATCTTCACTATTATTTAAATTGCCGAAAGCCTGCTTCTAAGGGATTTGCCATCAGCTCGCGGCATGTTTGCTTCCTTCAATTGTTCCTGATATGCATCTACTTTGAAGGCATAAACTGCTGTAAAGTCTCGAGTCACAGCCCTAAGCTAACAAGTTGTTTTGTTGCCTGTATTGGCTTTCTGATATTTCGCAGGAGGGATGCGAGAAACATTTAGGTCATGTTTACTTGTGGAATATTTTTCAGTTCTTAAGAAAAAAATTTCTAGGAAATCGAAAATTATAGAGAATACATCAAGTAGTTTAAAATGAGATTTGTTTCCTCGAAACATTTTTTTCTAATTAAAATTTTATAGAAAACAGGAAAAGGGGTTTTGTTTATTATCAAATTTTCCATAATAAAAAACACAAGTCTCACTTGATGCTTCTGCTTATATCTCTTGACTCTTGTAATCCTAAATGCACTCCAGACAGCGTCATTGTTAACATACTTGTATAGAACTTTTTTTTTCTAAAAGCAAACATAATCAATTTCTTTTCTTTAAAAAATAATTCCGTCATTTGTGTAAAATCCATGTGGAACTTTCTTTCACTAATAAATGAACACGGACACAGACATGTATGTCAAAACATACCTACCACATAAAAAAAAAAAAAAAAACCCACCCCAGTATCCATCCATACAATGATAATTACTGAAAATTTATATAATCGTTAACTTCAGAACTCATGGGATTAGTCGAGATACATAAGCTGGTCTAGATAAATATATTAATAATAATAATAAAAAAAAAACGTTTTGGTTTGGTCATAAATTTTATGTCTCAGCATACAAGTTGGCTCAGCGGAGCTCACTCCATCGTGGGCTTCGGTTGCAGCCGGCAGCAAGATTTGAGTTCGGTGGTTCGGACAATCATCAGGCATATGAAAGCAGTCAACTTGAGACTTGAGACGACCACGCCAAAACGTTTTTTCTATGGGTAGGTGGGGATTTTTTATTTTTTATTTTTTTGGTGTTAGGTATGTTTTGTTATAAGTGTGCGTGCTGAATGAATTAATCGAGTTGTTGGTTTTAAACATCATTAGATCTTGTACTCCATCTCCTTGGTGTTCATATTGTATAATGCCCTAACGAAAGCATGTGTTCTTTTAAACCTCCAGCATGAGAACACAACCAAGAATTCAATAATTGAGATTTCTGAAATGGCCGTGCATGGAGCCCAATACTGGTGGTCACTGACATCAACCATGGACGCATTTGATTGTTTATTTATGGCAAAGCAAATTGCAGACGTAAGGTGACGACGATGAGTGATGATTTTAACATGCAAGCTACTTGTTTATGTCAGACTGTACCTTGTTCTGCTGGAGTGCAAATGGAACATGAGTTTCTAGTGAAGATGGTTCTTGTTCACCCAAGAATTTGCCACTGTTTTGTGTGCTCAGGTTTTTTTTCCCCCCCGGTAGTGAGGGATATATCTTAAGATCAATTGAGTTTCCTCCTCCAACGATTTTGGAAGCTTATATATGGTGGCAGCCTAGTATATTGAATACTGATGGGCTAATGATACTGGCAATTTTCACAAAAAAGAGGAAGATATGATCTTAATTGGTGTCTTAAGGAGAGAAATCGTTGTTAATCATTCCGTCTTTAAAACAAGAAACAGGGTAGTTCATACTTCATTGTAGCAATTATTAATTATTAAGACGCGCATCCAGGTAACATGCACCTCTTAATTGACCATTCAAAAGGTCATCAAATTGATATCTTGACAAGACACATTGGAGAATTCTTATGATATCAAACTTGTAATTATTTAATATGATTCGAGAGAGAGAAAAATATATTTTTTTTATTCCATCGCTCTTTTTTTTTAATTAAAAATTACTTTTTAATTCTCTCTTGTTTCTCTCCTTTTATTTTTATTTATATAAATATTTGCTTGAGCACTTTTTTATCTGAGGATTTCTTTCATGGACTAAATCTCAATCAAAACTTAGCTATCATATGCATTTTTGTTGATATATTTATAAGAGATTATGATATAAAAAATAAATCTACTCAGTGCCGCGCGCCATCTATATATGTCTAACACTTCAAATATACATTTTCTTCGATGGAAACCATACAACACTAAAGATTCTGCAATACACATAGCAATCCCATATATCCTTTGGTAGGCAGACCCTTCAGATCTCACCTATAAATGCAACTTGACCACGCATCCCAATTAAATTAAGTAAATTTCCATAGACTTATTGTAAAACGTTTTTTTAAAAAAAAGTGCAAAGCTAGCAACTTGAGAAAAAAAGTTTTTTTTTTTTTTTTTTTTGACCTAAATGACTTGCGTAGATTAGATACGAGATGGCCCAAAGTTAATTAGGCTTTGAATTTTATTTTTTTTTAAGAATTTTGGATGATAATAGGTGAAGGGATATGATTGTCCGTACTCTTCTAGTGGTAGTTTCCAAGAAGGATCTTCAAAAAGTTTAGTAATACAAAGAGCTCCTCTCTTAAAGCATTGTTTCGGTGAAGATGTGACAAAATATTCAATTCAATGTTTCCACTTAGAACGCGGGTTCAAGTTACATGTGAATGTAAGGATTTATAATACTTGGGATTTAAGTTAGGTTTAAGGAGGATAACTTCTATTTATCCACGTATTTAGATGTAGGTTTGCTTATGATTAATAACAAAATTTTATGAACTTTTGGGTCATGTTTTGATGTGTTAGTGTCAAAATTAAATTTTAAAAAGTAAAAAAATATATAATATTTTGATGTATTTTCAAGTAAAAAACACTTTGAAAAATAACATTTACCACAATTACAGACACACTCATACACACACATTATAGATGATTTGAGCATACATAAGTTGAAAATAAAAAAAATAGATATAATTTTCATTTTAACATAACATTTTGGTTTTCTTTTTCTAATTTAATCTTGATGACAATACCAAATTCGAATTGAATGACAAGGTTGTGCTCTGTAGGGATGAAGTTGTAAGCCAAGTTATTAAACCCGGCCCGGCGGATCGACCCAGTGGCTATACCGGTCCGGGTTTAATAAAAGACCGGCTGGGGCAACAGTCCAATCAAACCCGAGCGACCCGGCGTTGACCCATGACCTGAGCGAACCCGGATGAGACCCGGTGTTTTTTTTTCAAATGTGGGATTTGAAACCCATTAGTATATATGCTTTATGTTCCCAAGAAAAAAGTCATGTTTTTTCAATGTGGGATAAAAAAATCTTTTGGTTTAAATGCTTCAACTTAAAAGGATAAAGTAGTATCTTTTCAATGTGGGATTTGAAGCCCTTTTGTATATATACTATATATTCCCAAGAAAAAAATCATGTTTTTTCAATGTGGGATAAAAAACCTTTTGGTTTAAATATTTCAACTTCAAAGGATAACATAGTATCTTTTTGAAGTGGGATTTGAAGCCCTTTCGTATATATACTATATGTTCCCATGAAAAAAGTTATGTTTTTTCAATGTGGGATTTGAAATCCATTAGTATATATACTCTATACTCCCAAGAAAAAAATCATGTTTTTTCAATGTGGGATGTTTAAATATTTCAACTTCAAAGGAAAACATAGTATCTTTTCGAAGTGGAATTTGAAGCCCTTTCGTATATATACTCTATGTTCCCATGAAAAAAAATATGTTTTTTCAATGTGGGATTTGAAACCCATTAATATATATACTCTATATTCCCAAGAAAAAAATCATGTTTTTTCAATGTTGGATAAAAAATCTTTTGGTTTAAATACCTCAACTTAAAAGTATAATATAATATCTTTTTAATGTGGGATTTAAAACCTTTCGTATATATATTCCATGTTCCCATGAAAAAAGTTATGTTTTTTCAATGTGGGATTTGAAACTCATTAGTATATATACTCTATGTTCCTAAGAAAAAAAATCATATTTTTTCAATGTGAGATAAAAAAACCTTTTGGTTTAAATACTTCAACTTAAAAGGATAACATAGTATCTTCTCAATATGGGATTTGAAGCCCTTTCGTATATACACTCTGTGTTCCCAAGAAAGAAATTATTTTTTTTCAATGTGGGATTTGAAACCTATTAGTATATATACTCTATATTCCCAAGAAAAACGTTATGTTTTTTGAATGTGGGATAAAAAAACTTTTTATGGTTTAAATACTTCAACTTAAAAGTTTAACAAAATATCTTTTAATATGGAATAAAAAAAATTTTAAAATATTCTTTTAAACTTCATTGTTTACAATATGTATAACTTATATTTATATAGATTTTTTCATATGAAATATTAAAACTTTAATTTTTTTTTAATTTTTCCAGGTTGATCCGGGTTGACCCATGAAACCCGGGACCCGGCCCCTTGACCGGGTCAACCCCCAAGCCGGGTTTAATAACTATGGTTGTAAGGCCCAAGTTTTGGACCTAAAGCCTAGAAGGCCTAAAGCCTATAAGTTCATTCATAGTCCCAAACCCAAGTATAAGTAGGGGTTTTCCTAGTCAGAAAAGAAAAAAAAAAGAAATAATTATTTAGAAAGACAAAACGTAAGAGCACACTAACATCTCTTAAGCCTCCTCTACTCTGAATAATCAATCATTCTATTTGGTGGATTTTATTTTGGTTTAGGGTGTTGAGTGTTAATAACAAGGTAAGATCATTCTAAACTTTGTATTTAATTTCAGATTTTGAACAATAAAAGGCATGTTAGGGCTTGTAGGTTTAATTGAGGAATTTAATGGTTTTTTTATGATTATAATGGAATGGATATTGAGTTTAGGATGTTAAAAATATATTTTTGGATGGCTAGAATCGTTAAATATTGTTTTGATGTTGATGGGCATGTTGTTGAGTTTTGGCAGAATTTGATTGAGACTGCAAATAGGGAATTCTGGGTTTCCTGATCAAGCAGTCAACCAATTAAAGTGAATAGGTTGACCGATTGTTGAACATACGTTGCAGTCAACCATTTGAGGTGTAGGCAGTCGACTGGTTAGAGAAACAATAGTGGAGCAAGTTTGTTCTATTCAACCAGTCGACCTATTGAGGAGGTGTGGTCAACCAGTTGGGCTATGTTTGATAGGTCAACCGGTTGTCCCTTTTGGTGTCATCGACCGTTTCCTCTATTAGTTGTCGACTAGCTTGTTTTGGTTGACTGATTGGATTGTGTTTGGTAGGTCAACTGTTTAAGGAGTAGTAGGGTCTTTTCAATCATGTTCAGTTCGTTTTGTATATAGGATTCAATTTTGAGTAGTTTTTTAATGTATATTTTATTTATTCATATAGGTTCAGTTGATACAGCTCCAGTTGATCATCGGTGAGTTGATTCTTTGATTTTGTTTGTTTTTGTCTTTCCAGGTGATGCATTGTGTGTGTGTGTCTATATATATATATTGGTATGAAATGATGAATGTCATTGTTATTATTAATTATATAAGCCTGATTAGTTATTGTTATTCTGTTTTCTTCTTAAGTACTTATCATATATTTGTTTGATTTGAACATGGTCCATATATAATTTATATTTGTTCTGATGTGACCATGCTTGCATTATGAAACTTAATGATAAACCATAAACCCTATATCCATATTATTTGTTTATTTGAGCTCATGATTCTTGTTACCCCATTTAGACTGATGTCAGAAACTCCATACTAACTGGGAATAGTTAGTTATTCCATACTAACGGAGAGTAGTTAACTTATGTGTACATGGTATTTTGTTTCCTAGCTGGCAAGTACAGTGTCAGTACTATGCAAAATAGCCTCTCTCTCTCTCTCTCTCTCACACACACACACACTGTGTGTGTGTTCCATAGTTGATGAGTAGGATATCAGTAATAAGATATGTAATTCTGACATGTATATTTCTTTTGTATACCATTTAATATGATACCTTTGATATACTTGTTTTGTTCGGTACTTAATTTATATAACCGTATTCACTTATCTTAAAATATATATTAGCATGTATTATAGTTTATACATCTCATTAAGTGTTTGGACTCACCCCTTTATTCATATTTTTCAGGTCTTTAGTTCAGTTTCAGTAGCATGATCGATCTTTTGTTTGTGTTCTTTCTACTTCTTGAGTCAACACATCTTATTTGTTTCTCGAGACCATTATAAAAGAATTGAATTTTAATTTATTTATTGAATTTTTTAATTTTAAATATTTTATTTTATGCTGCACCATTTTATAATTTTCATGAGATTAATACTGCAGGAGATGCACCTGCAGATGCTACATTTGTGTTGTCCATCATGAGCCCGAGAATTGAGTTGTGACAGAAGTCACTTACAAGGGAAGTTCTGGGAATCAACAAAAATAGAAATTTGATTTGGGTAAGCAATGGACCATATATTATCTATGACACGACACATTCATAGCTTGTTCGTGCTCTTTGATTGAAGACGTACGACATGAAATGCCCATCAATTTTTTAAAGATTATTAAAATCAAATTGAACCAACCAACCTCTTTCTATTTCAACTTTATGTGAAAAGCTAATTCCATTGAAAAAACATGGTTTTTACTGTTCATCAACAATGGCAGTCCCGTGTAATTGAGATGAACAACTTCAGCCTAGCTAAGATAATAGAACTTCAGCCTAGCTAAGATATTAGAATATCTTGATGATGCTATTCTAGCGATCATGCATGCATATATGTTGCCAAATTTACGCAATGGATTGGGATGAACTGTGAAAAAATAGGTAAATAAGTTGACCTATTTTTAGATCCTAACTCTTCAGTAATAAAAAAGAAAAATTTATAACTCTTCATCCTTCTAAATATATATGGTAACATGGATAAGTAAGAAAGAGACAGAAAAGACAGATTAAAAAAAAAATACATAGAGAAGAAGACTCTCATGGAAAACTCTATGTCAATTGTAGAAGAATTTTTTATCATTTAATGTAATTATATTTAAACTAGCTAGAGATACAAGTTTTCTATGACATATTTAATAATATGTTTTCTCCCCACTACTATTTTTTTCAATAAAAATAAATTTATCTTTGAGACTTTGACAACATAATTTTATAATAAGTTCTTATATATACTTTCAAAAATATAAAATAAATATAATAAAATATTTCCATTAACCAGGCTAGCTAGAGTAAACAAGTGCGAGGGGCTAGAGAAATGGGAAGAAAGCAAAAGATAACTTTTCTTAAAGCTAGGAAAGACGACCCATCACAGTAAATTAATACAATAACAACTGAATGATGCAAGCCATCCAATCACTTCCATCATACAGGTTGTCAATTGTCTTGAGGATTTAACCCTTTAAAAAAAGTTTGAGAGAAAAGAACAATTCCTTGCAGGGTTCGTATATCACATTGGCTAGGAAATCTGGCGTTGGACCCCTACCATGTGAGCCATCATGTGTGAGATTGCGATGCGTATTTCTTTAACTACATGCCTTCATTTTGATTCGTCGAAAACCCAGGAAATCCTTGTTCGTAGCTCTTTTCATATGTTTGCACAAGGAGTAAAAATTTAATAATCTTGGAAATGCCGAGTTCTTACTGTTAATTCATGTGTTCGTATTCTGCATCGATTGTCCCGATCCACTTCCAACAGAACCCACTTGTTCACTCCATGTAGCTTGCTACTAGAAAGTCCGTAACTTTACACTCCCATTATTGCTTCTAAAATTCAACTCCAATTAACCAAATATTTTATCTTCAGAGGTCAAACTTCTTTCAATTTGCCCACTACTACACCATGATTGACGTATGGTTTTCTGCTAGAAGAAATGTTTGTATATATGTAGAAACAGCGTGGCATGTGTTCTAGCAGAGGTCAGCCATGTAGAGACCAAGTTAGGTCAAGTTGAAGAAGACATATCAACAAAGCATAAGATCATAGTTTGATTTGTTTTTTCGATATTCATGTTGTCTGCTTCCTGGCTACATCACCTTCTATACAAACACAAATAAAAATCCTTAAAAGCCAAGAAGCAGAGTTGGGGTGAAAAACAGAGAGGACCCTTTAAGGGGTCCAGTGAAGAATACTCATGCTAAATCCATCGTGTGGATGAGGGCAAAGTGACACCTGCCATTAATTTCTCAAGAAATAGAAGGGAAGATTACGAAAATACGAGAGGCAGAATGTGGTGCTTGCACATTTGTATGAGAAATGGGAAAGGATGAGTTATGAAAAACAAATTATTTTCATGTATAATTTGACATGGAGAACAAGCCAAGAAGGGCTTCACGAAAGCATGCATTATTATATGAATAGCTACACATGGGCAACAAATTAGATGAACTGTTGGCCCTTTATGTAATGGACCCATGAACTTCTTTCTTTATATTCTTTTTTCTTTATATTTACATTTTTTTTTCTTATTTCACTTTAATATAAATAAATGAAAGAAGTAATCATACAAAGGTATCAAACACTTGCTATTATATGTATCGATCACTCAACATTTCTCTTTAGCTCCACACAGCTTGCCAGTAGCTATAGAGACCTCCCCATCATGGAAAAACATATCATCCTTGAGATTGATGCACAAGACAATTCCCTTACATCATCTTCCACTTCCACCACCACCACCACCACCACCACCACCACTTCCTCCTCCTCCTCTTCTTTTTCTACCACCATTTCATACACTGATCGAATCTCAAAAAAAGAAGAGAATTCTATTGCTGATCCAAAAGGATCGAGAAAATCTCAAGAATTGCAAAGTGGCAATGAGGGTAATAAAAAGCGAAAGACTACCAGAAATGAGAATAATGGGAAGCATCCAACATACAGAGGAGTACGAATGAGAAGCTGGGGCAAGTGGGTGTGTGAGATCAGAGAGCCAAGGAAGAAGTCAAGAATATGGCTTGGAACATACCCTACAGCCGAAATGGCTGCTCGAGCCCATGATGTAGCCGCCTTAGCCATTAAAGGCGGCTCAGCCTACCTCAATTTCCCTGAATTGGTTGATGAACTGCCTCGTCCACTCAGCAAGTCTCCTAAGGACATTCAAGCTGCAGCTGCCAAGGCAGCCGCCGCTTCATTCCCCGAAACAAGACACTGTGAAGCAGAAGCTGAAGCTGAAGCTGATCTGAGCCATGCCGAGCTTAACGTTTCCAATTTATCAGATAATTTGGCCATGGACAACACACAAGAGTCAAGCAGTTCTCCTTCAACTGATGTTGATGACAAGTTGTTTGACCTTCCTGATCTCTTCATCGACGGCGTCAACCACAGTGATGGATTTTGTTATTATTCTCCACCATGGCAATTATGTTCTGCTGATACTGGCTTCCGGCTTGAAGAGCCATTTTTATGGGAGTACTAGAAGTTTTTTCTTTTTGGAAACAAGTAAATAAATTCCAAAAATCGAATACATTTGTCACCAAACTCATTGGAGTCTCTAATGTCAAGAGACTCGAACCCAAAATCTGTTTGAAGCGAGGATGTAGAGTGAGTTGAGGTACGAGCGAAGGTAATCTCAGCTTATCATCATCCCAATATTTGGGTTTGCGACGTAGGAGCACAGATTGAAAAGAAAGCTGCTTCCCTGTCTTGCTTGCTTAGATTAATTACATGGCCCTCGACACAAGGGACTTAAACATGACTGCACTGTAAAATACGAGAGCACAAAAAATATTATAATTTGTTCTGTTCTTTTATAAAAGACAGAGGTTCGTGGTTATATTATTCCAAGTTTTGTCTTACCCCATGTATTTGCTTCTAGTAGTGTTCTTTCTCTTCGCCACTTGAGCAATTGTGACCTTTCTTTTTCATCCAAAAGAAGAGACGTACGGTTAGGATCTTTCCCAGGAGAATTTAATCCTTGGATAAAGTAGTGGGGCAGTAATTATACATATAATTTTTTTTATTGTAATTGTTTTTTGGTGCGTGTTGCGTGTCTGTGGATTGGAGGGAGGGTATGGTGGGTTTAGTGCAATTGACTTGGATGGAAATACATAACCTTTGCTAGATTTAGATACCCAAATCTTGATAGTGAAACTTTAAAGCATTTTGACCTAAAAGTAAATCACCATGATAAATCTAGATACGCTCTTCTATTAATACTTTAGAAGTAGGAGACTGTCCAAAGGTGCATCATATGGCAATTATTTCTTTAGAAACCGGCCCCTTTTTCTTTTTCTTTATTGCATTTCCAAACATAAAGATTAAAAAAAAAAAGGAAAAGAAAACAATGTCCTATATATTATATATCTAGGATGATCAGTGTATGTGTGTGAGTGTCAACAGATTTTCTTTCTTCTTTTTTCCCGAGCTTAGTAGGCCAGAGAACCTATGTACATGGATTCCCAAGCTGTGATCACATACAACACCGAGTAAAGTCTCTCTTTTTCATTTCAAAGTTCCTCTCTTTAATGAAAGTGCCGTTCTATTTAGAAAAAGCAAAGGGCACTCACGTTCCATTAAATTAACTTGTTGAGTCCACTTTGTATTGGTGAAGTCTCTCATTTTTTGCTACGTACGCTTCCTTTAGCTATTGGCTTAACATTTAGGGCGGACGAAAACATAACATCTTGCGCCCATAAACAAATCTTGACATATAATTAACAACTAATTCCTTGCACCTAATCATTAGCCTGATTATTTTGATTCGAGAACTAACTGTGATTAACAACTGGGTTTTCACCAATCATGCAAGCAACCTGCGGAAGGATGTGACAAAAGAAGAGACAGAAAGGGATACATCGATCTTTCTCAAGAATCCTACAATTTTTGCTCAAAACTCAAGACTGTTGCCTTGAATTTAATTGGTTATTGTTCCCTTTCTTCTTCCTGTAACTATTATCAAACCCTAATTCAATGGTGGTACTGGCCTGATATTGGCACTAGAAAAGTGATATTTAAAAACGATAACAATCTAGGTATGCTTAATGTTTGTGAAAAACTAGTACACTAAATCAATCACATTGTAAAACTTCATTAATATCAAAATAAAATAAAAAAAACTGTTTTCTACCCTATTCTTGTGATATTTTCTTATAGAATAATGAATTGTCGATGTAAGAAGATAGTTATAGTACAAATGATTTTAGCGTTTTTCATCTTTGTACTAGAAAGATGTGACATTTTTTTGGTATGTTGAATGGCAGGCTTGGCATCTAGCAAATCCAAGGAAATGCAAGGTCACTTTCGAACTTCATTTCTTTAAGGCAGTACTAAGAACAGCTGTTCTGGATACAACCAGTTATAATTATAAGAGCCGTGTTAGGGTTTAATATTTAACTAACGGGAAAAGAAAAGAAAAGAAAAAAAGCAAACCCAAGATTGATGAATACCGCGTACAAAAACATAGCATGTTAGGCATGTATAGCATTGACTCTGCAATTTCCGGTGGATTTTTTATGACCTCGTGCCTAATTTCAAGGGCATCATTACGATGATATGATCTAGCAACGTCGGTCCAAGCAATTAAAGTTCTTGAAACACGTAGATCGTGAATGTATATTTAGTCATAGAGAAGAGTATAATACACTATGACAAGGTACAGCACCACAAATACGATGGTGGGTTGTTTTTTTTTTCATATTTATTAGCAATCAATCTATATGTTTTTCTATCGATGTACGTCATGAATTCGTGACATCTAGCTTTTTGTCAAAGTTATATATCAGCAACATTCAACATAAATAAAAATAAAATCCATTTAAATGGTTCAAGTTCTTAGTTGGTAAGCATGTTAAATTAACCCTTTGACTAAGAAAGAAATATCCAATAATTTCAAGATACAGAATTTAGGGATATTGATTGGTTTACTCTGTTGAAATCCTTTAAAGTACTATTTGATGTGCTTTGAAGTACAATATACAAGTTTTTCCTTATTAATCATGAAGCATGGGGCATGAGATTATTGTTGGCAGATTTTGATAGATGAATAAGTGGCTGATGATCTTTCACAATATCTTGAAGAACAATCAATTCAGATTGCCTGAATCCCTTTTTTTAAGAAGGGATTGTTAATTTGAGTAACATCGTGATTACTATTATTTGGAGCATGTTAACAATAAACTCATGACGGTACTTCTCTTTAATTACACCATAGAAAACCTGATCAGAAACTAAAATGACATCTTGTCGGGCCATGCACATGTGAGAGAATGAAACATGTAACATGAGAGACAATGACAGGAATCACTTGTTAGAATATGATGGAGTGTGGGCAGGACTATATATAATTAACGGATGATTGAGGGGGTAACAGCTTCTCTGCTTAGATACTTGTTAAAAGTAATTTTAGCTTGAAAAATTAATATTTTTTAGTGTTTTTATATGATTTTGATATATTAATATTAAAAATTTTAAAAAAATCATTTTAATATATTTTTAAACATAAAATATGATGAATCACAATCTCAAACACCACTTATTTATATATCAAATCACATGTTGTAATGTTGCAATCATGAGTCACGATGAACGAAGCCATAAATAGGACCAACGGCCAAGTTACCGGTGAGAAAGAAAAAAAGTAGAGCAAAGAATCAAAACCATGTTTGTTCTTTTAAGTTGGAAAGAGGTGCATCAAATGCTTTTGGCCTTAATCATAAGATACTTGTATGCTTTTGATGCATGTTTCCTTTTTCTGTTTTCCTGATTAGAGAGAGGAGAGCTTTGAATCATTGCCATTAATTAAAGTACAGATTATGCTGATCACCATCAAGATCTGTGACATCTATGGAATTCATCACATGCGAACATAATTAAGTTATTATAAGCCGAAGTTTTGTCTGATTTATGCATTCGCAGCCTGGGACACTAGCGTGTGATCTTGTTTTGATAGTAGTTGGCCGTTGCCCTTTACAAGCTAGACTTTAGATTAATTTAGAGCAACTTCGCCGCCAAGATGTTGCAAGATCTTAACACGAATTTTTAATTTTCAAATAATAAAAGGAAAACATTACCGAGAAGAGTTGATCAAAGAGTGTAAAGCATAGGGTATTACTGTTTGGAAGTTCTCTTAATCAAGCTTGTTTACAAACAACACAAGGACAGCAAGAGAAACAGTTCCTTACTGTCCCTTGAATTTAATTGCTGGCCCAAGTTGTGTGGCTTGTATGAACTATATGAAGAGAGTTTCGAAGAGAATATGTGGGTGACAAATAGATAGTACAAATAGGATGATGGTGATGGTTCTATCATGAACTTACAGAAGCATTCTCCGAGTAAGTTTTTGTTTTACCACGTTTGAATTTTATTTTTTTCGACAATTGAGGCATTTTAGGGCTACCAAGTCCTACTGAGTGAAGAATATGTATAGATAGATGATCGCAAATCCCATTCAGGTCTCAGCATCCATGATGCCTGTAGAAGCTCAAAAACTCCCAAAATCCTGAAATTGGAATGTGTATATATATATATATAAATTATAAGCTTGCGTTAACTGGTTTAAGAAGAGGGTTTTACACAACAAGAAAAGAACAGCATGTGCCTAAACTGGGTGTTCAAAGATGAAGTGTATGAGGGGAAAAAAAGGCTAACATGCTTGTAATTTTCCAAAACTACAATATTCGCATATCTTTGTTACTTCGTTCAGAGATGCCAAGACATGACAACCATGGTCCATGTTCCAGATACAGGGGAGCTATATATCTGCATGTATGTTTTGTTCTGAGAGGAAAGTGACAAGAAATGGCCGGGGAATCCGATGTCTTTTGAAGTACTGGATATTAACTTGATCGATTAATGCTAGGAAAAATCACTAGCGCTACGCTATCCTTAATAGTGAAATGAGGATATTAATCAGCCAGTGAACCAAAAATTGACAGGACGATGTTCTAGGAGTATTTGAGAGTGTGGTTGTGATTATTTTTTAAAATATTTTTTTCTCGGAAATGCATTAAAATAATTTTTTTATTATAAAAAAATTATTTTTGATATCAGCAAATCAAAATAATTTGAAAATACCAAAAAAATATTAATTTGAAGTAAAGAAAAAAATTATTTTTAAAAAAAACACTTTTAAAACACAAAAACAAATAGTCTCAGATTTATCAGGTTTTTTGAGATTATAAAGAGAGTGAGAGTTGGTGTTTATCCAATAAAAAAAAATTATATTTTGTAATCTTATAATTCAATTTTTCAATTTATAATTGATTCTTTAATACAAATAATGTGAATGTATATTCTTCTTCAAATTTTTTATTTTATTGAGAGGTAAAGGATTTAATCCTAATCCTTTTAAGAGATATAAAATTTTATCAGAAAATATAGATCTCTTAACTATTAATAGTTGGATTAATAAATTGAATCGCATTTTTATCATTAAATTATAGCCACTACGATATAATTATTATATATAAACAAGTTTTTTATCGAGTAAAAGAATCAATAGAATAATTAATATATATATATCAATAGATATATATATATAAAAATATATATATATATTAAGGTGTTGATGTACTGTATTTCCTCATGAAACCTCATGAGGATTAAAAAAAGAAGACTTGTTACGTTGATTTTATTATAGTTTTGAAACTTGGTTCAGCCTGGTGGATCAACCTGGAAGTAGGCTGATTCGAGGTTGGAATCAAGCCGGATTGAAAAAAAACAGGGGAATTAAGAACCCGGTGTGACCTGGCGGGTTAAACCGGCAAGACCCGGTCAAGTCCCGGTTGCAAACCCGTTGACTTTTGTTTTTTTACTAAAACGATGTCGTTTTGATTTTAAAAAAAAATGACCCGGTAACCCGGTCAAAACCCAGAACCCAGGCCGGCCACCGGGCCGGATCTTAAAACTATGGATTTTATGATCACCCCAACCCTCTCTAGAATCTTAAAAGTCCGATAAATTTGGGGCTCAACTTTCCCTTATTCCCTAGCCTGAAAATGCATCTGGTCGATCGGTGAGACCTTAGGAACACATTCGAAACCCGTGTAACATGGCCACAGTTCATATTTAGTAGAATAGTCAGCAATTTGACGAGTTGGACGGCGTGATTTGCCCATAAAAATTAAATTATCTGTAAAAAATAGAAAATTAATTAAAGGCTGTCTAGGGTTTTCAGTTTTTGTAAAACACATAAAAATAGAAAAGTCAAAAATAAAATCTTGATGTTATAGATATTTTAATGTGTGATTTATCAATTCAATAAATAATCTATTTACTTCTTATATATATATATATATATATATATATATATATATATATGTTTTCCGAACTTAGATTTTCATATACTTGAACTTACATTAGATTTAATTAAAAATATTAATTATAATAACTTTTCTAAACGGGCCCACTGCAACGCAAAGTGCCTATGCTTGCAACATCTATTTTTAAAAATAAATTCAATTGTTATGGGTTTTTTTTTCTAAATGATATATGATCGGGTTATTATTGATTAAAAATTTTATTTTCTGAAGATGCTTTCCTATCTCAACTATGTATCGTGAAATTAAAAGATGCTACTTTATATTAATAAATAGTGTGAAAATTTGATTTTTTTTTTAATTCTTCAACTTATAGTTTTTAAACCCGGCCCGGTCCAAGGCCAGGGTTCCGGGTTCTGACCGGGTCACCGGGTCTCCCGGGTCAATTTATATTTTTTAAAAAAATTAAAACGTCGTTTTAGTATAAAAAAAAAAACAAAAGTCAACGGGTTACAACAGGGTTTTGCCAGGTCACCGGGTCAACCCGCAGATCACGCTGGGTCATGATTTTTTCTATTTTTTCTTCAACCCGGCCGATTCCAGTTCCAGTTCCGGGTCGGCCGGCTTCAAAACTATGCTTCAACTGAATCTCATTGGAGGAGTCCGAACTATATTATTTTTTTTCACTTAATAATTATTAATCTTGAAAATAAATGGCTTGATAAGAGATTAAAATACATTTAATGTTTTCGTAAGTCCACGGCTCATCCAAATGAAATAAATGGAGATTGATGCATGTGGCAGAGATTTGGCGGTCTTGGGCCATGAAAATTGAAAGGCACGTGGGATGGGAAACTACTATCTCTTCGCAATTATTCATCCCCTACTTCGAAGTTCTACTACCGTTTATTATTGCTACTAATATAACTAATACTACTATCTCCACCATCTTCATAGCCCTTCAACCATGGAAAATATATTTTTTTTTCAAAAAAATTCAACGCATGCAGTCAAATAATAGAAAAAATATTTATCAAATAAATAATTTTAGAAAAGTAAACAATATATCTAAGGCTGGTTATTAAAATATTTGGGTACTTTGAATATAGTTCAATAATGCTCGTCTTTTTATGTTTTTTTTTAAATACTTTAAATTGATGATTTTTGGGAGTTTTCAAGGTTTTATGCTAATAAAAAAATATAAAATATTATTTTGATATATTTTTAATTAAAAAATACTTTTAACTGAACATGTATTCATTTAAATAAGGCTGCCCATTTGAGGAGGGGGTAATGCCAAAAAATTCTCAACGACCCAAAGAAAGAATAAATAAACAGAAAAATCATGGTCCATAAATATTGACTTGATGCTAGTCTTTGAAATATTTTTCATCGCTTTTGTCCCCCTAGATCCTTAGGGTTTTTTTAGAGTTGTTAAATTTTCTCACGATCATGCATGTCTTATACGGTACAAAGAACTCTGCAATCAATTTCTCTGAGATTTTTTTTTTTTTTTTTGGTTATTCAGCTGCTTGAATGATCGATTTTGGGTGATACACGTGATGTGGGGGCTGCCCCGGGCCCTTTTTTTTCTCCCCCGGGGGAATCCAAGATGTCTCTTCTTGAAAACTTGCTCCTCTTTCATTGCCCATGGAGTGGGTTTTGCATCCCTTTTCACTCAATTGATTGGTAGTTTTCGCTGCCTGGTTGATTCTGTTTTTTGTTTGTGTGTAGTTTGTTACTGTGATGTTAAAATTTTAAAAATACATTAATTTGTTTTATTATTTTAACATTAGTACATCAAAACCTTTCAAAAATATCAATTTAATGTTTTTTCAGATAAAAAATAATTTTAAAAATATTTTGAAAGGCAAATTGTAATACAAAAACAAACAATCTTGAAATAATCTTAAAATAATAATTCTCTTTCAGAAAAAGTTTAAAAAATATTAGAGTAATTTCTTAATCTTTGTCATGGTAGTATGAGTGACTTTCTTAGCTCTCGAACCGCTGATGCCAAACAAAGGGCTGCATGATTCTATCTTCGAGGTAAAAATATTTCTAATTCAACAAAAGAAACAAAGTGATAAAAAAGAATTGCTCTTGTTCTTCGGAGAAGGAAATGTTTATCACATGCATGATATAACCGAATTATTGAAAGGCAAGGAATTAAAGGGGCATGGATTGTCTCCGAGCTTGATAGAATAGCACATGAAAAACAAGTTGGAAACACAAGAATCCAACATGGTTGCTAAGTTCAACTTCTATTTGAATATCAGTGTACACCATGTCCCCACAGAATAGGTGAGCTTTTAATCTCTTCATGGTATTTTCTGTCCGAATCATTAAGAATTACATGCATGCCACCGGTAGTATATCTCGAGAAACTAGCTCAATTTGCACTTATATTTTGCACTCGGTCTCCAATCCATCATTAAAATTGTAAATCGCTCTCGATTTGTCCTTGTATTTTACATTAATTTTCAAACCAACGAAAATGAGAACGGTACTCCGGTTTCAAGTGTCCAATTCTATTTAAGTGTGTAAGCTTTTATTCTCTTTTTATCTCTAGATATTTTTTTTATATATATAAAATATATGTTATGCGTATGCCTAATTCTGACGATTTAGCCGGAAAATATCATTGAAATGGTAAATTAAAAACTCTCTTATTTTATTACAAAGACACAATTTATTTAACTAAAGAAGATATAAGAATAAATTCCAAATAGAACATGACAAAATAAATTATGAGACCATGGAATTATTTGCGATAGTACAGAATAGCTCTCGCATGGAATGATTAAATATGGCACATAAATTTTTTTATCCATGTTCAGCGATACGATGTTACATATTTCTATTTACAGAGAGGGAGGAGACAGAGCAAAGATATACATGTTCCACAGATAATGTTTTTAGCCATTCGAAAGTTGGTGAAACACTGATGGCCCTTTTGGCTCTTTGTATCTACCAGGAAGTGGTGAAGGTTAGGAATTCACTAGTTATTTAACTTATTAACCTGTGTTTCGCCCAGCCGCGGCTAATATATTTTTATTTTTTATTAAAAAAAAATATATATATATATATATATATATTGATTTTTTCGACATATTTTTATAGCTAAAAGACTATTTTGAGTATAAATCAAATACTTTTTATATACATGTAATTAAAAAAATTCAAAACTATGTGTGATAATAAATTAAAATAAAATTATTAACACTAATTAAAAATAAAACTTGAAAAATCATAATATAAGTATAGATCAAGATATTTGATCTCACAAGATAATATATTTACCCGGTTGTGTTTGATAAATCTTGTTAATCAAAATAATATTTTTATCCAATCAAACAATAATAAAAATAGACATGCACGTTAAATTATTTGAATAAAAAAAATATATCATGCAAAATTAGGGTTATAAACTCGAACGGGTTAAATAATATTTTATATATATATATAACAAAAATAAAAATAAAAAATAAACTCATACACGAAGGTAATTGGTAAAATATTAAGGTATCAAGCATTTATAATTTTTAAAGTATGAGGATCAAATTAAATTTTTTGTATCAACTTTGAAACCATCATCCATTTATGATGTTTTTTCTATTTTGATCCCTGATCTTTCAATTTCATCCTTAGCCAACAAATTTTATTCAAATCCCCTTGAATTTGGCCCCAAAAAATGCAATCAAACAAGAAAAAATAAATTTGAGGACCAAATTAAAAAAAAAACAAAAAATTTTGCAAAGTCCTTATAACGTGTAAGAGGATGAAGAATGCAACCTTCAACCAGGAACAAAAAACCCACAGCCTTTTAGTTTTCTACTTAATCCTGCATCCAAAAATGGTCAAAATTAAGCCCTAATCTTTATTATGATGATCAGATTAATCCCCTTTCTGGCCACTATTAAGCCTGACTCTCCTTCCTTTCTAATTCTGATGCATATCAAATTTGTCAAAAAAATAAAGTAAGAAATAAAAAATAGGTGACGACCAATATCAGACTGAACTATACACTTAACATGCTAGAATGAGTCATTATCTATCTTCAACCTCAGAGACTAAACTGCAAATAACTGATACTTACTGTAAGCTTGTCAATATCCACCAGGCATCTTGCGCTAACATCTGATAGAGAAATATGGCTTCACCCATTTTCTACCCCGAGTTTTCCACCTAAATTTTCATTAATAAAATTCAGAGCCACACCTCTAAGAACCCAACACATTTCATGCTAGGAAACCCAAAAGGAAATGAGAATCCAGGTTTAAAACAACTCAAATGGGGCAAAAAAGAATTTTGAATCTAAAAGATCTGTAGAAAAACTACAGGAAATCTACTTCAAACCGAATCCACATAACCCACCTTGTAAAAATACCCTCTTTTCTCCAAAAGCTAAAAACCCTCGAACAGAAGCCATGGCAAACCATCTCATGTAAGCTTGAAAACCAAACTCATTCCAAACCGACGGCGGGACTTCTTACACCAAAATGCGGTTCTCCCACTAGCTTCACTCACTATCGCGCCTTTTCAACCAAAAGCCACTGCTATTTCCCATACCAACAAAAACCACAAATGCTCACTGGTCTATTGAATAAAAACACCGTTTTTCATGTTTTCCTTCACTTTTCCATAAAATGGTGGCAATACCTCTACTGAACACCCGCAATTGCTCAAAATTTTCGGAAAGAATGCCCACTAGTGGAAATAACATACCTGAAATAGAGCACTACAACATTCACTTTCAAAAGTTTCGTACATACATGAAGCAATGTTGAGCACATCTAGCACAAACTACTACTATAAACGTCATTAGTTTATAAAAGCAAAAAATGTAAACTGATTGATATTCCTGCGATCTAATGTATGCACTAAAACCTGTACAGTCAAAAATTAAGTTCCATTCCAGGTATTTTCACTGGATGACATCAAATGCATGAGCCAACTCTCATTGCTATGTGCCAAGGTGATCTGTACAACCTCCAAGGCGTTCAGCAATGGCATTTTGTCGGATTCTGATCATCTGCAACAAATCAAAACACTATAGTGTCTCCTAGCAGTTAATAAGGAACCAACATCCTAGAGACATGGAAGTCGAGCAACAAATGAAATCAACCTAGAATCAAATTTAAAATGATCTGCATGGGGATGATATGGACAGAAATTGCACTGGTTCCTGTCACTATTCTCTTGGTAATTCTCTAACATAAGAATAGGCATGAACCAGCAGGCATCCAAAGGTCAAGGTTCTATCAGGGCAGACAAGCATCATTGGGACCTGATTTTGAAAACGAGCCTCATCATCAAACAGCATGGTACACCTCATTCCCATGCCATCAGATGTAAACTGGCTTCACATCATTATGCCCAAAACTCATGCTACACACCGGACACTTGCGGTAACGACTTTCAACAATTCTCTGTATGCAGGGATTGCAGAACAAATGATAGCATTTTGTAATGACAGCCTGATCAGAAAACAAAATTATTAGAATCCCTAGACAATATATTTGGATAAACAGTGGCAAAAATTAAGTCATATAATTGACTGGTATGTGTATCATAAAATCTTGGAGATTACTGATCAATTTCAATAAATACAGCAACAGTAGTATTCTAATATTGAACCTATTAGTAACCCAACCCGAATCCCAAAGGAAGTCAAGCACCCACTATGAAGAAAAACACTAACTAAATCACCGAAAGTTTTTTAGAACCTCTAGGAAAATATGGTGGAGAATACAACCAGTCAAATTTCAACAAGCCTCTGTCCTAAACTAGTTGAGGTTGCTTCAAAGAAGCTCTTCCTCCATTCTATAATGTTTTAGGACACTTTATCATAACAACCAATTTTTACCACACCAGAATGTGAGATTCTTAGCCTAATTTTCTATTCCTTCAATCAAACTCCAAGCCAATCACTTTGTCACTTTCTGGATAACACTCGTCATTCCACTTTCCTGCAGGTTCAGTAATTTCTTTTTCTAGCCTATATGATTTATTAATAAACATGCTATAACAATACCAAGCACTGCATACCACAGAATAGTGTTCGTCCATCACACTGCTAATCCTTTCTACTGAGAATAGTACAAGTTTGTTCTCAATTGAAACTACTGCTATTGCCACCTAGTACTAAAGTTCCACTGAGAGTACAAGCAAAGCTGAAATATAATATCTTGCTAGTGAACGTGAAACCAGTTGCCTTACTTAGGAAAAAAGCTGGAGCAGCAGTAAGACCAGCAAATCATAATTCAACATCATCACTTCATAAAATTCAGTTCCCTTGATGGGAAACCTACTTGTTACATAATGTACATGTCAAACTTATCTTAGAAATAATGGTTTGATTATGCTTTGCATGCCCTGTTTTCATATCAAGTTATCCAACTAGTAAGGCTGGTTTCATTCATCAAAACAGGACATTAAATCCCACAAATAACAGAACAGGGATTGCAAATCACCTCTTTTGGTCTGTCATGGCAGATACTGCACTTAACTATTTCCCTGTATTCTCTAAGTTCCTGTTGAAGCTTTTCTACAATCAAAGACCCTTCTGTATGTTCTTGAAGATGAGAAAACTTTCTCCTTGCAACTTCCAATTCCTCCTCCATTCTTCTCTTGTCAAATCTGATAAACAAGCAATGACGTGAATGTCTACACTTCATACAAATAGGAAGTGGAATGGGATTTATTTTGTTACCTCTCTTTCTCTAGATCTATCTGCACCTCCAAAAGAGCAGCTCGACTTCTTTCAACTCTAGATTGGGAATCCTCCAATGACTCTCTTGCTTGATTAGATGATCTTCTCACATCTAGCAATTTCTTTTGTGTATTTTCCAACATAACCGACCTTTGAAACTTATCTTCTGCAAGTTTATGAACCTGGTCTGAACAATTTTTTAACTGCAAGGCAGAGGCATTCAATACTGATCATACATGTTCCAGTAATGTTGACTCTACTACAAAATGATCCACAACTATGTCTGAGCTCAAAAAAAAATTGATCTACTATTTTGCCCTTCAATAATTTAATAAGACTAAATACCTTTATTATCAATTAATTAATCTAAACTAACATTTATCCTGGAAAATCATCAACATAATACTAATTCTTTACCTAACTTGGAGACATGCCTATGCTCATCTAATAGTAAGAGTAGTGAAGTACCAAGGCTACAATACCATATACATAGTGAAAACATCAACAAGATACTCCTCAATTCTTAATCTACAAAAAAAAAAATGATATGAAAGAAGTATAGAATAATAGTGCATGGCTTGCCTGTTCTTTTTAAACATATTCGCCAATGTTTATTTTATTTAGAAAGTAAAAGGAGTTGAAAAAGAAGATTGGTTTAATTAAAAGATAATCATCTTCTAAAATAGAAAAATAAAAATAAAAAAAAGACAAATTAAAAACATATTAGTTATTTATCAATTGAAAAAAATGACATTTTCTCCTTTTATTTCCTTTTTTAATCACATACAAGAATGTTTATTTTATTTCACAGGCCGATTTTTATACTATGTGCGTCAATACTCTATATGCATGCCATATGTCAAAATAACAACTATTTCTTGCATATATCAAAATAACTACCACTTAGAAATACCTGATCTTCTATTCTTGCAGCTTTCACATCAAAGAAATCAAGGGAAATATTGGCTTGCTGAATCTCCTTTTCCATGGTTTGTTTGTCCATGAGCAGAGAATCCCGCAGTTGTCTTGCTCTCACACCCTCTAAAACAAGCTAAAACAAGAATAGCAAGATCCACTAAATCATACTCTCGAGTACATGTATTCATATCTTTACCTGAACGCTAAGATGAATCCATTCACATCTAAAAGTAAATGTAAGCAAGAATTCATTTACATGAATCCAAGAAGAGCAGCATCATGATAAGCAAGAGTAAAATTATGTCCAGTTTACAAGTAATGCCTGTTAAAACCATACAAAAATAGCAGGTCACATGTTGACATTTTGAAGTTCCAGGATGAGGGAAACTCAACCAAGATGTCAAGGATGTAACAGAATGAAGACCCTATCTCCAGCTACAAACTATTAATACATCTCTTTTCAGTTTAAGATATCAAATCAGTCCCTAATTGGTCCTTCTATAGATATTACAAACCAGGAGGACAAAACATGTTTCCATGCCCAAGTAATCAAGAAAAGCCGGATCAAAATCAGAAATGTAAAGACACGTGTAAGGTCAGATATTACCTGTTTAACAGTTTATATAGCAAAATATAGAAAAATGAACCACATTGCAAGTCTTAAGAACTCCAAAGCTTACATGAATATGAACGTTTCAAAATACAAGTTGGCAATGCAAATACCAATATCACATTATACAGTAAAGCAAACATTGAACGTACAAAGTAAGACCAAGGGCTTAAGCACTAACAGCTGAAAGACACTGCATGCAACAAAAAACAGTCTACTCGAAGACAGATTATGGAATATGCTAACCTTAATGTTATAATCATCTCTCTCCGTTATTTGCTGCAACAGATGTTGATTTTGAGTTTGCATTTCATCATATGCTTGACCAATTGTCTGAAGCAAAACCAAATAAACAATCTTGAAACAGATGCATTATTGCAGTCTAAAGAAAGCCTGCAATGAAAATAACACTAACCTCTATTTCAGATAAGTAGGCCTCATTTTCTTCATTTTTTGATTCTAGGACATCAGAAAGTCTAGACATATCCCTGAAAGGAAATAAATCAACATTTTCACACACTGCTCTCCCATAATTAGCATGTTAAAATTTAGGTGAGAACAAATATTACGCCAACTATTAACCAAAAACAATTACAATGAAAGGATGATTGTTCAATGGAAAGGTTTACATTTTAGAAGCTTCTAGTTTCTGTCTCAAATCAGCAATCTCAGCTTCTGCAGCAGCTAGCTTTTGCTGGGATATGGCCTCGGCTTCATTTGCTGTCTTCACTCGTAATTCCAAGTTTTGCTCATCAAGAGAGAATTTAAAACTTTGAACTTGAGCCCATGCCTTGTATTCCAGATCCCTGGCTTCCAAGACATCCCTAGAATTGCAGAATAAATTTCTAAGCCACCACATAATTTCACATAATCTAGAACCAATGACGAGAAAATGGTATGAACTGGATCATGCTAATAAATGATTTAATCAAATACTTTACCATAATGGCGAGGACGACCCACAGCTAGCATTACTTAGCTGGTATCTTAAAAATAATGATTTTATACCGGTCCAAGAAGTTGGACACCAAATTTAAACAAAGCACAATCATTCAATGTACATCAATTTCCAGCATAAAGCAACAAACACTCACTTGAATACTAAATGAATATACAAAATAAACTATCTGTAGTTGGTTGAATATCAAGTAGAAGTTCAAGCTATTATGGGGAAAGCAGAATGTATAGATGACTCTGACCTTGAATAAGTGGATTCACGTTGATACATGTCCAAAATCAGTTTCAACTCCAGTATGTTTTCCTTCAGATCTTGGACCTGCAACCAAGGAAAAAAGGGGTTCAATTGCTAAATCAGATCATATCAGTTTAATACCCTTAAAATAAGAAAGCAAGGCATCATAAATTCTTCTAACCCGTGTTCCAGCAGACCTTGGCAAATGGTTATCAGACCACTTGTCAGAGCATAGATTACATTTAAATTTATCAGTAATTTAATATTTCTGAAAAAAGATAAGTTCACAAGGACTAGAAAAATAAACTAGATCCAGAAAAACAAGTCAATGTGATGATGAATTTAATGCTTGGAGAGACATGGTTTTTGTACTAGCAAAAACATAATTGAGGTATATCCATAACCATATTTTGGGTTTCTTGGAAAAAATGAAACATAAGAGCATTCAACAGGAAATAATCCAGTACCTAATCTTTTAAGCATCTCTTGTTTAAGAATACACCACGACAATCATTTTGCTGATTTGGGTTCTCAAATATTATAAAACATTTGGCTGTAGTTCTTATGGCAAAGTCAACAAACGTGGCTAGAGTTTCTTCTGCTAGAGTAAATGAAAGTGACACCTATATAATTTTAAAACTTGTATGGGGTTCGAATCAAACCATCAAGAGGTACAAATTTATAAATGCAGCAAAAGCATACCCTACAGGGATGCACATTTTTTCCTCCAAAACAAAAAAGGTCTCAAAAAATAGCTAGCAAGTAAAAGAAAGACGGGAACCAAATGGATCTTTTCTTGACAACATTCCCATGGCCAAAATTTTATGCATCTAGATAAGAGAACACTATGGATGAGTTTTTCAAATAAAATTAAATGTTAATTTCAGGAATTCTTCAACTCCAAAGAAAAGGTAGTCATCCATTGAAGTCTTGAAATACAAGTCCTTGAAAGATATGGCTAGGAAAAGTAGGACCCATGACACATTTCATGGCAAATAAAATTCATGACTTGGAATTGGCATTTCAGAGATCCTATTAGAAGCTTAAGACACAATAACACACTTAACAACCTAAAATGACCACATTTCATTGGAAGATAATAACAATATAGGATATTAAACACGTCAAGGAAATAATGTCAGACAGCAGGATTAAAATGCTATAATTCCTTAAGAGTGACCAACAACAGTACACAGCATGAAGAATTCTTCCAAAAAGCTTTCATTCCATCCATATTCAAGTTCCAAGTTAACCTAGGTCATACAATCCTCAGGCAGAAAAAAGGAAGGCTTTGAAGACATTTACAAGCCCCTTAAATTTCTAAGAAAATGAAGAATGGAAAAATACCACAGACTGCAACTTATGTATCTCAGCAATTTGGCTCGTTGATCTGGAAGACAAACTTCCACACTGTTTTCCCTGCTTCAGAAAACAAATCTTAGTAACCTTTAACTGATTTAAATTTAACACATAAATGCATACACCAGAATGCACCCACCTTCCTATCCAGAACAGTAGAAAGAGACTGCACATCAGCCCGCAAAGAATGAATATCAGAAGAAGCTTCTTTGAAGTTACTTAATTGGCTTTGCATAGAGCCCATTTCCTCAGGAAATGAAGAAACCAATGCTTTGAATTCAGCAATCACATCTTTTCTTCCTAAAATAGAGAGTACTTATCAGGCTTCGAGCACAAAACTAGAGGGGAGAAGCAGCATGAATTACAAGTCACACAAAAGCATCAAGCAGTAAGGCACCTGGTTCTCTTGATGACTCTTCCAGATTAGTCTCAATTATGTTTCTTTCATTAATCTGTTTCTGTATCTCCTTTCCTAAATCAGCAACTCTAGAATCCACAACCGCAGTAGATCTTCGACAAACATCAACTAGATCATTTTTCATATTTAATTCCCTTTCCTTCCAGACAAGGTTATCCTTCTCAACCTGTAATTTCCAGGTACAAAATATTGTCAGCATCAGAAACTAATCCATGCAAAATACATTTACAGACTCGGGCATAAATGAAACTACCGACCAGTTACAACCTGTAGTTTCTCAAATAAGGCACGATAATGGAGAACCATTGATTTTGATTTCTCTAGTTGATCTCTCAGCAAAAGGTAGGCTTGAGATGAAGAAATAACCTTCACATTCTTCAATGAGTGCTGTAAACCCAAATAATTTCATTCCACTTCTATTAGCACATAAATACAGCTGCATTTCATTCTATTTATAATATCGAATAAGTGAATCTGCATTTAAGACCCCCCAAAAAAAAAACACAAACAACTACTAACCTGCAAATTGGATAGCTTCTGTAATATTATTAACCTTTCTTCATGAAGATCTTTTAGTTCTAGTAGTCGAGAGGAAGCTTGGTCCTGTGAAACTCAAATTAATTAACATGCCTATCTCTTCCAGTTCAAGAAATTCCCAAGAAGGAATCCAATAAAATAAAAGTTAACAACTCACTAAAAGCTCTTTGACAGCAGACTCCATTTCTTGAAGATCCTTTTGTTTATCCCTGACCTGATCACCAGCAGCATGCTTGCTTCCCAAGTTTAAGACAGGGAAGAATGCCCCTTTAGTTGCATTTCTCTCCGCTTTAAGTGTTGCCAATTTACAGTTGCTGTCATTTAATTCTGCAACTGTGGTCTCCAATTCACCTATGGAAAACAAGCAGATGTGCAACAGTCACACTTACAAAAGCATATCAGTCAATGATATTAATTTTTCAAGCAAAAAGAATGGATAGAATAATGCAGTGTGTAGTTTGCTCAGTCATACACCTACTTTTGCAAAACCAAATTATTTTCTCCAGATTTTCCAAACACTAGATGAATGGCTGAAAAGATCTTATCAAAGAATAATAGCATAAAACTCATTCCATTGTTGTGACAATAACAAATCAAAATTAGTAAATAACTGTAGAGAGTGAGAACGGCTATCCAAACATGCCAAACCTTAAGACCAAGTACACGTGATGTGTATTTAAATGTGATATAGTGTGCTAGTGAACATATACAGTTAAACAAGACTGTTTAAAAAAAAGGACATGTACCTATGCATGTATCATAAACAGGATATGCTACGTTAATTTGACTAAAGGAGGAGGGGCCCTCAGATGATCACTAAATGTTACCTTTTAGATGCTTAAGCGCAGCTTTATTTTTTGCATCACTGTCTCGATGGTTCTGCAACTCCCTTGCCAGTGATTTGTGCTTCAAATGAAGGTCACTTAGCCCTAACCTCAAGTTCTTAAGTTCTGTCTCCAATTCATTAGATATCGTTTCCCTACAAGCATCTAGCAAAGGAGAAACATACATAGGAACTGAGAAAACTCTGAAGGAAGTAGCCCAAGACAAATATAACACAGACACCTGTGACAATATACTCCTACCATCTTCTGTAAGCTGTTTCAAAACTGCTACACGTAATCCATCCTTCAGATACCAAAGGCCATTGATTGTAGCCACTAAATTATGTACAATGCTTTTATTCTTTTCAAAGGCAGTTTCTCTATCCACTTCCATCTGATCAGGGCAGTTACTTGCAGAGGAACTTTCAGTTGCACCAGTTTCCATAAGTCTGCTAAGAAATGCATCCTTGAGAGAAGATGAACCCCCGTCTGAAAGGAAATTTAATAATACCCTATTAGAAAATGGCCTTGCTTTTATATATATATATACAAAACAAAACTATTGATAATTTTTAATCATCATAAAAACACCGGTTATCAAATTTGTGTCCACTCTAAAAGCACACATGTATCGAATCTACAAACACTGGAGCCAACTTTTTCCTAGCTGCTCACTTTGAACTGCATAAAATGCCGCACACATTGCTAAAATACCCTCCCCCCAAATACACACACATATGATTCTGAAACCTGCCCACACAAATGACCGTGCAAGCCTACGCACACAAGCATAGTTCCAAAAGCCACACACACGCCAACCTACCAACCGCAACACATGAATTTCCCAAAATATTTTTGAAATTTAAACCAACTTCCAAGACAATTGGCATCTCATGGATGTTATAAGCATTAAAATTGTAAGATAATAATTTGCAAAGGAGAGGTAAAACTACTCAAAAACGTTTCCTTGCTGTAATCAAACAAGCAAATTAAGCATGCGTGCAAAGCCAGGAATCACCAAGTATGGCCTGTACAAGATAAAATTTCAGGAGCTATATTATGTTGTGTGCCAATAGGTGGATTCTTATTCGCCTTGTACAGTTTTCTCCCATGTATATATATTAATTAGTCATAAATTGCTATCACAAGAAAGCACATGTTAGGAATGGATAGCAATGAATTCATGCTATCTAAGCAAGTGTTACCAGTAAATTGCTAAGGGGAAAAACTAAAAAACCAGAGAGAAGTAATACATTACAGGTTCCTCACCTCTCGTGATTGGTACATGTTTGACATCTTGCCCATTGATCCACTCTCTTGTGCGGTTGGAACATGTTTCCAAGTCAGTCACCAGCTATTGTTAAAAACAGTCAACGTTCCCACAATTACAATAAGCTACTTTGTGTAGATAACGCAGAAAAATATCTTATGCTTTAAATTCTCTAAACTAGTGTATAAAAGGAAAGGTAATATGAAGAACAAAAAAACCCAAGGAATTACCACTTCCCAAGACTTATTGACAGCCTTCAATGTGGAATTGTATGGTTTCTGTTTCTCGTTCTGTAGAGAGAACTTGTTTTCAAGTGCAGAATGCTCAACCTTCTGGGCCTCTAACTTCTGTTGAAGCTTTTGATTTTGGTATTGAAGAACAGCAGTATCAAGCTATATCATCAAAAGAAAATGTGAGTTAACAACAAACAAGCTACTCGTTGGTGACATTACAGTTTGGTACTTATCAGTGTTATCAAAGGCAAAAGGCGCCAAGCCTATAAAATGACTGAGGCGCTAGGCGCTCACCCAAATGAACCAAGGCAATAAGCTATAAATTTAAAATATATATATATATATATATTATATTATATAAATCTAAGATACATATCTTCCCACTTAAGATTAGAGATCATTAGAAAATCAAAAGAAAACATAAAATACCATAACATAGTCATATAAAGTTATATTTTTCACCCTTAAAACAAAATATGATAGTTTAAAGTAGTACGTAGCCAAATAGATTAAAAAGAAAAATTAAATATCATCATCATTATTCATTAATCTTCAAAAACATCTCCATCCATGCTTTCCTCTCCTTCACTTGAATCCTCCATATCCTCCATTTCATGATTATAATTGAAATCCTCATCTCTCAAACTATACTGCACTTGTTTAGAAAAAATTAAAGTATTAGTTGTACAGATGTGTTGTTCTTCGACTCCCACTGTTGAAAAAAAGAAAGTGTGGTTGGTGTTTCTCTTCTAAGTGTCTTTCATTGTCTGTTTGTCTCCCACTTTAATGATTTTTTCACCCTAATCATTGTTTTTTTTACAAAAAATACCCCCACGATGTTTCTTGTGGTGAATTAAAAAAATGGACAAACAGGTCAAAACATAAATCATTAAAAAAAAATCCAACAGAAAAGGAAAAACTTCAAGCAGGTGCTAGCCTTAGCGCCTTGCACCCACTCACAAGGTGCTCGCCTAGGCAGCGCCCCATTGAAATCCAACGCCTGAGGCTAATAAAAGCGCTGGGGCCTCGCCTCGCCTGGAACGCCTAGGCAAGCGCCTCAGCACCTCTTGACAGCACTGGTACTTATAGATATAGAAATTACTGAGTGCAGTACCATATAAAGCTTCTAAAACGCCAAGTTACCCAGTATTGGAAAATCTAAAATAGCAGCTAAACTGTTGCAGCCATCAAGCATCAGAGCTAGAGAATTACACATATAAATGATTCACAAGCAAAGAGAGAGAACACATTGCCTGGAAATGTATTTTTTACCATGAAAAATAGATTTTAGAGATAGAAAGGTAGCAACCTCATTAGACTTAGATATCCATTCATTGAGTTACAATGATAGATGAGTAAATTACAAGAGACAAATTGTAGACAAGTTAAGCAATGCAAAAATTCAATGTATGAATATTCATTGAAGATCGTTAGCTTAAAAGTCATAGGCTATAAGAGTAGAACATTCAAGCAGATAAAACAATCCGACCTCATTTGAACACATCCCTGCAAAACTCTCATTTAATCACCATCATCTGATTTAACAAAACAAACACACATAATTATCCAAGTGATGCAGCCCATAACCCTACAAGTATATGACTTTTTTTACTGATAACCCGATAAACCCAGAGCATCAAGACCATCATATTCATAAAACAAAACAGAACCCGCACAAGATTCCTCAAAACCATTAAAAAAAAAAAGAAGCAATCAAATTGCGAAAAAGTTCAAACCTTTTTGTCCTCGGACAGATGCGATAACGGCTGCTTTTTAGCCATAGCAGCTGTTGGTGATGATATGGAGCTGAAGTGACGCCGTTTTCTGTCTGGCTCACCTGTACTCCCCATTGAAAAAAAATTGCAACAACAAAACAAAACTCCCTCCCCCAGCAACTTCACTCACATTAGCACACACACAAATTTCAATAAATCCTAATTCAAAACAAATCAAACACTAAATTTAACAATTAAATTTCTCGAAACCCTAATTCAAAACCGCCAAACAAGCTGTTTGGTTTTCTTTTTCACTAAAAAAACCCTAACCCTAATCAAAGAGTCTATAACTTACTGTGAAATTTGATTTCCTTTCTCAAACTGAGAATTAAAAGAACAAAAGAAGTTTAAATCCTTTTCTTTTTCTTTATTTTTCATTTCCTCTTCGGTCTCTGCTCGGGAGCGAGAGAGAGAGAGAGAGAGACGAGACGGTAGCTCGTTTGTTTGTTGTGAGTGATATTTTAGCATAAAGAGAGAGCGTGAAATTCCGTGACTCCTAGAAGGGTAATTTTGGGAATTAAATGCTACCGCTAGGAATCTGCGGTCTGCTGTGCCACGACGAGGTGAGAGAAGCAACATGATGGTCTGGAAAGTGATATTAATTATTTTTTAAAATATTATTTTATTTAAAAATATTTTAAAATAATATACTTTTATATTTTAAAATTTATTTTTAATATCAAGAATAATAAATAAAATAAAAATATACAAAACTTCGTTGAAATGCGGACTTGCTTTCCAATTTTTACCATTTAATAGCAATGATTTATTATTATCATTTTTATTTAATTTAATTTTTATTAATATCATCACTTATTTCACTCTTTCTACTCTCCGATGAGTAGTATTTTTTTTCAATGTAAGTGAGTTATACTTGATTGATTGAAATTTAATGAAAACACACTACGCAAATAACGGGTTTTCGCTTAAAGTGAATGCTTGAATATGATTGGTGGAAAGGGGTAAAGAATTTTGAGGCTCGGGTATCTTGAGACCTCGCAATGTTGGGCTTCTTTTAGTTTTTGCTTCACATAGATTGTTTACGGTACTAAATTAATTTTAAATCAAATTAATTAATAGATTTCTAAGTTAGCATATTTTGTTTAATTGATAGATCCATCGAGCATGCATGCACACACGCTCACATTCACGAGGCGACTTTACACGTGCATCCTAAATAAAATGTATTGTTGCCAAATGGAGGATACACTGCAGCAAACCTTTCGTCACTGAATATAATTTGCATGCAACTCGACGAGAGTTGGCTCAACTAATCCAGCTCGAGCTCTCGAGGTTCATCAGTTTCAAGTGGTCGACGAGCGAGTTTCCTAGTTGTTACAAGGACACTTGCTAGACTCGGTAGTTGATGGCCTTCATTCTACCAAAGCAGGAGGGTGGATCTTGTCTAGAGGCATGCAAACTAACCCAGATATCTTACCCTAATAAACCAAGGGGGGGAAAGGACAAGGAGTTCAGATTCTATATACCCAAATGAGCAAATTGTTAAGTACAACAACAGCACATGGAGGAGGCGAAAAGCAAGATCGCACTGGGCTCATTCATCTTTCATTGCAAATTCATGTCTCTTCCTTTGACCGACTTCCACAAGCAATGTTAACAGAGCTTCACACACTTGAGAAGCATCCCAATCAGAAGGGTCGCCGTTCAGAGATGAATAGACCATCCAAGCATGATCCAGTTTACATTTGGGTCGCACTACTGTGGATCCAGGGACTTCTGCATCCCGGCATGTGACAAGCCCATCACTCTTCTCTCCATACCTGATTTGTAGTAGTTGGGCACACGCAGCCATTGCAGCACCGAGGGGTATTACTACTGGGAGTTTTGGTGATTCACCAGCAGATAGAGGTGCCATCAAGGGCAACTCTGCATGAGCAACATGAGACAGTGTGGCTAGAACAGCAGGTGTAATGCCTGCTTCAGTATGAAACGATACAACAGGAAGCTCGCTTGGCAATTGGTGTTTCGTCAAGAATTCCTTCCTCCTCTCATAAGTCAAGTCTTCTAAAGCTTGCATGTCACCCTACAAGGTTTGTGGATAACACAAGAATTAGCACAAGTCAATTAAACGATTTCCTAGAGATGAAAAATAAACTTGACCATTAAAACATAATTTATTTAGAAAAATATTGAAAGCAGACTTATTTTAGAAACAAAATGAAATCCAACTCCAGCTTAATAAACATATCATGCCATGCCCCGACTAATTTGACTCGACTGGATCTTCTCTGCATGCAATATCCACAGCAGTGTGCTATGTCTTTTCAACTTTCCATTCAAATCTTGTTTGGCCCTCTCTTGGTACTGATACCAGTTTAGATTGGAATAGATAGCTGTTTAACACAGCACAAGGCCTTTATCAACAAATTCATATCTTGTTGGGTTCTCTTTTCCCGGCTTACTGGTGCAATAACTGTGTCAATGTGTCTTCATCAGCAATTATGCAGTGGGTACAACTAGATTTCCAGAATTGGCTTACAGTTATAGTCCTATGATGATCCTTTCTCAACTCAATCTATCTAAAGATGGCATTCTATTTAATTACATTGTTTGCTTTCTAACAATTATAATGCTTAACAGCCCATTAACTAATATCTTATTTACATTTTGATGGCCACCACAAAGAAGGAATAAATGCCAATAGATTGAGTATTGCAATCAAGTGCTTCTTAACAACTTCGTTTAAATAGGTAAAAAAAAAAACAACACATACGGGTGTGTGTGTCACGTGAGTTTATGTGTCCATGCAGGTGCATGTGTAGTCATATTGAAAGAAAAAAAAGGAAATACCCAGTACCTTAATCACTTTACAGATTATAATCTCCATAAGTCTCCGTATATTTACATAATCTCCAAGCTGTCCTTCACGTAAAATATCCGAAGCTATCGGACTACCACCATATGGACTCTGCGCTAATGCTAATCCGACAACCTTGTCTTTCAAATCTGACCAATACAATGACAAAGCAGCCGCTGCATCTACTCCCCCTTTGCTATGTCCAAGAAGCATTACGCGTTTCTGTGAACCCCAGTAAATTTCCTCGATGTATTCTTTTATCTCTCTGGCATTTTTCTCAACTGAAGCCTGGTTAGCCATTGTACAAGCTCAGTATAGAATATGTACAGCATGATCACGCAAGGAAGAACGACCCAATAAGTACCTCACTATGAATCTTGGCAATGTGACATGCCAGACCCATCTTTGAGAAACTCGTTTTTGTAGAAACAAAATAAAGCGGTCCATGATTACTGAAAAGACCTGACAAGTTAACCAGCAAAGTTGCACAACCCATTGATTCCGGGATACAAAATAGAAAAAATAATAATTAAAAAAAAAAATCAAACCATACCCTCTGAATCTGGCTTTTAATTTGTCAGGTGAAATTTTATATAAAAATTCAATAATAACCTAAGCCTTTGAAAAGAGATAATCATATCAACTCCTCCAAAAGTGTTACATTGCATGATAATGAAATTAGGCCATTGTGGCTGTTTTTCTATCCAATTGAGTGGTTTTTGGCATAACAATTTGACAGGGCATATGTTGAGGTCAAGTTCCTCACAAAAGCTTGCCTAGATGATTAATTTATCATTATATTGCCACAGTCTGAGAATTCATCTTGAAAATCTTGCCAAAAAATGACTAACCAATCTGTCATATTACCATATAGTTTGTGACATTCAATGCCTTTTGACAATGCTGGGTAAAAGTTACCATGCCTGTTCAAGACCTTGACCTTAACTCCTAAGGCCTACCTAAGAGGTGACTAGAACTTGTATGAATATAATCTCATATGGTTCAAGAGGACTTCAGGAAGAAAAGCAAAAAACTTAAACATGGTCTTGCTGATATGACAAGAACAATTGCACACGATCATGTCATTGAGATCAAGTCTAGAACACTTTAAACATGCAAGATGCTCAGTTAAACACGCAATATGCTCAGTGATGATCACCCAATGACTAAATATTTTATTCATAGAGCTACACACTGGCATTATTCTACATAGAAATTGCTACCTGGCACCAACAGAAAAACTATCGAATTTGGCAACTTGTGTAGACCATGCCTGGGAAAAAGAGAAAAGATTTCAATCACCAACTGAATGACCATGTTCGACGTATTAAGGATCCAAAGAAGCTTTATGTACCTTATGTTATCAAGAATTTCCATAAACCTTCCAGTTCCATCTTCAACTGAAGGCATATCTGAAGCACGTTGCAGCCACCCTATATCATCAGCGGATCCACGAACAGTCCTCCGTGCACGCTCAATAAGCCTACAAGCAATCATCACATGATTCAAAAGGACAGGTAAAAAACCTAATTATATGCTAAGCCCATCCACACATCAAGGGCACATAAAACAGATTGAGAAACTTCAAATACTGTTCCCACATCTTGAAAAAATCACAAGAAATGGAGAAAAAAATTGTTTCACTCATTTCTAGTTCCTGACACATGGGTAAAAGTAAAAACTCAATCTTGATAAATGAGATAAACAATTTTCTGTCAGCTAGGAAATACAAAGAACCACTGTCGTTTATGTACTTGCAAATGATAGCAAAGCAAACTATAAAGAAACTGAAGACATCTCATTATCAAACCAGAAACCTGTGCTTTTAATCCTAGGATCTACCCCAATTCTATCCCACAATATGAAACAAAAATTTACAATGTCTGCTTTGCCTATGCATACATGTTAAGAATGGCTAATAAATATTGTCCTGCCTCATTTATTTAAGTATTAACTTTCTGGAATTACACTTCCATGAATACTTTTCAAAAGATAGAATAATTAACACTCTTTAATGAACTGCAGATAAGGAACATGAAAGAACCGGCACTTTCACTTTTAATAATAGATATATATTTGGGGCTGACCAAAAAGGAAAGATGATCATTCTTTGTGAGACAGGGAGTGACATACACTAAATGACTAGCTCACTATGTGCCATGTTAACATCCTGTACATTTTGCAATCCATTTATCATGTAAAATACTGTATCTGGCAAAATTATCCTGTAAGAAATACTGAAGCAAAAGTAAGAAGGAAAGAACCCAATACCCTTGAAACATTGAAAGCCCGCTTTGACCACTGTTATTTGATTGTACAATTGCACTAGTATTTTGAGATGGTCCTTCAGAAGAGTTTATTGTTACTCCAGCATAGATAGGAGGGGTATCGGTGGCAGAATGACTTCCGCTTGAAGATGGGTGATCACTATCCAGAGAGGCCCCATTTTGTGTGGAAGAAAACGTTGTCAACTCCTGTTCATGTGTGACAGAATCCCCAGAAGAAGGATATTCCACTGTGACACATCCAATAATTCCATTTAGCAACATAAACCGTGGCCCATTGCATCACATAATTGTAAAATTCTTAAGCTCACAAGCTTAAGGAAGCATGTTTGAATTTTCAGAACAGCGTTTCATGGAAAAAAGCAAAAAAAGTAGGGTCTCAGTAATTTTTCTCCCAAGACCCACTTTGGTGTGATCATAATTGAGAAATGGCCTCTTAATGGACAAGAGGTCTGGAAATTACAGGCATAAATGGCAAATAGTGGCATCGCAGAAATGCACTGTCTTTGGAAGGACAATATTTGCTGATTTGGATCTGTAGTGCTATTCAAGTAAATGTACAGGAGGTAAGGATTTAAAAATCAATCACAAACAGTGATAAAAAGATGTGATGATACTGACTTTATCCCCTCAACCGAGTCTACATTTTAAAATCAAAACAACAAGAAACATGAGGAAATGGTGAAACTTAAGAGTATGGTAATCATGCCATTTTCCCTAAAACGAGAAACATGCATGAACAGGGAAGTGTAACAACTAGAATCTCATTTCAAAGATTAAAAAAAAAACCAACATTTACCTTAATGAGTGAGAAGCCTAAGAAAAATATATGAGTTCCCTTAAGTAAATAAGGATACAAGAGGTCCAGAACAGATTCCAAAGGCTGCAATAAATAGGCAATTGCTAACTCCACTTCACTATTTTTATATTGCTAAAAATGTAAGTATTTCCCAACCAAGAAACATATAAAAGAACTGTCTATTGACAAATTATATATAATAACAAAAGAATCATCATTTATCATTATCCTAATTCGCGTATTTAAAACAAACAAGTATTATAATTGAAAATTAATATACCAGAATAATCAGAGAAGCAGCGGGTAAACAACGAAGTAGATTGAGCTATATAAGAGGCAGCTTCATTTAAGGATGGCACTGATGTGAATAACTGCGGAATTAGCCCATCATTCAGTGACTGCAAAAACCAAAAAGAAAAATCAATAAAATACTCCACATAATTAAAAAAAGAAAAAAAGAAAAAAAAAGAATTACCAAGAAAGGTGTGGTTGATTCTTCACTACTTCTTCTAGGGTTTCCTGGTTCCTCCTCCATCAGGATCTTTCAAAAATTAGCGAAATTGAAAGAGAAGTAATTCAAGATAATGACAGCGGTGATTAAAATTGATTAATTGAATTACCTATCAGGAGAATTTATTATTTGTTGGGGATATTACTTGGAATTGGAAGAAAGTGAGCGTGCTTTCTGGTGTTGGTTTGATTTCTTCAAACAAACGCAAGGAATCCGAAATCCAACGGCAGGGTAGAAGAGGGGATGATAATAAATATAGTGTTTGATGACTGCGCGGGACCTATATTTATAGATCTGGGCCTGGATTCCTTAAGAATCTTACACCGCTGTTTGGTTTTTGCTGATCGAGGGATGTTTAATTATTACAAGGGTAATTTCGGTTTGGGCCTTTGGATGGCCCAACAAAGAAGCATGATTATAAACTAGGGTTAGGTTATTTTTAGGCTCTAGAAGTCAATATTTACCACAGTACAATACATGATCAACAAGAAAACTGTAATCACCTGATAACCATTTTTGTTAAATTCAGTCCGGTTAACTTGAGAAATTCAAGGTGGAGAAACTCAGATCTCAAAACTTGATTGATCAAATTTTTAATTATATTAAATAAAATATTGAATTGATAAAACTCGTTTGCTCTCTACGAGTTTTTAAAAACTTGATTAATTCAATAAAAATCTTAATGCCGGGTTAAACCGAGAAAAAAACCAACTAATGCATGAAACAATGCTATTTAATAAAAATCATTGACTGGATGAGTCTTCAAGTTGACTTAATTATTTAACAACGCATGCCCTTTTATGGATGATTCCCATGCTAAGAACACGAACTTGAAAACAAAGAAAAGAAACATTGCAAACGTCTGATTACTTGTTAAACTTCCTTACATAAAACACTAATGCTAACTTCCTCAGAAAAACAAAAAAAAATGGCTACGACTTTTGGTTAACCCGCTCGCATTCATCGATCCACTCACAGTATATGTCTATAGGCTCGGTCAATGGAGTGAGTTTGGTCTCGTAGCCAGCATGGCATATGGAGCATGAGATTTCGCCAATGTTCAGATCCTTGTCGAAGGAGCACCCAACACTGTTTTCAAGTTGGCAGAATGGGCAGCGAAAGACTGTATCAAGCTTTAGCTTTGGCTTCACAGGACGGTTGTTTGATCTTGACTTTCTCCTTGCCATTGTGAATATAAACAGATTGCTCTCAAAACAAAGAAGATTGGTGAGTGAATGGTAGGTGTCTTTGATTCGGGGCTGGCAAATAATTTGATAGGGTTTATTACGTGCTTCTTTTATATAGTGCATTGCCACCGACTCTATATCCTGTTATAATGAGAATCCTGAATTTCTGATCCACATCGGATTAGATTAGATGGTAGATGGGTATTTTTTCTCCGGCTCCTTCTTGAAAAATTCCGAACGGGCCTCGGAATGTTGGGCCCCGAATTACAAACTAATTTTTCTTTGTATTTTTTATAATGAATTACCCTAATATTACAAGATGATATCCGGGCAAAATGCAGAATGTTTGCATGTTAATTTGATCACTTTTAGTCCACTCGAAGGAAAAAGTGGAGGCAAGAAGCAAGAACAAGATCTCTATCAACATTGAAATCATGCCTGGAAGTTGTCCAACAAACTTGATTTCCACTCGTCTTCTTCTGAAAATTAAAATCCAGATGCATGTGTGGTTGCAGGATTTGATTATACGCTACGAAGAAGGGTGTCTTCAAAAGTAATGCCTGGTTCAAAACCTCAGGCAAGTCCCTACCTTTCCCCTCCTTTCTTCCACTCTTCCCTCATATCTTCCAAAACACACAGACCATGCCGTTGTTGCTGATGTTACCATATATAGTCCATTAGACAAAGAAACAGGGTTCTTTGATTGTTTTCGGCCATGTCCTCACTTTAAGTTCAGTGACACCTCCATAACAGCCTAGCTAGGAAGTAAAACGTTACACAGCTAACATCATTCCGTAGGCCCAGATGACTAGCGAGGTCTCACTGGAAGAAACGTGGAGAATGTGGGTGATAGCTTCTACCGCCCTTCCCCCGTTCCTTGATGCAAGAAACGCTTGCTTTCAATGCCTTCTAAATAACTGACGGATTAGCTATTTCGAGCCTTCTCTTGATTGTTGGAGAGCCCTCGTTTGCGAGTTCAGGCTACTTGTCTGCTATCTGCTTGAACATGACTGCATCTTGTCTTCACACACAGACTACACAGTGGTGATCACAGGAATTGATTAATGATGTGCACCATTGACAACAATCGATTAATGGTCTCTGGCTAAATCTTGATGCAAGGAGTCAGTATGTACATCAAGTACAGTATATAAACCTTAATTAAACATTCGATTACTCGTTAAACTCTCTTGTATAAAACTACCGCTAACTTCAACAACAAAATAATTGAAAAAACAAATCTTAAAAATATGTTTAATATTAAGTTTTGATATAGCCATCAACATCATCTTAAGTTTTGATAAATACATTAGAAAAGAAAAAAAATATGAAACTAAAAACAATAAGACAAAAAAAATTTAATTACTGTTAATTTTTTAAATTGATACTCGGGTTAAAAGAATGAATGTACTATAAATGAAAAAATCATGATAGTTAAAATCACAAAAAAAAATCCAAAATAAAAAATAATGAGTGTTAAAATTGAAATAAAAAAATATATCAAAAGACAACAATAAATTTTAAATTTGATAGTTAAATTGAAAAGAATAAAAACATTACAAAACAAAAATCAAAACAACGAAGAAAAAAACAATACACTATAAACTTGGATTGAAGCGTGAAACTAAAACCAATAAAACTTTCATAAGAGGTTCAAAGAAAATAAATCATAAGAATAAGTATCAAATCTTAAACATCAAAACAGAATAAAAATAAATATACAAAATTCTTCAACATGTTTTTTTACACTAAAAAAACTTATAGATGTAAATCGAAAAACTTATGCATACATCTAATTAAACAACTCAATAACCATTGTGTGAAGTAATGAAAAAAAAAGTCATTAACAGTAAACAAAAATAAAATTGAAAAAACCAAACAAAAAATAAAGATTAAAATATCTAATATCGCAATACGGGTAATTTATTTAGTTATGTTTAATGAATTCCTCTATCAAAATAAATTTGCAATAGAAAAACACATAAAATTTATAATAGAAATCAACACATACATAAAATTTATTGAATAGTAAATAAAAAAATAATGCAAGGCTGCTCATATGAAAAATCTTATAAAATTAAAAAAAAAAACATATTTAATCTATATAAAATAAAGAAAAAATCACATATGAATCATACTTATATTTTTAAAAATTAAACACACCCAATATTATTTAGAAATAATTACAATCTAATTAAAACAAAAACTCAAAATTTAATTGAAAAAAATACACATAAATAATACATTATTTTTTAAAAAAACCTAAAATTAAAAAAGAAAAGAATCACATCAGGCGTTGAAGGGCCCTGTAAGCCAGGCCCAGCACCTTGCCTAATAAAGTAACTGCCTGCACACAAGCCTACAAGGCAGACTTTAGCACAGGCCTCTATTTAAAATAAAATAAAAGTTTAATGAGGTGGACGATGTCAGCCCCAAGTGTGTGTGTGTGTGTGTGTGTGAAAGGATGCATTATTTGCGGAAACCCCTAAAATCTAGCCACTTTGGTAGCTGGAAAAACAGAATCCTTTGTTTTTTACCCAAAAACGCATTGTCAACCCATTTTTAACATAAAAAAACCCTAAAGACCTTGTTAAACTAATACATGGCCACAAAAAAACCCAATAAACCGCCCCAAAACCCGAAATCCACCCGAAACAAAAATTCTTCCCGAGCTTAGATTTATTTTAAGGTAAAAAAAACACCTAAACATAATCTCCCTCCTCGTATGGAACCTTTTGACACAAAAATCAACCGTTTTGGTGCCTGTAATCTTTCCCAACGATGACTTTCTCTCTCTAAGCTGAAATCCAGCAACTCCCTCTCGCTTCTCTTAACAAAAAAAATTGAAAAAAATTGGAGAATGAAATTAGATACCAAAATATATTTTTAAAAAATTAAAGAGATTAGATATTTAGTATCAAAAAAGATAAGAGATTAAAATGACTGTGTTAACAAAAGTTTCAATTTGTCTCCTATGTTATTCGAGATTTTCATTTTAGTCACTTATCTTTCAATCCAACCCTCTCTTTTAAAAAAATATGTAATTTGAGGCTAATTTGAGTTAAGAAAAATTAAATCATGTAAAATAAAATTTTAAAAATAAAAAAATTACAAAAAATAATATTCCAATCCACACCTGTATTTATAGATCTAGGCCTGAATTACTTAAAAATCTTACACCGTTGTTTGGTTTGATTTGTGCTGATTGAGGGATATTTAATTATTACAAGGGTAATTTCTATCTAGCCTTTGGATGGCCCAACAATGAAGCATGATTATAAATTAGGGTGAAGTTATTTTTGGGCTCTAGAAGTTAATATTTACGACAATACAATACAATACATGATTCACAAGCAAACCATAATCACATAATAATGAAACTTTGGGTATTAAAACTTGATTAAATCAAGTTTTTATATAAATTGAATAGAATATTGATTTGATGTAAATCGTTTTGATCTAGATTAGATTTTAAAAATTAATGATTATATAAATCTCGAAATATATAATAAAGCTTACTTCTTTTTTTTGAATGATTTCCAAGTTCAGAGCCTACTACGCTAAGAACACCAACTTGAAAACAAAGAAAAGAAACATTGCAAACGTTTGATTACTTGTTAAACTTCCTTACACAAAACACTAATGCTAACTTCCTCAGAAAAACAAAAAAAAAAATGGCTACGACTTTTGGTTAACCCGCTCGCATTCATCGATCCACTCACAGTATATGTCTATAGGCTCGGTCAATGGAGTGAGTTTGGTCTCGTAGCCAGCATGGCATATGGAGCATGAGATTTCGCCAATGTTCAGATCCTTGTCGAAGGAGCACCCAACACTGTTTTCAAGTTGGCAGAATGGGCAACGAAAGACTGTATCAAGCTTTAGCTTTGGCTTCACAGGACGGTTGTTTGATCTTGACTTTCTCCTTGCCATTGTGAATATAAAACAGATTGTTCTCAAAACAAAGAAGATTGGTGAGTGAATGGTAGGTGTCTTTGATTCGGGGCTGGCAAATAATTTGATAGGGTTTATTACGTGCTTCTTTTATATAGTGCATTGCCACCGACTTTATCCTTTTTCGAATTGATCTCGGAATTGGATCCCATCCCATCCCATCCCAATAGTAAATCGAGCAGAGTAGTTTTTGATTCAGGCCTGACAAATAATTTGATGGGTCGAATAGTTTAGGTCTATTAACATCATTGACAAAATGGCCATGGACATCATAAGTTAGTCCATTAACTAAAATTTGTTTGAAAAAATACAGACAAATACTGCGTTATTTTAAAAAAATAATAATAAAAATAAAAAATCAGGCCAGGCGTTCTTGAATCCGGTAAACCAGAGCCAACGACTATCCTAATAAAATAGCAGCCCATGCACGAGCCTACAAGTATATATTAAAAAAAAGAATTCATCGTCTGCATCAGTAAATAACACTTTGTCCCAAAATTTGACCATTGTAGTGTCTGAGAAAAACAAGATCTTTTTTATACAAAAACTTATTTTCAACCCAAAATACCAAAAGAACTATTAAAACAGGTGTTACTCCATCCAATGGCAGAGCTATTCTATCAAGGTAAATGCAGCCTGTTAACATTTCTGACCTTCATTCCATTCAAGGTAAAGGAAGAAACTGTAGTCAGGAAGCAAGAATATATATATATATAGACACACACCAACATTATTGCCCTGCAATAGCTGGCTTCCGCTTTAGAAAAGATCTACATAAGCATTAATATTTCCAAGCACAGGTTGTAATGATAAATTGCAATGGAAATTGGAAAGACAGTTAAAAAGTTCAGTTCTGTGGAAATTTCTTAGATTTCATTTCTTTTGAGTTACTACTTCAGAAACAGCATAATATGAGTAGCTTCATTATGAAAAATAAAAACCAAATGCATATATGTAGCTGCAGGATTTAATTATAGGCTACGAAGAAGGATGCCTTCAAAAGTAATGCCTGGTCCAAAAGCTAAGGCAAGTCCCCATTCTTCCCCTCCTTCTCTCTTCAACTCTTCCTTCATATATTCCAAAACATAGACTATGGTATTACTGCTGACATTCCCGTAGTTGATTAGGGCCCTCCTGCTGCATTCCAGCTTCTGTGTGTTTAATTTGAGATTGCTCTCTAGCCTGTTAAGTATTGCTGGGCCACCAGGATGGACTGCCCAGAACAAATCATTGAACTCAGTTAGACCAGCCTTTGACATAAGCTTCCTGCAAAACTCCTCAATGTTGTCTTCAATTTTCTGAGGAAGATCCCTCCCAAGCTTGAAGTTTATGCCCTCTTCAGAAAGGCGTCCATCGATCACATTCTGTGTGCCTGGCAAGAATTGTTGAACAGCATAGCTCAGCTCCATGAAAGGAGACTCTTTACCTATTACAGGGTCAGCTCCGATAATCACAGCTGCAGCTCCATCACCAAAGAGTGCGGCCCCCACAAGGTCGTAAGGGCGTGCCTTGTTTGGAGGGCGAAAACCAAGAATCGTTGTCTCAGAAGTAGTTAGTAAGATACGGCTTCCTGGGTTGTTTTCAGCTATGTCCTTGGCAACTCTAAGTCCAGTGACGCCTCCATAACAGCCCAGGAAGTAAAGCATTACTCGGCCAACGTCATTCCTTAGTCCAAGCTGACTAGCAAGGTAGAGATCACCACCCGGTAAGCGTATCTCACTGGAAGAAACATAGACAATATGGGTGATATCTTTTACCGACCCACCCCATTCATTGATGCAAGCAATGCTTGCTTCAAGTGCCATCTCAACAACTGCCGGGTTTGCTATTTCGAGTCTTTGCTTGATCGTCGGAGAGCCCTCTGTTGCAAGTTCCGGGTATTTTTCTAGTATCTCCTTGGACATGACTGTGTATCTTGTCTTCACAGTAGTGGTTTTACCTAGCCAAAGAGAATGGAATTCAAAGTTAGAGAAACCTGCCATATAATGGAATTAAAGAGTATTAATAGGAGGAATTTGAATTACAAAGTCGCTCCAGTTTCTCCTTAATGGAAGCATCATCGCATTTGGTGTCACGCATATAACCCTCCACCAAGCATTCCTGAGGAACAAGTTGGCTGGGAAAGGCCTTGCCTATTGCAAGTATTGTTGCCTTGCCTGGAGTGGGTGCGCGCCTAGTGAGTGTGGCATGGTGCTTTGAAGCCCCGTTGCCAATCGTTTTAGACATCTTCAACAGGTTTAGGAAGAAGATAGTTTGGTACAAAGAGAATTTAATGGATGAAGCATCACAAAGCAGGGAAATATAAACGAGAGCTAAACTTGATCTTGGAGAAAGGTTGGTGTCAAGGATGAGAAGCATGAAAAATTAAAAAAAGTCTACTTTAATAAAATTCTTGTAATGTTGCCGTTTTTTTTGGTTGGAAGCAAGAAGGCTTGAAGGGGGTGACAATTGTTTCCTTCTTTTCTTAAAGGGTTGTTTTTTTAACCGAATTCAAACTTACCTTCTTTCTCTATATAAAATTCGAGAAATATATGTTGGCAAAGCTTGTGTGCTAACAAAACTGCATACTCACACCAAGCAGCACCTAGCATTAATGTGAATACATATAAGAATTTTTATTTTTCTCCCTTGCATGGTGCATGAGAAACGCGAAATGAGTGAAGGAGACGAAGAACTGTAGTCATCAGTAAAAGTAAATAATAATAAGATTTTCCCGTCTGACAATAATAGCACCATGCCATTAGCATCACTAAACACTCTGTTTCGTTGCCTGCAGAACATGATAAACAAGATTACACATGTAAGTGCGAGATTATGTTCGAAAGTATTATAAATTTATATCTTTAAATTTTATTTAATAGTTTAAAATATTAAATTAAAATAGTTATTTAACATGATATGATATTAGAACCTTAATAACCATAGCATAAATTAATACGAACCTATACAAGTTTTAAGTCCAGAGAACTTTCACTTGAAAAAAAACATGTTAGAAAATAATATAAAATTATATCTTGAAGCATCCCTTAACAGCTTAAATTATTATATTACGATGGTTCTTTAACACCTGTCAACAACAAATATTACATTTTGAAAGATTATTGGAAAAATTAAAATCTTCATCTGAAAATGAAATGCGGTCTAATTATGGAAATTTTCTTCTAGTTCCAGGAACTGTTTAGTAAATTCTTGTGCAGAAGAGAACAACAGCTTGACGCAGAGAGATTTTATGTTTAGGCTCAAACAATTTTAAATAAGCCAAAGCCAGGAACTCAGAACAATCATGTCCACGCTCCATCAAGACAGCCCTCTGCACACCAATAAATGAGTTAAAATGTCGCTGCATCGAGCTTAATTTGAGAAAGAAAGTGGTAATATAATGAAGTACAGACAGAAAGGAAAGGCCCTGATTGATTACCTGACCATGTGAACAGGTTCAGTTGAAAGACATTGGGTTCTGCTGCTGAGCAGTGAAGCAGTGCACTAATGCTAGAGTTCCCTGGTCCATATACACTTGAAAGGTTCAATCATCTCAAACTTATTCAAAGGGTAAACCTTGCTGAAAGCTTGAACAGAATGTAGCATTACTGTCCAATGACTGAAGTGAGAAGGATATGCATGGTCAAAGTGGTTGTGCCCTGTTCAAATGTTCGTATAGGGTGCTAATCCGCAAAATAAGTCAAACCACCTCAAAGAGACTTCAGAGAAGTTAAGCTTTCTCACTTGAACAGTGCTATCACACCTTGAGATTGCTGCCAGATCTGATTTTCAGAGATCTGCTAGCTGCCTCTCATCGGGCATCCTCTTAGATACAAATTTTGCTTCCTCTGATCTTCCCCCAGCCTCCAAGGCAGTTCTCAAACCTTCTAGGCAGCTCAACTGCTGATGATTACTTTTCTCCACTAGCATGTAGTACAACCCAAATGCTTCTAAAGGTCTTTTCATTTTACACAGACCTTCAATAACTACATTGCACACGTTAATATCCACATTGTGACCCTTCTCCAAACAAAATGACACCATCTTTTGTGCGTCTAGTAACTTCCCATTCTGGCAAATGAAACCAATCAATTCTTCCATGTCAACCATATATCCATTATCATAAAGTAATTCAACAATCTGGAATGCTTTAATTCGCAGTCCACTACCAAAGAGCAACCTCATGGTATGTGTTGAGAGATTGATATTTTGTCTAATTTTTCTGTCTATCATCAGTACAACAAAGCTAGCTGATTCACGGGCAAAATCATTTTTCAGAAGTTCTGAAAGTATAGAATGGAAAACAGAAGTTTTGGGTAGATAGGAACTTTTTAGCATCCTCTCTAGAGTCTTGTAGGCCAGAATTGGTTCACCTTTCTGCAAGAAACCGTTAATCAGCAGCACATAGGTTTCAAAATCAGGCACATAATCTCTTCTCAACATAAAGAGCAGGAGCTTATACCCAGCCTCAAAAGTACCTTCCTTGCAGTGCCCAATGATCAAGGTCTTGTATGAAGGAGGATCTTGTGTTCCCTTTTTCATTAGCTGCCTGAACACTCTCTCAGCCTTGTGAGTCTTTCCATTTTTACATAAAAAATCAAAAATTGGATTGTAAGCCGCAACAAGAGGAGTACAGCCATCATCACGTAACAAAATATCCTCATCAGATAGCTTGTCGAACAATTGCTCTGCTCTCTCAAAATCCCCCCTTTGACACAAATTCCTGATCAAAACACTATATGTAGCTGAATCTGGTTGGACTTTCAACTCCTTCATCTTCTTAAACATCTTCAAAGCCTCATCGAAATTCCCTGCATCACACTGTGCATTCATCAAAGTGTTATATGTACAAGTATCCGGAACAAACCCTCTACCCCCTACAGCTCCCCCCAAAATCTCTTTGATCTTATCAAACTTCTGCACTTCGCAAAGACCCTTTATAAGGGTGTTGTAGGTAATATCATTCGGTTTTAACCCTCTACTAACCATCTCTTCAAAAACAACCAAAGCCTCATCAATCTCTTGTTTCATACAATACCCTCTAACCAAAGTAGTATAAGTAACAACATCAGGACTCAAATCCTTCATTTTCTTAACCATCCCTTTAACCACATTATGTGCAATCCTGACCTTCCCCGCCCTACACAACCCATCAACAAGTGTATTGTAAGTAACCACATCAGGCTCACAATTAAACCTTGACATTTCCTTGAAAAACCTAAACCCTTCATCAACCATCGAATTCTTACAAAAGCCTCTAATCAAGATATTAAAAGTATATGTATCCGGCGTAACCCCATAAGTCCCACACATTTCATCAAACACACTATGTGCCATGTTAGTCCTTCCTCTTTTAAGCAGGATTAACAAAAGACTATTAAATGTAATGACAGATGGTGACACCCCACTTGACTTCATTAAACTAAACAGCTTTATAGCTTCATTAAACAACCCAGCATTACCATAACTCCTCAACAAAGTGTTACAAAACCTATCTTCAATCTTAACACTCCCATTGGACCTTCTCTCAATAGAAAACAAAAAATTACGAGCAATATTGAGATTTCCATTACGACCCAAGATGTCTAGCATCATAAAATACGATCGGCTATCATGAGCGAACCCGTTTCTTGAAGCCCAGTTGAAAAATTCAAAAGCTTTTGGTGGGGAAGCAATAAAGCGAAGAACTTGAAAGAAAGTGGTTTTAGAAATTGAAGGGGAAAGAGAAAAAAGAGAAGATTCAAGTTCAGTTGACCAGGGTTTTGAGTTAATGAGTCTTGCCATTGATTTAGCTGTCTTGGATTTGTTTGAGGATTTTCTTGGCTCCTTAACATTATCAGCGTCCAGTTGTTCTCCATTGGAAGATGAGTAGTGCCTGGAATTGAGTAAAAGACAGATTCTTTTTTAGTTAAGATTGAGAAAACATAGAAAGAAAGGAGAGGCATGAAGCGGGAAATTTTGAGTTGCCTGAGAGCTAAGAGGAGTTGTGCTTGGTCTTGAGAGTTGACGTTGAAGAAGAATTGTCTTCCAAAGAGTGCCCGCGTCCGAGAATCGGCAATGGGGGTCATCGGGAATTATTTGTTATGCAGGAGGTGATGATTTCGAAGGATTTCTCGTATCTGTGGAGCGGAAGCTGGGAGAGTGCTGGTTTCGTTTTATTACGATTTTTGGAAATTTGCAACTTTTTTTTTTCAAATTAAAAAACCCAACTGGAGACCGGATTGTGAATCAAGAAAATCAAATGTCTGTCTAACATCCACCTATTCAAATCGGAGCCATGACACTCAGATCAGTGCAAGAATGGTGGGCCTGTTCTTACATTCTGATAAAAAAAAATGGTGGGCCTATTCCATTAGAAAGACATTGAGCTAGACTGGGGAAAGATCTACAGTAAATGTTTTAGTTTCACCAAAACTCGGCCCATTTATTTCCTTGTTACAGTCCAGTCCAAAGAAACAACGGACGGTCCAGAAATGTTGACTTTGAAAAATCGGAAGGTGACAATACGTTCATGCCAAAACAACCAATATCTTTAGATCGTAAGGCTGGAATCCAGCTAAGAAACCACTACTGTATTGTTAATCTAGATCCATTCAATATATTTTAGTAATTTATTAACCATGTGACCCGCTCTTTGTTGCAAGTCATGTCTTTTTTCTAGAAAAAAAAAATGAATATACAAGTTTTTTCATCAGGATTTTTATATAAAAATATTCATAATCATAAAAAAAATGTTTATATATGTATCTAATTAAATAAATTGATATAAATTCCTAAAAAAATAAGATACTTGATCAAAAAAATAAATACAAGAGGAAAGTGAAAAAAAGCACGATAATCAATTCTTAAAAAAGTAAATGGTTAATGATGAAATTAAAAAAATAATAAAATTTTAAAAAGAACATAAAAAGTATCAAATTCAACTAGTGTTGACCTTCAAAATCTGTGGATGTGTTTATGATGTTGAGATTGACCGCATAAAAAGCAGGCCTAAGAAAATAATGAATCAAAATTCTTGATATAAAAACACTAAGTAATAAACAGGAAAAAAATGATTTAAAAAAAAATACTTGAGTCAATCAGGGTTAATCTGCTAACAATATGACTTAAGTATAGAATTGTGATAACTTTATAAAAAGAAAATATAAAACAAAATTTTAAAAATTAATTTTAAAAAATATTGAATGATAAAATTGAAAATAAATCAATTTCATACAAGAACCTAAAAAAAAATTAAATTAACATGTGCTAAACTTCGAAGCTCGTGACCGTGATCAAGAGGCCGAGATCAATCCCATAGTAGGCAAAAAAAAGTAAAGCAAAATCTTAATAAAAAAAATAAGGAGTGAAATTGAAAACAAATACAATGAGAAAAGGGATATTAAAAGACTAAATAACTATAAGAATAAGAATAATAAAGATCAAATTTGACATGAAAATAAATTAAAATCAAATGCAATAGATGGAATTAAAAAAAAAATCATCTTCTAAAAGGAAAAAAAAACGATTAATAGATTTGATATAAAAATAAAATAAAATTAAATGATTAAGGATAAAATTAATAAAAAAATAAAAATCAAATAAAATAAATAAAAGAATACCATAATATTTTAGCAAGGAAATAAAAAAAAGAAAATAAAAGGCTCATCGGAGCCTAATAGGTGGTCCGTCAGAGACACACTGCATCACCGAATAAAGCAATGCTGTTATGAACGATGTAATTCTACCACCGCTCACTAACAACTTTTTTTATATATTTTATAATTTAGGAAGGATCAAATTACACTGTTCCTAACACATGTCCCCGGACGTTGGTATTGTAGCAAATACATGTAATTCTACCACCGCTCACTAACAACGATGGTATTGTAGTAAATACATTGTTCATCTAAAAAGAAAATATCAATAAAGTCTCCAGACGTTAGCTTAATCTTTTTTGCTCCAAATACCATTTACGTCATTACATTCTTCAAGAACATTTTAAAAATACCCATCTAATCCCATAATATTTACTAGTGACAAGTGTGTTTATTCAAAAAGACAAATATATTTCTACATAACAGCTTATTTAAGGATTTTTTTATAAGAAAATAGGATTTTCACTGTAGATTGTTAGAGTGAAAATCTTTTATTTTTTATATTATAGTTCATTAATAAAAATTTATTAATTTTATATTGTTTTCATATTTATTTTATCTTCAAAAATAAAACAAAGAGAAGAGAAGTTCCTGAATGGTGAAATTTGGATATGAAAGAGATGACATTTTTGGGGCAAAGAACTATTAAATCGAGGATCGTCAATCTAATTAAGGTACAATTTAATTATTTTTAATTCTACAAGGACCAATAAATAACTTGTTTTAAACTACAGATACTACGTAATAATTAAATCCAATAGTTTTTATTTATTTCAATTCTAGAAAATACCAACACTACTTTTTATTTATTCAGACACGTCAGCTTCTGGAGTCTTCCATAGCATCAAGTGCCACTCTTTTTCTAGTCGCCACAGCTTCTTGTCCGAAACAGAGGCTAATTTTGTTTCAAAAGGTGCGAAATTTGTGGATCACTCGCTCTCTCCCTCTCCGTCTCCGACCGGTAGGTGCATTTGCTGCCCTTGTCTCTGTGTTTCTTCCAAGTTTTATTTTGTTAGCTATAATGTAGTAAAGCCCAGGTTTCTGCCTGAATTTTCAGGAATTCTGATTGACCACTGCCCACTCAGTCAACCAATCGATCAACAATGACTCATATCCTTTGCTGACGATCAGTTTTGTGTTTCTCTTATCTCTTTATCTGTCTTTATAATAATTGGGATCTCGAATAATTTAAAACCTGTTGTGTCTAGTAAATTGTGCCCCCTTTGGTTTTGTGATAATTTTTGTTTGGCTTTAACTGAAGCGAACGCGGTAACCAAAGAGAAAGAGACCGTGAAAGGGCTCAAGCCAGGGCAGGCCATAAAACAAAGAATTCCAAAGAGGACGGACTAACACCTGAACAACGCCGCGAAAGGTTTTTTTTTTCATATATTTTTCTTATTCCTCTAAACATCTTTTAAGAAATTTGGTTCTTAATTTATGTTTTCTTGATTCGGGTTTGCAGAGACGCGAAGGCTTTACAGGAAAAGGCAGCGAGAAAAGCTGCGCAGGCAGCGGCTGGAGGGAATAATGTTGGAGGTAGAGTAGGTAAAAGCACTAAGAATTGATAGGGAGGCATAGAGATTTGTGTAGTTGGGAATGATTGTACAAGATCAGGTCTTGGTTTCTGGTTTTCTGGAGTGATGTCTCTGTCATTTGAGATTTAATAAACCATTTGTGTATTTCCTTGGAGAGCATTGATGTTGGCTTCTGAAGAACGTGTGGCTTATATCTGAGATGCAATGAAATTCCTATGTCCAGTTGCAGCTTTGTGCAATTCTTGTGTTCTCTGCCGTCTCCAATCTTTCCAAATGAATTACTGCAGCATTAGTTTTATGTTCAGATTGGGACAATTATTTTAATAATCTTTTTTAACCCTTGAACAAAACATGACTTGCAATGAGTTCTCTCTGCATTTATGAACCTAGGTTTACTCTTCACAAGCTTAATCATGATATCAGCCTAGCTGGTAATTTCTATCAGGAGAATTTGTTCTGAGATGAGTTGCCTGACTTTCCGTTAGCTGCTGTCTAATTGATTTATGTATTCAATGCACAGTCAATTAGCGTTTATCATGGCATTAGCTTAGCTGATACTGCGATTATACTATTTACCAGGAGTTTATGGTGTCTCATTTACCAACATACATTTCAGGACGAGATTGATTGAGGGACTTGATGCTGATAACCCATACTTTGATTTTGTAGAACGTGTTTCAAATTTATGCCAAAACAATTCAACAAATCGAGGGACATTGTTTGAGGGAATCTTTGAAAACCCAATTGAAAAAAAGATAATAAATGATGTAAAACTTGAAATTAACGAAGTCATAAAGAAAACAAGAAAGTTGGCCGCAAAATTTCCTGGAATGGACATCAAGAAGATGAAGTTTCCTAGATTATACTTGGGGGGCATATTGATAAGGACCCGCGAGGACAGTCTAGAGAGTGCATCAAACTTCTAACCGTAGCCTCAGTTTACAGAGTCATCTGCTCGACTTCAGTAGTTCAAGAGTTTAGCAAATGAATACCTAGCAGTGATGGTGCCTACTGATTTTCTGCCATGGACGTGCATGAAGAAAATTTATTCAACCATCAATGGTTGTGTGTCTGGAGGGGGTCATCAATGAGAGAACGTTGTCTCTTATCTATTCTTAGCTCCCAACTTTTTTATTTTTTCTCAAAGCCATCAATAACTTTGCTAAGCTCATTTCACTATTGGTTGGAAGGATCTTATCCGAATCATAACTTGAAATAGCACTGATCCCAAATCATCCAGACAAGTACTGCTACAGCATTTTATTGAGAGCTGAGAAAAATTGAATTCTAAAATCCAAAGTAAGAGACGTGAAATGTAACAGATGGTCTGAACTCTTGAACAAAACCAATGTAATCAAGAAAAGACTCGCTTGATCTAGATTTTCGTGTTCCTGGTATACCGCTTGAATGCTCCAATTTAAATGCCCCTTGTAAAATCCCAGAATCAGATTGAGAATAAAAGATCCCATGATTATGCAAATACTTCTCTCCAATCCGACAGTTTCATTGCTTCCCTTGTTAAAGTTAAAAAATGTCACTGTGCTGCTCATGGTCATCAGAGCAATATCTGTGGTATAGGGGCTGGAGGGACTTGTATACCACTGGCTCCTTTGTTAAAGCTTCAATGCTTCTCTAGTATTTTCCTGCCATGTTTCTCTAGTATCCACAACAATCATGCTAGTTGCTTTAGTCATATATTTGGATTTGGAATTTGGTGCCGTCGTTCAGTAGTAGGCTTGCCCACAAAATATCGAGGGCTCCCCGATAGGCATGAAGGCAAAGCAGAATACCTTGGTTTGTTGATGACTCGAGCATTAGTCACAGGTAAAAGGTTGAGATCAAGCTTAGGATGTGGATGTGAACTTGAGCTGTTGGGGGAAAATAGCAAGATATGGGTTTTGGTCTTTGGCCATGGAGATTCATGAAAGTAAATTTTAAGAGCATTAAAGGGGCTTTTTTCTTCAAAATAGCAGTCTCCAAATTTATTTAGGAAATTGAACAATTAAATAAAGAGAGAGAGATAGAGAAATTAACAAGGTCACACCAATCGCACTAGCATCATAAAATTGCGAATAAATTTTATTTTATTTTATTTTTTATAAATAAGTTAACAACTCATTCTTATCCTAATCTCCAATGATTTACTCTGAATATTAATAAACATTTAATCTGAGATAAGATTTTATCTAAAACTTGATAAAAAGATACTTTTATATGTATATAAAAAAATTATAAATTTAGTACTAACCCTTCTCTGGCTTTCAATGACTGCTAACCGGGGCTGGGTGGAAACGGAACTGAACAGTCTGTCAAAAACATTAGCTGAGCCTCGCTTCTATTTGGTTCACACATAAGTGAACCCATAATTCATTCGCTTCCACCAGATGACCCAGCTGTAAAAAAGTTTACTGTTTACAGAGAAGGCTAAATCATACAAAAACATAACGATTTCTACTCTGTTCTTTGAGCTACAACTGAGCGGCTATGGTATCAGAGGACAGAGCACAAGCCTCAAGATGATCGTCGATAATAATACCTGCAAAGATATCAGATGACATAAAATTGCTGGAACACACAAAAAACAGCGGGGGGGATACAGGTCTGTGTGAGAGAGGTCATACACGTAGATCTTTATTCCAAAAACAGAAGCATATTTTCGTACAAGACGTTCAACAGTATACCACTGTGAGCGATCTGTTCCATCTTGATAACCAATACGAGGCATGTGGATTGAGGCTACATGGAAAAGTCAGGAGATTATGTCAGATAATTCAAATATATATGAAAGAAACAAACAAGAGTAAGAACAAGCTAAATTCACACAGCCAAAGGCATAAGGAGATTATGTCAGATAATTCAAATATATATGAAAGAAACAAACAAGAGTAAGAACAAGCTAAATTCACACAGCCAAAGGCAGTCCCTGAACGTGAACAATCTGAGAATTCTGAAATTTGAATCATTTTTAATGATAATAAAGAAGGTTCTTATGAATAAGAGGACTGCCTCTCTCATCATGTTGATTGTTGCTCACTACTGCTCATGCTCGTCCTGGTTGTGCTTTGCCTGTGTTCTATGGACAATTGCATGCCAGCCTGCTAACTATATTTTCACATTGTTGGATGACTACAATAAATTCCAAACAAGAAAATCACTTGCATCTCTAAGCATCAACTCTTCATAGCAAGCAAGCAGACCAACTATTTCAATTTTCATTGTTCTTTTTAAAGTTTGCCATTGCGATGGAATACAACAGCATCAAAACAAACATTAGAAGAAACATACCTGAATTTTGAGCTGCAGCAAAAGACGCCTTGGACAGGCAAGTCTCCAAGTCAGGAATAGAGATCTCACTACGAGGCACTTTGCGCCTAGGATTATAAGATTGTACAACAGCCAAAGCAACCCACCGTGGAGTATCACCTTCCATGTTCTGCCCATCAGTATTCTCTGTGCAACAACAAACAGGTTAAATGAATTTATTCGAAGAACTATCCATCAATAATCAATAAGGAGGGGGGGGGGTCACGGGGTTTATTAGAGAAACCATTCACATCAGTATGTCAGACAGATCACCAGAACTTTCTGAAAGGAAAACAAATTACACCAAATAGTGATCTCATTAACCTAGCTAAAGTTTTGCTCATGATCATTCATCAGAACATTAAAGAAAACCAGTCACAGGGAGCTATAAAATTAAATTCAAGTAATTAAGTTCAAACATGAAGTTATAAAAATAATCCATTTGAAGCAATCTTTTGCACATCAGGAAGAAGCATAGCAAGGAACTTTGAGACCACCAGGGTAAACTATTTGATTAATAACTATATATATGTCATCTCAGCCAGCAGCTACCAGTTTCCATGATTAACAAATATTTACTAATCTCAACCACTCCACTCACAGCTAGAAGCAAAATTAATTAAATTTAATCACCATAAGCACAGATTGGACACTATATTTATAACAGGGAGTGGAGATGGAGAAGATCCCTCCCTGGTTAGGTACTCCATTTTCATGTTTGAAATTGCAGATCTAGTCATACTTTGTATTTGCTTTTTGCTCGCTCACTCACTACCTTTCCTTTTCCTTTTTAGTTCTAGAAGGATTGTTCTGCAAGGAACAAAAATATTGGTCACAATTAACATCAACCCCAGTAAGGAACATGAACTGAGGGATGAAAGTGGGGTGGCAATGGGGATGGCAGTATGAGAACAAAATGAAAATGAAAAAACCTATGCATGTTGTAGTGAATATGTTCGGTGATCCTGGAAGGTTACAACTGCCTCTCGTATCTATGCACATCACTTAAAATTTTTGAACCACCATTAATTATTGGAAAAGGCCAAATGGTAAAAATGCAGGAAGAGAGAATATGAAAGCTGACCAATAATTTTTACAAGATGGACATCACCAAGATGAAGGTCCCTAAATTCAGAGGCTTGTTGATATGCAGCAGGGATACTTGAAGACAGTTTGGCCAGTGCATCGAACATTCCTCCATGGCCCCAATTTCCTGACTCATCTACACAACTGCCAAATTAATACCAGAATCAGGCTAAGAGAAAAACTGATGATTACCAAGCAATATTCACACCCTTGTAACTAGTGCATTCTTTTCCCGTGGAGTAGATGGAAGTTCAACTTAGAACATGCCAAAACAGGATATTAACAGTTGTAACCATCAATGAGATGATGCCTAACCGCAGACTGAATTTAAATTCCATGAATACAAATGACACATTTTCAAATTCCATCTAAGGGAGTGCGAGCTGATTCTTTGGCTTGGATAAGTCCACATAAAAACAACTCTTCCATAGCCAATGTGCTGATTCTTTGGCTTGGATAAGTCCACATAAAAAACAACTCTTCCATAGCCAATGTCCCATTTGTAATTGCACCAACTACACGCTGCTTCGAATTGATCAGTTCTAATGTTAAGATTACTATCAAGTTGAAAAGAATGAGCAGAAAGGGATTGGTTTCGTGGTAAAACCTTACTTGTAACTGATAATGATTGGAAAAAATAGATGTTTGTAATTCTCAGAGTTTCAGATACCAAATCAGAGTAGGAAACCAAAGAAAGCAATTTCAAGAGTTTCAGAACAAAAGTAGAAGTAAGAAACAAAAGAAAAGTATCCATAATCATCAATAAGTTGCATGCCACAACAATGAAGAAGTAGACTGGAGGGATTTTCAGTATGTCTCCAAGGAATTACCTGAATATGACACTGGGCTCAGACGAGCAGAGCTTATCTGGATGTGTACAATCCCCAACAACAAAATGAACAAAACCTGAGTCTGACAATGCATCCCCATCTACAGGGTAGATGGGATCCCCAACAGATAATGAATGGTATCCAAGGGCCTCCCACTTTGACAACTTTTTCTCCTCTGCCTTTTTCTTTGCAGCCTCAAGATGAAGATACTTATTATCAGGCAAGTTCCTTCTATTTCCCAAATCCATAACCAGATTTTCATTTGATTGTGATGTTTCCTTGAATTTTTCAACCCATGATAGATATGATGCCTCATCAAGACCAGGATCATAGCTTGCAAGAGCAGATTCTCCTCCACTAACAAAATCAAGTCCTTTTTCTTGACCAATAGGATTGACCTCAAACTTTCTATCATCTTTGTCCAATATCTGGTCACATCGCAGAGCAATTACTTTCTGTGCCAAAGCTTTCAATTCTGAGGCATTTAATTCATTTGATTTTTCACTGTTGACCTCCGAAGGATCAAACCTATGCAACCCAAATATGATGGATCGCAAATCACCAGTTTCAATTCCTCCTGTTTCTTTTCTGTCCTCTTCCATGACATCATCTCCTACAACATCATGGCTAAGCTGCAATTTCCTCTTTGCTCTTTGCATAATAACCTACACTCGCACATTTTAAATTCAAAATGATAATATGAAAGGCATTATTAAACGTTAAAGGTTGAGTTATAAAACCTCACCTCCTCCACAGTATGCCTTGTAACTAAGTTTATTGACAGGACATGGTTCATTTGACCAATCCTGTGTGCTCGCTGCAAAGCCTGTTTGTCAACCTGAGGATTCCAATCTTGCTCATAGAATATAACCTGTTAATGAATGAGAGTTTATGAATGTTCAGAACACCATGTACAACTCCAACCAATTTTTTGAGAAATAATGGAGTCTACTTGGACAACCCATCACACTCTTTCAAGTTTTACCATATTATACTTAAAATTCTTTAGATGGAAATAAATATCACCATATCCAATCCATTCCATTGAAGTTGTTTTAATTAGAAGCAGATGCCACAAGTCTTGTAAAAACCTTCACTTCTTTCATAATCTTATATAGACCACTGAATTTATTAGCTATTAGAATCATATAGAACATTAGAAGTCAGTAAGAACCTTTCCAATTAAAGAAGCATCTACATGGAGAGCAAAACTTACGGTTCCATCATAAGGCATGAAAGAAATACGGTTATTAACAGAAAATGACAAATGGGAGCTTAAACTGTTACAAAAAGCCAAATCATGTCAGGAAAAGTATATGGATAAATAAAGAACAAAGTTTATCTCTCTTCGCCTCAGAAAATTGCATTTATAAATTTTCCTTGTCAAGGTCGGTATAGAAATGTCTATACATCTTCAAGTCCAGCAAGTTGTATCTGTTTATACTCAGGCAATTGCTGAGAAGTGAGAGAAAGTGAAAAACATGAGCTATTAGCATCAAATTAATTCATCTCAAATATGAGAATGGCAGGCGCACAGCTGAACATGTATCATATATAAGTGACATGCACATAGCATATTTGTCTCAGAAAACACTGAACCGGCTCTACAGGAAAAAAGACCACCCACCAAAAACAGAAAACATGTTCTCAAGCAAGATGAATCAATGAAAATCCGTCTTTAAACACTGCAGGAAAAGCTTCCAAGTAGATTGCTGATTTGTTTTGGAACTTTATGTGTCAGCATTTGTAAGGTTTATTTTCATTTTCCCTTGCCAGCAACTTTTAGCTGATAAAGTGTGTAGTTATTATTGTGATGCCAACTTTTTTCTTTGTTGGGCTTGTCAGAAATTTATTGTACCAAAGTTGGAGCCATTTATGCTTCTTTTTCTCTTTTATTTTGTACAATATCTTTTTGTTTCTCTCTCAACTTGAGGAACAGGTTAATGAGTTCATACGCCAGATGGTGATTTCTGAAAACTTCAAGAGATAACCCACCGTATCTGCAGCCACGAGATTCAAGCCAACTCCTCCAGCTCTTGTAGATATCATAAAAACAAAAGAGCTATTTTGATCAGATTCAGAACCAGACCTCCCTGACTGTCCACTAAAACTTCTTATTGCAGCAAAACGCTCCTCAGCTCGAACTGAACCATCAAGACGCTCATATGAATACTTTCGAAGCTCTAGAAAATCCTATATTACATGCCAATTATGTCATTAATAAATGTTCAAAATATACTGACATGCATAAACAAGCAGAGGCAATTACTTCAAATTCAAACATGTACCTGTAAAATGTCTAGTGTGTGTGTCATTTGAGCAAAGAGAAGCACACGATGTCCAGAATCATGTAGCTTCTCAAGTAGTTGGTCCAAAATTATAAGTTTCCCACTGGCCTGAACATGATGTCATAAGATATACAGAGATGACAGCAGGTTTCAATTAGTGGAATCAGAGATCAAGATCAGAGGCTTGCACAGGAGCCGAAGGAATTAACAAAATCAGAGAGGAAGCACAAAACTTGCCTCTTTTAGAGTAGAAAGTTTAGTTTTTTTTTTTTTTTTCCCTTTATGCCTCTTCAATTCTTTGTTTTTCAAGCTATATAAATGTGCAACCACTCCAAACTAAGCAATCGTTAATATTTCACACACTGCAAAATTATCAGACAGCAAGGATACCTGAAGCTGAAGTCATAAAATCAAGAAGACAGCAGGGACAGCAACAAGTAGGTTTCAAATAGTGAGATCAGAGATGCCGTGCAGAAAGATTGCATCTTTCAAAGCAGAAAATTTAAGCAATTCTTTGTTTGCTTTTAGAGTTATGGGAACGTAGTAAAAATCATAGATAGAGCACAAGTACTTGCCTCTTTCAGATTTAAACAATTCTTAGTTTTCTTATAGAGTTATGAAACGTTAGTGAGATCAGAGATATAGCATAAAGGACTGCCTATTTCAGACCAGAAATTTAAGCAATTCTTTGTTTGCTTTTAGAGTTATGGAAAAAAACCAAATAATTCAAACTCGATTTTCATTACTTTTGATATATCAAACAGTTGCAAGATAACAAGACTACATGAAGTTCAAGTTAATTAATACAAAGAGACATCAGGGGAAAAGGAGTTTTTCATTATCAAAATTGGATATTCAGTATAAAGGTTTGCTTCTTCTATACCAAAAAGTTTACGTGAACACGGTTTTTTTGTTCATGTTTGTTTCTTTGCTTTCAAAGTTATGGCTACACACAACTCATTCAGACTAGCATTTTTTATTTTGGAGATGAAAACAGGTGCTTATTAACATAACATTTCATATACCACAAAACTAGTAGACATAGAGGTTACCTTAACTAGGTGTTCACCCTCTTCATATGGCTCAGGCTCAATACCAGGAAAGAGGTAAGGGTGGCTGCATGCTTTTCTTAGTTGTATTACCTGGACCAAAGAGACAGAATTAATGGCTGAAACTAACAGAATATTCAATTCAGAAAAAACATCATTCTATTTCAATTAACTAGAGCAGAAAGGCAGTCTGGCGTGGCAAGTTCGCTACAATGCTCAAGTCCAAGATGGAGATGCTAGTATACCATATTCTGCAGAGATTGATGATTGGAAGCTGAAGAAGACAGCGCAAGAAGTTTTGGAAGCTCCTTCCTCAATATTGAGGTATAAACTTTCTTTTGCAGGCTGACCAGTGGAGCCATCCTATCAAGACATATAAAAATTGTAGTCTTTTTAGGGGAGTTCCCATCATAAGACACCAGATGCTCAGTCTTCATAAGGTAAGACATCTTACACAGTAATCTCAGTCAATGATGGCAGCACTAGGTTTCCACATTCTATAAGCCTAGATTTTGTTCTTCGAAGCATGAAGGATTTCAATATACTTTTTAAAGTCTTGAACTGCCGCTTGACCTTTGTTGCATCATGATCTGTTCAAAAGCAACAGGTTTAACATTCTTGCAAGTATGGAAAACCTCAGCTTTTGTTGTATTCAAGAGAATCAACCCAAGATTCACAGCAGAAGCAGACAAAAAGAATTAAATAATAATTTTGAAGCTCATAAACCTTGAAGGAATTGAGAATAACCCAGAGTAATGCACATCAATTTTCTGCTTTTTTTCCGAATCAAAGGCCAATCTCAGATATAGATTTTAGCTCCAAGGTTTTGCCGTAAACTATTGACAGTTCCTTGAAAGAATATTGCAAATGTAACTTTCAGAAACACAGAGGAATGATCCCATACCAAGTCCAGATATTATCTCACTTTGTTTCAAAACTCAAACAATTTCTCTTTTGAAAACCATTAACTTGGGAGTTGGGTGTATTCAGTATGTAGAGGACCTTAGCAGATCTGGGTCAATGTTCTATTCAGATGAATGATGATGTTACATTAGTCACTAACCTTTTGATAATGAACTGACTTGACCACGCATCATATACTATATACTTTTCAAGAAAAACTTTCCAATCCATGATCTCCCTTCTGTAATATTTTAGAAACAATCGGGGGGTGATCCACTAAGATAAGAAGAGAGATTATGATACATTGAGGGGCCATCAAACCATGTGATCTCCTAAGAAGAATACCAATATCAAGGGAAAAAATGAGGATATAGAAAATTACAAGAATACAAAGCCTGGTTTCAGGAGAAAGTTGACACTTAAATACACACTTAGACCACGTAAAAGGAGAAATGACCTGATGAAGCATCAGCAGCTTCCCTGAACGTGGAAAGGAACTGATCCAGGGTTCCAAAGACTAAAGGCATACAAAAATGCATCAGAGCCCAAAGTTCAGTGAGATTATTCTGGATGGGTGTGCCAGTCATCAACAACCGTCTTGGCATGAGGAACTGGTCTATGAGAACATTATAAAGAACCTGTCCTTATTAAATTTTTGAAACAAAAAAAGAAACTCTTCAAGTCTAGCTCAAGAAGTATAAAAGGAGAGGCACAGAAGCAATTTATAATATAAACATATTTTTTTGTTATTGCACCATGGTAGCATAAATAGCTTGAAACCATCACCACTATAGGAATTTATGTTCACGTTTATGAGAAGACACTGTGTGATAGCTTGAACATACACTCTTAGGATTTTTAAGTCTTTGAGCTTCATCAACTATAGCATAGTGCCATGGAATCTGTGACAAAAATTCTTGATCCACTAATGCAATGTCATATGTTGTCAATAGCACGTCAAAAGGCAACAATGATACCTGTAAACAGCCAACATATCAATTTAGATTTTAAAGAACTTCAAACTAGAACCCAGACACATGAAAAAAATATAAGGAACAGGATAAAGTAACAAATTATATCATTCCAGTTAGTAAATATGCATTACAAGATTCCAAACTCACGTTGGATGATGAAGGACTCTCTTTCACATGTTCATGTATTGTCTTGCGCAAACTGCGCCGGTGTTCTTTCTCACCGACATACCTAAGGACTTTCAGTTGGGGGGTGAATTTGTCTATCTCTGACACCCATCCATCTGTCACACTTAAAGGGCACAACACCACTGCATACAAATGGATAACAAGCAAAATTGTGAATCAAAGTCACTACCAGAATAGATACCCTAAAGTCTTCGAATCAAACAAAAGGCTTTCTTAACTCACAATATGGTCCAGGTGACTTCTGATGAACCTTCAAATAACTTAAGAAAGAGATGGCTTGCAAGGTCTTCCCTAATCCCATCTGCCAGCAAATATCTTCAATTCAAAACATAATGAACAGAATCACACTGCCATTGCTATTATCATGCTCATCTGTTCTACTTGACTGAATAATGAGGCACGTGAAGATTACTAAAAGTAATGAGAAAAATAAGGACTTCTTTAACCATTGTGTCAGTGATGAGAACGACAAAACTCCATCAGGGTTTCAGCTGTAAATTTAATTACTTCACAAACCCAACAAGATGTTACAATATGTTATGAGTAAATTCAGTTATAAGAGATGCAACAATCAATTATCCAATACCAAGCCAGTTGCAAAATTCTAAGAGTAAATAATACAGTCCCCCTAAGATCTGGCACTAGTAAACTTTCGAAAAATTCAAAAAAAAAAGGACATTGAATAACTACAGGGAGATTTATCTGAAGCTTTAATTGACAATTGAAAGCTAGATTTTTTACTTGAAAAGTTTTGAGTTTCGCAGGTCTGTGATTACCTAAAGGGCCAGGCCATACTCAAATGAAAAAAATAATGACGGTCACAAATAATCTCTATATTACTTGATTTTCACATGTTTAAAAGTAAATATCAGGTATCAAGATAAATTTAAGACAATTTCAGGTTTCCTTCAATATAAAGGCTTGAAAACCATTCAAGTCCTCAAGCGATGTACCTCATCTCCTGCAAATACAATACCAATTCAAGAGTCACTCTAATGCGCGTTAAAAATAAAACAGCATATAATTAAAGTGAAACCCTAGACTCCTTTTCAAATTCACAAAATTGAATATATCAAATCAGACACCAAGCAATACTGGAAAACCCTGATTTCTTGTATTCTTGAGATTTTCAATTAGATTCTATCAGATTAAAAAATAGAAGTGAAAAAATAAAATCCTACCGAGGATAACATTAACACCGAGGTGATATCTCTGTATAAGCCACGAGATGCCTTCAAGTTGGTGAGGTTTCAGCGTCGCCGTGACGCCGATTTCTGTGGCGTCAAAAGGCGAAGTTGCATAACCGCTTTCTCCGTGTGATTTCGATTCGATGATCATTGTGGCTGCCGCGAGCCTCTGCTCATAATTCATCCCTCTCGGTCTCTTTGAGAGTAGCCGTTGTATATCGAAGACTGGCTTGAAGGGGACGCGAGGGAAATAAAAAAAAGCCGGTTTGGTTACGTAATGACGGTTCTAGCCTTATGAGTAAGCATAAGGTCGTGGGGTTATTCTTGGGATTTTGCGCGGCGTGTATATGGATCGTGAGTCTGCGTGCGTGCCAAGCTAAAGCCAAATATTGACTGCATCTAGGAAACTTTTCTCTAGTATGTGAAATTTTTGTTTAAAGGATTATGAAATATGACAGCTGTCAGGTTTTGATTTGAAGATTGATTGGGAAATTTTTGGATTATTTGTTTATTAAGTTAATTTTGATCAGTTAATTTTATTAGAAAATGATATTTTTAAAAAATACTATAAGTCTGTTTGATAAAAAGGATAGTTTTTATGTTTTTGGAAAAATCACATAAATAATACGTTGGTAGTGTTAAAAAAAAAAGACTTCCATCACGGTTAATATTGTCACTCACGTCGTCGTCGTTAATATTGTCACTCACGTCGTCGTCGTCGTCGTCGTCGTCGTCGTCGTCGTCGTCGTCGTCGTCGTCGTCGTCGTCGTCGTCGTCGTCGTCGTCGTCGTCGTCGTCGTCGTCGTCAAAAAGAAAACTCTTAGATTTATTATTCAAAAATTTGTTCATAAATACTATAATGAAAATAACATAAAAGTCTGTCGCTAGACATTTTACCAAATAAAACCGTGCAGTTCATATAGAACTTATTAGTAAAATACCCCTATAGGGGGGTAAAGCTCAACAGAGTGAAATGGGTTTTTTATGAGATGAAAAATGAAACCTATATCAATAAATAAATGAGGTCTAACCTTGGCTAATAAGACAATAAAATTAAGACTTTAATGTTGTTTTATAGTCCGTATTAATAATAGCATGTATATAATAATCTAGTTTGTATCATTTAAATTCTTAAGTGTTTTTTAGTCATTTATTATAAATAATACTTTTAATAATAGTTTTAACTAAACATATAATTTATTTAACCAAACAATAATTAAAAGTAATTTTTTTAAATTTAATTTTTTTAAACCGTAACCGTAAAAATTAACACAATATCAAACATGCACTAACTCATCTGAATTTAACTGGAATAGTTAAATTATAAAAAATTAATCAAAATAAAACCGAATTAATATTTTATTCGATTCAATTAGAAATTTAACTCGGATAAAACTTTTTCATCCTAGAATTTTCAAATCAGGACATATTAATAACTCTACAAAATATAAAGAGTTCAAAGTTTAATAATCGGTAACAGTAATTTATCAAGACCAACCCAGTTCATATTTATTTTTCAAATCGGCTATTGTATCAACTTTAAGCTACTTCATGCTTTTCCAAGTGATTGGAAAAGGATTTGCTCTCTGTTATAATTTATTCCATTTTTTATTGAGTAAAATTTGAGTCGAATTTACTTGGTACATGTAAATAATAAAATAGATAATTTATTGCAAGGTTAATGAAATTTATTTTAATTGACTTTTATATTAATTCTGGTTTTTATTTTTTTAATTATTTGTTTTTCATTTTTTATTAAATTTTTTTATTTATTGGATTTCTTTTATCTACCGTGATGAAATACAAGTAACTGGAAGAGGTGGATAATGTAAGAAACTTAACTTATCCTTGAATTATTTTGGTGAATTTCTAGTACACTTTTTTAGATCGACCGACAGCATGTCCATTACTTGTACCAACACAACAAACATCTATCAAAATCAGTAATTTTCATTGGCACTATCTTTTCATTTGATTCCACATGATAAAAAAAACTATAAATAATAAAATATTTATTAATGGTATTTTTTATTTTTATATTTTTAAAAACTTTAATTTTTTATATTTTTTTCTTTGCTTCAAAATAATATTTTTTTTAATATTTTCATGTCATTTTAATGTATTAATGTAAAATAATAAATTTTAAATAATAATAATATTTAAAATTTATTATTTTGATATATTATAAATTATTTTTACATTTTCAAGTAAAATATATTTTGAAAAATAACCACAATCATATTCTTAAATACTATCCAGGTTTAGAACTTGATTGGGGTTCAGTGTGATTTTAAAAAAAATATTTTTAAGTTGTTTTTATATATTGATGTTAAAAATAAAATTTTAAAATAATAATAAAAATATTATTTAAAATATTTTAAAAAATAATTTATATAATATTACCATTAATGTACTTAATTTCTTAGAGGGGGAGGAAGATTACAAGATAAAGCAAGGTCACGTTGCCGATAGTCACATGAAAAATGAAAATGTGAGTAGTCTGCATAATTTTAGAGTTTGTTTGAAATTGTAGTGTGATTATTTTTTAAATTTTTGCATATTTTTTATTAATTAAGGGTGTTTTAAGGTGTTATTATTTTTTAAAGTGTTTTTTATTTAAAAATATATTAAAATAATATTTTTTATTTTTTTAAAATTATTTATGATATTAACATATTAAAATAATCTAAAAACACAAAAAAAATTATCAATTTGAAATATAAAAAATTAAAAGGATTTAAATTTTTTTAAAAATATTTTTAAAACATAAAAACAAATATAGCATGATGCAAAACAAAAATCACCACCATTGAAAATTAAAAAGTGATAGGCACACAGGGCCACACAATTCAGCAACAACAAAAAAAAATAAACAAGTAAAAACCACCATAAAACTGAAGAAATTCCTTCTCTCCATTCTCACTGAAGATTAGTTGACAACATTAATTTTGAGTTCCTTCTCACAATTAATGCCATCCGGTCCATGCTCCCATGTTCAATTCGTTCACTTACAGTAAATTTAATGAGACAGTAAAATTAAGATTTTATTGTATTTATGATGTATTAATAATTGCATATATATATATACACACACACACACACACACAAACACTCTAATTTGTAACATTTAAATTACTACATATATTTTTAATCATTTTATTATAAACAATACTTTTAATGAATGTTTTAATTAAACATATAATTTATCTAATTAAATAATAATTAAAAATAAAATTTTTAATTTTTAAAACTCATAGTCATAAAAGTTAATATAGTGCTAAACACGCACTAACTATTATGGTTTTAATTAGAACAATTAAATTACTAAAAAAAAAAAACTAGTTAAGATTAATTAAGTTTTATTGGATTAATATTTTATTCAATTCATTAATTTGGATCAAACTTTCTCATCCTACATTTTTCAAATCAACCTATCAACCAGGCTGCAAAATATATAGAGTTCAAAGTTTAATAATCGGAAACAGCAATTTATCAAGACCAGCCGAGTTCATATTTATTTTTCAAATCGGCTATTTTATCAACTTTAAGCTATTTCATGCTTTTCCAAATGATTGGAAAAGAATTTGCTCTCTGTCATAATTTATCCCATTTTTTATTGAGTAAAATTTTACCCGAATTTACTTGGTACATGTAAATAATAAAATAGATAATTTTCAGCAAGGTTAAGAAACTTATTTTAATTGATTTTTATATTTTATTTATATTTTATTATTTATTTTTTTTCTCAATTGAATTTTTTTATTTATCAAATTTAATATCTATTTTTTTATTTTTTTATTTTAAATAATTTACAAATTTGATTTTTTTCAATTTCATCATATTTCAGTTTTTTCTATTTATTATATTTGGTCTCTTTGATTGCTATTTGTTTTATTTAAAATAATTTATAAGATTATATTTTTTTTCAATTTCATCACCCTTTAGCTTTTTTACCTATTAGATTTAGTCAATATTCTTTTAATAAACTTAACAAAAAAATTTAAAATATTAATAAATTGTTTTTCCAGTTCATTTCCTAAAACATAACCAAATATTAAAAAATATCTTTTAATTTATTTTTTATGATATTATCAAATATCAAAAAATAATTTAATTTTTATAAATTCACTTCTCATGAAAAAATAATTTTTTAAAATAAATTATTTTCTAGCAAATAAATCTGTGTAAAACTAAAAATTATGAATTACTCTTTTTATGATCGCTTGTGAGTATAATAATAAAAAAAAGACTAGTTACAGTATAGGTATTTCATAAAAATTCTTGTATCGAGATTAGATTTTAATTATTTATTATGATTTTATTTGCTAGTATTAAATGTAAGATACCAGTTTCTTGTTGACTTTTAATATATATATATTTTTTGCACTGTAAACATAAATCATTTACCATTCATCATCCAACATTTTTATTATTAAGTAATACTTTAAAAGACATGGGTGTGGGAAAACTAATGTAGCTTTCCCACACCTATTATTATTATTATTATTATTATTATTATTATTATTATTATTATATTATATATTAAAATAAAATGAAACGTTAAATTGGTTTTTTTAATTTTTTTAATGAATTTTTTTGTTTGATCCCGGGTTTGATGGGTTAGTTTGGTATAACGAGTTAACCCGGATTTTTTTTAATTAATTTTTTTCACTTAATTTAGTTTATTAATATTAAATTTCTTTATATTTAATTATCAGATTTTTATGACACGTATCCCGGACTTGACGGGTTAACTTGGTTTGACAGGTTAACCCAATTAATTTTGGGTAAACCCGTCAATTGTCTTTTTCTATTTAGTTATCAAACTTTCATGACATGAATCCCAAGTTTGACGGGTTAACCTGGTTTGAAGGGTTAACCCAGTTAATTCTGATTTTTTTTCTTTTTAATTAATCTATTTAATTATCACATTTTTATGACACGACCTTATAGCCAGACCCACATCCAATGCTCTAGGGTCTGGTGTTGCAGTCAGGCTTACTTAAACTTAAATCATGTAAGTTTAATGTTATTATTAATATTATAAATAGTATTATTGGGTCAAGCATTGCAGCTAGATCCAAGGCTTCTGGATATATTTTTGTAGAAAGACCTAACATTCTTAGATCTTAGCATTTTTTGATATTTTTTATGCAAGAAAAAAAAATAACCCGTGGCGTATACCTTTGTGTTTTTTTTTTCCTTTTCCTTTTTCTTTTTAAGTCTTTTACTTTGAATAGCACGGTGCAATCTACAGTGAAAAAACTTATGCCTTTAGTTTATTTTTTTGTCTATAGTTTCTTAATATTAAATTTTTTCTGTTTAATTATCAGGCTTTCATGACACGGATCCCAGGTTTAATGGTTTAACCTAGTTGATTTAGATTTTTTTTTCTTTATTAGTTTTTTCCTTCCTATAGGTATTTTTCTCTTTGTTTTTTCTTTTTAATTAATCTTTTTTTTTAAATTTAGTTCATTAATATTAAATCTTTTTTCTATTTAATTATCACTTTCATGACACGAATCTCAGGTTTGACGGGTTAACTTGATTTGACGAATTAACCCAATTGATTCAATTTTTTTTCTTTTTTCTTTCTGTTGGTTTTTTTCTTTGTTTTTTTCTTTTTAATTAATCTATTTAATTATCACACTTTTATGACACGACCTTGGAGCTAAACCTACATCAAATGTTATTGGGTCTGGTATTGCAGCCAAACCCACTTAAACTTGGGTCATGCAAGTTTAATGTTATTATTAATATTATAAATATTATTCCTAGGTCAAACGTTACAGTCAAACTCAAGACTCTTGGGCATAGTTTTGCAGAAAGACCTAATACTTTTAAATCTTAATTTTTTTTTATATTTTTTATGCAAAACAAATTAACCTGCGGCATCGCGCGGGTCATATAACTAGTGTAATACCCTAAAAGGCGTCCCCACACTTGTACTCTTATATATTATAATTATACTTATAATAATATAATAATAATAACATATACTAAAATACTCTGACCTATTTTTTTTTCTTTTTAGTTTTTAATTTTTTTTTTCTTTTTTTGCTGTTTTTATTTAATTTTTTTTGTGTTTTTTTCTTTTAATAATTTTTTTAATTTAGTTTATTAATGTTATTTTTTTATTTAGTTATCAGATTTTCATGACATGGATCTCGAGTTTGATGGGTTAACTTGGAATTTTGTTTTTACTTTGTTTCTTTTTAATTAATTTTTTTCATTTAGTTTAGTTTGTTAATGTTAAATTTCTTTCTATTTAATTATCAGACTTTCATGACACGTATCCCGGGCTTGATGGGTTAACCTGATTTGACGGTTTAATCCAGTTAACACGTCAATTTTTTTTTCTATTTAGTTATCAAACTTTCATGACGCGAATCCCAGGTTTGACGGGTTAACCTGAGTTGAAGGGTTAACCCAGTTAATTCAGATTTTTTTTCTTCATTAGTTTTTTTCTTCCTGTTGATTTTTTTTCTTTGTTTTTTTTCGTTAATCTATTTAATTATCATACTTTTATGACTCGGCCTTACAACCAGACCCACATTCAAGGCTATTAGGTCTGGTGTTGCAGTCAAACTCATTTAAACTTAGGTCATGCAAGTTTAATGTTATTATTAATATTATTTTTGAGTCAAACGTTGCAGTAAAACCCAAAACTCTTGGATATAACTTTACAAAAAGACCTAATATTTTTAAATTTAAATTTTATTTTATTTATTTTATTTATATTAAAAAATTAACTCGCGGCGTTGCGCGAGTCATCTAACTAATATCATAATATAGCAAGAGCTTGAATTCAAACCCAGGTTAAAAAGCTAAAAATGCAAAAATCTAATTCCTTGAAATCTCTAAAAAAGTTTTTTAAAAAACAGAGGAATTATATCTAATAGCCATCAAGTTCAGTTGGGCAATCCTTTGGAGAAGATGGAGGGGTACCAATGTTTCTGAAAGGAGTGGATCAGTAAAAAGCCTAATTTTCCTACCATTTGCATCCAAAGCACGAAACATTCCAAGCCGAGAATCCACTGGTGTCTAGCCAATAAAAAAGTGCAGTATTTCCAGCTTCAGAAACACGGTCGAATAATATTCAAATCAAAGTTTGCTCGGAAGCCCATGCACATACATATTCTGAATGTTTTTAAATCGGTAGTGTCCAACAAGGGCTCAAGTTGAAGATGCGCTCATCAGATTCCACAATAGACGGCTAAAGCAGAGGATGCTCCCTTTCTTGTCGTTGTCTGGGCAGTATCATGCCAACAACACCAGAGAGTATCAAACTCCTCATCATTGTCTTTGTTAGTGCCTTAATCGAGTATTCTTCTTAGCACAAATGAGCTCAAACCACTAGGAAATTACTATAGTTGCCATTATCGTAGCCAAGCACTTCGGAATTCTAAGCACCACAAAGCAACTTGGAGCCTATGACTCATGAGTTTATTAATTTTTATTTCCCCTGTTAGACCCTCCAAGCTCGTCAAAACAGAGCAGGGGAAAATAACAAAGTGGAGGATAACATAAAGGACTCATGCCATTGCGGCTTTTTTATCTAGATAGATGCTCTTAGAATAAGTTAAAAAAACAGAGCACAAAATTATATAAACAAGACAATGTGTCTGCCATTCAGTGTCCAAATTTCTTAACGTCCTCCATCATGGCCCCACCAGCAAACCTACCCCACCATTAACATATTGGAAGATCGACCTTAAACCATGCAAACTTCATGACTGGCAAATCCTATATATATTCGAACCCCGTGACAACTTAATCATCACACACCTTCGAGAGAAAAAAAAAAAAAAACGTATCTCACTCGCTTCCAAAAATCCCTGGCTCAGAGAAACAACAATGCAAGCAAGACCATACCATACAGCTCCCACGAGTTTCCCTTCACCGAGTAAACTCCCTCGATTTCATCGAACTCCATCGCCGGCTAAGATTAAAATACCTAGAGTCATATCCATTTCCACCCCGGATACCGCTGATCATGCCTCAAGCCGTACATCCCTGGATACTATAGATGATCACGTGGCTGCTTTTTGGGACTACCAATTCTTATTCGTGTCACAAAGATCAGAGACAACCGAGGCAGTAACGCTTCGAGTTGTTGATGGAGCAATCCCATCTAATTTTCCATCCGGCACGTATTATCTAACCGGTCCAGGGCTATTTACAGATGATCATGGCTCCACGGTGCATCCTTTGGATGGTCATGGATACCTTAGGGCATTTAATATTGATGGAGTCAGTAGAGAGGTCAAGTTCATGGCTAGGTACGTAAAAACAGAGGCTCAAGTCGAGGAACACGATCCAGAGACTAACACGTGGCGGTTTACATATCGTGGTCCGTTTTCTGTGTTAAAAGGAGGCAAGAGACTTGGTAATACCAAGGTGATGAAAAATGTGGCAAATACTAGTGTGTTGAGGTGGGGTGGTAAGCTATTGTGTTTGTGGGAAGGTGGGGATCCTTATGAGATTGAACTAGCGACGTTGGATACTACTGGGAGGTTTGATATGATCAACGGACATGATTCATCGATGGATAATAGAAGTAATGGTGGTGATACATGGGATATAGCCGCTGGATTATTGAAGCCAATTTTACGTGGTACGTGTTTTTGCTCTTGGCAAGTTGATTAATATTTAATTTTGATCAAAGAAAATAATCATCATTTATACACTAAATTAGAAGGTGTTTCCATCAATATTATTCTTTTATATAAAAGGAGTAAAATGATTATTCTCATCATAAAAAAAAAAGAAAAAAAACGACTCGAAAAAAAAATTCTAATTGATATTTATTTTTCAGTGGTTCATAATAAAATAATTAAAAGAGAATTTTATTTCTAAACACATGGTATTTTTTTATAAAAGGTGCAAACATGTAATTAACACTCTACATAGTTTTTGATTTTATTTTATTCACTAGCTTACTTGATTTGGTGAAATAGTCTTAATTCCACTTGACAAAATAGCTTCCAAAATCATTAGGTAAAAAATGGCGCGAACCTCTTAAACTCAAATTGAGGTAAATGGTTAAAAATCCTTGAATTTTTAAGGAACTAAAAAGCAGCCCCTTTGATTGAAAACGCCCCGTATTAATCTCTACATTTCAATACTCAGTTCCTCTTTTGTTTAGTTACCAAGAATATGTTGATTTAACGCTTCGGATATAATTGAAAAAGTAATAGATCTGTTAATAAATTAATTATTAAACTTGGTAAAATATTAATTTTTTTTTTATTTTTAAAAATAAAACACACTTTTAAAACATAAATGAAAATAAAAATTACCGAAACACCCACTAAAAATACAGTAACTAATTTTATTTTTTAAAAAAACACATGAATTAAATTATAGTTTATTTAATAATTCTCAACTCAACAGACCTTCTGAGATGCATCCACTTAGAGACCTGACAGAGAAATCATCTTCTTATAATAAATTTAAAATTATTTATAAGAAATCTAGAAGACAGGTTGGTACAGTATGGATTATTGGATTTTGTGATTAATAATCAAGACTTAAGAGAGTGTTTTACACGAATTCTAATTTTATTTCTAGATATTTTTAAAAAATATTTTTTTATTTAAAAAATATTGAATTAATATTTTTTAAAATAATTTTAATTTATTAATGTTAAAAATAGAAAAAAATAAGAAATGTTTTTTTTTTTTAAAAAACACCGTATAACATTGATTGTCAAACATCCTCGTAAATATATTCTCTGATTCTTAAATTCCAAAGGCAAGCGACAAATCCTTGCCGAACGAGTCACAGTTACCAATGCCTCGGACGTTCCAAGAAACCATGTTTCAGATAAAAACATAAATACAGGGAAAATGACTCTGTCTATTCCTGCGTAGGAGGTCAGTTTTCGTTTTAGATTCAGTCTTTGATATATGTTTAAAGATTTAATTAATTCTTATATTTTATATTATTCCCTAATTATAATAGATATTTTCATTTAACTTAATAAAAATGAGAAAACTACAATTTGAGCGTTCAGTTTTTAGAATAATGAGACAAGAAATTAACCGACAGCATGTAGTTTATTCTCATTAATATTCAAGTTGGCTATAGGATACAGGAAGATTCGGGGTGAGCATTAACTGAATTATGAATATTTTATAAACTTCACACGAAATTAACCACATCAAATTGTTAGCTTTTTTGTTTTGATAGTTTTGATTAATTTTTTTCTAAAAAATCAGTTTAATTTAAAAAAAATATAATTTTAACCGCGTTTTCAAATACTATCTAATATAAACCATTGGGGTGGCTAAAGATTTTACTGATAGATTAAAGGAAATTGCAGAGGGTTAAATATTAATGTTTGCGTTTTTGCTGACTATAGGAGTGTTTTTCTCTTGTTCTGAAAAATTACCTGCACAGGAGTGTTTAAAATGCCACCAAAGAGATTGTTGTCCCATTACAAGCTCGATGCTAAAAGGAACAGACTGATCACTGCTTCATGCAATGCCGAGGACATGCTACTGCCCCGCAGTAATTTTACTTTTCATGGTAAATAATGTTGAGAATGGCAGTAATTTTATGCTTAGAAATAAAAATCTCATCTAGTGATTGTTGATTAACAATTTGTCCTTTCCAGAATATGATGAAAATTTCAAGTTGTTGCAGAGACAAGAATTCAACATTCCCGATCATTTGATGATCCATGACTGGGCATTTACAGATACTCATTACATATTATTCGCCAACCGCATTAAGCTTGATGTCGTCGGTAATTATCTGCGTGCAAAGAACATTAATGTTATCTTGTCTTGTCTTCAATTATAATGGAAACAGTTAGTATTATAGTGTTAGATCGGGGATTGATTTGGAAAAGGGTTTGGGTCATTAAATCTTCAAGTCAATTATTATAGTTAAAATAATGCTGTTTTTTTTTTTTTCCCTTCATGTGCTGTCTTAAAGAATTGCTATGGCACAAGTGACTAGAGATCACAATAGCATTAAATTTGCATTTTGTAGGCAGATACGATTAATTACTTAGCAATACATAACCTGGATATTGCAGGATCAATGACTGCTATTTGTGGACTATCTCCGATGATATCAGCTTTGTCAGTGAATCCTAGCAAGTCTACCTCTCCCATCTACTTGCTTCCTCGATTTCCTGAGAAATCACCCAGCAATAGAAACTGGAGAGTGCCAGTGGAAGCACCTTCAACAATGTGGCTACTACATGTTGGCAATGCTTATGAGGCCAAAGATGTCCATGGAAATTTGCAAATTCAAATACATGCTTCCATTTGCTCCTACCAATGGTTCAATTTCCAAAAACTATTTGGTGGGTGGTTTTTGAGCACTTATTAATTAAGATTATCTCGGAAGTAAAGAGAAATCAGCGTAGTTTTTTGAAGTTAAAGCATTTTGATGTTTCAAGTAAGAATCTAGACAAGTACTCTTGACAGAAACTGTGATATCTTTGCAATTGGACAGGATATAATTGGCAAAATGCTAAGCTAGACCCTTCTGTTATGAACGTGAAGGAAGGTGGGGATGAGCTACTGCCCCATCTTGTTCAGGTACTCTTCTCTCTCTGTGAATAAATCTGTAAGGGATTGAAATGCTTTAGTTTCATGCACGAGGGAAAAAAGAACAAGATGCAGAGCCAAGATGATTTTTTCAAAATTTCTACAAGGATGGTGAAAACTGTGAATTTCTAATTTTTCTGAGCAACCACAATTGTGGAACTATCCTCGACCTAAGATATTGATTTATATATAATGCAGGTTTCTATAAATTTGGATGCTGATGGGACCTGTCAAGAAAGCAGCGTGGAACCCTTGAATCAATGGATCAAGCCAGCAGATTTTCCTGTCATAAATCCTGACTTCTCTGGTAATAAAAACAAATATGTTTATGCAGCAAGTTCTTCAGGCTCACGCCAAACATTGCCGCATTTCCCTTTCGATATGGTGGTGAAGCTAAACTTGTTAGACAAATCTATCCATACATGGACCGTTGGTGCGAGGAGATTTATCGGGGAGCCTATATTTGTTCCAAAAGGGAGGGAAGAAGACGATGGATATCTTCTGGTAGTGGAGGTGAGAAATCAATCCGCACTCAAGAGTCTTTTTCCGATGTTCTTCCACAGCATTACTGAAAAAAAAAATGAAATACAAGATTTTTGCATGTGTTTTAATGCAACTTTGCTGCACATTCTTGCTGTTTTGCAGTATGCAGTTGCAATACAAAGGTGCTATCTTGTAATTTTGAATCCGAAGAGGATAGGGAAAGCTGATGCACTTGTAGCAAGATTAGAGGTCCCCAGGCATTTAAATTTTCCACTTGGTTTCCATGGTTTTTGGGCCAACGGTTCTTAATCCAATCAGTTAAAAATGCTATATTCTGAGATCATCATTTTAATCAACATAGCTGTGATATTCATTCCTACAGACCTGGTAGATTCCTGGTTAAGCAAATGATATCTATGTATGTAGATGAAATCAATCATAGAAGATGTTAGTACATCAAATATCTGTGTTTTTTGGATTTTAAAGTTTAAATGAAAGTGATTCATACTAGGTTTGTGAATTTACGAAGCCAACCCTAAACTACATCGTTTTGAATAATTTTTTATTTTTGAAATTTCACAGAATTAATTCTGCTAAATCAACTGAAGAAATTTAATTTGATCAGATTATATCAATTTCAATTAAATACTTTATATTATCACAATAACAGGTCAAATCATTAAATAACAAAGAACCATCTCAACCCAATACTTTAAATTTTTAGACGAAGTTTCAAGATATGATTTATATTATTCTCTAACACACCCCCTCAAGTGAAAACTCTTTGGACTTGAAACTTGCACAGACTCACATTACCTTGTGCTTAAATTTTTATCACATAAATATGGATGATGAGATTCAAACTCGTGATCATTTAGTCATCAAGACTCTGATACCATGTCAAAAAACCAATTCAACCCAAAAACTTAATACTTGATTGATCCTGCCAGCAGTCACATGCTTGTCTCAAAGATTAAGCCATGCATATGTAAGTATGAATTAATTCAGACTTACAAACTACGAATAACTCATTAAATCATTTATAGTTTGTTTGATGATATTTGCTACTCGGATAATCGTAATAATTCTAGAGCTAATATGTGCAAATGATCCAACTTCTGGAAGGGACGCATTTATTAGATAAAAGATTGATGCGGGTTTTGTCTGTTACTTTAATACCATGTCAAAGAACCATCTCAACTCAATAATTTAAGTTTTTAGATAAAATCCAAGATATAATTTATATTATTCTCTAACATTAAACACATTAGATTTAATAAAATGTGGCAAAGCTACCTGCACCTCTTAAAAGGAATTTCTATATGGATTTATTCAATTTCATCAAAAACAGAATAGAAATTGAATTTTTCTACACTGCACAAAATGATGTCCTGAGAACCTAATTGATGGGGTCAAAAAAATAAAAATTTAAGATAAAGTAGCTGATAGCAGACAAGTGGGCAGTCCTCTAAAATTTAATGACACCAGGGCCCAATTATAAACATGATATTGAGCCCATCAAAGAAAAATAAACGGAAACAGGCTAGAAGCCCGTTCACTATAATTATTCAAAGCTAAAAAAGCCCATAAATATAAATGCCGCAGTGCCAGTGGCCAGAATGGCAGTACTCCTCCCTCCATTTCTCCTTCCTTCCCCGAACTCACCAAAAACCCTCCGATTTCAAAACTGAAAACCCTAAACAATTAATTTCATAGAGACAGAAAGAGAGAGCCTCAACAATGTCAGGCTTCCCCTTCTCCTCTTCCTCTACACAATCCTCCCCTTTCTCCGCTGCCACCGGATTCTCATTCGGATCGTCCCCCGCTCCCTCCACCACCAACGCACCCCCCTCCTTCGGCTCCAACACCTCCTCCGCCCCTGCCACCGGATTCTCATTCGGATCTTCCTCCGCTCCCTTCACCACCACCGCACCCCCCTCCTTCGGCTCCAACACCTCCTCCGCCCCTGCCACCGGATTCTCATTCGGATCTTCCTCCGCTCCCTTCACCACCACCGCACCCCCCTCCTTCGGCTCCAACACCTCCTCCGCCCCTTCCTTGTCCTTTTCCTCCTCTAATACCTTCACCTCCGCTCCCTCTTCCACCCTGTTTGGCTCATCAGCTTCAACTTCTTCCCCATTCTCCTTTGCAACAGCCTCATCCTCCACAAGTACAACTCCATCCCTGTTTGGCTCTCTCTCTGCCGCCTCCATTTCCCCTAATCCCTTGTTTGGCTCCGCTTCTTCTTCTACGGCAAACGCAAGTTCCTCCTTTGGCACAACTACTTCATCATCATCAGCACCCCCTCCTTCGCCTCTGTTTGGAACAAGTACAGGCTCATCCTTGTTCGGAACAACTTCATCCTCAGTCTTGTTTGGCTCAACTTCCTCCTCCGCAACTTCCGCTACGCCGCTGTTTGGCACAAGCTCACCCTCGCCCTTGTTTGGCTCAACTTCCTCCACAACTACTTCCGCTTCTCCTCTGTTTGGCACAAGTTCACCCTCTCCATTGTCTGGATCAACTTCCTCCACAACTACTTCCGCTTCTCCTCTGTTTGGCACAAGTTCACCCTCTCCCTTGTCTGGATCAACTTCCTCCACAACTACTTCCGCTTCGCCTCTGTTTGGCACAAGTTCACCCTCTCCCTTGTCTGGATCAACTTCCTCCACAACTACTTCCGCTTCGCCTCTGTTTGGCACACGTTCACCCGCTACCTTGTTTGGATCCACTTCCTCCACAGCTACTTCCGCTTCTCCTCTGTTCGGAACGGGTGCCTCTTCTACTCCATCCTCATTCGGTACACCTTCATCCGCATCAAGTACAGGATCATCCTTGTTTGGCAACTCTCTGTCCACCACAAGTTCTGCGCCGTCTCTGTTTGGATCATCATCATCATCTACTGCTTCAACCACCAGCACCACTGCTAATTTGTATAGCTCCTCATCTTCTTTCTCTAATGCAAGCTCTGCTCCAAGCTTATCTGCCGGATTTTCTTTCCCAAAAACCACTACAGCTTCAGCACCGACTACTGCTAGTACTGCTGCTATTGCATCCACGCCAGCTTCTTCAACGACAACTTCTTTCTCGTTTGGGACGCAGCCATCATCGCCTTCACAACCTTCATTATTTGGCAACGCAGCCTCTTCGTCATCGGTGAAATCCACAACTGTATCGCCGTTGTTTTCTACAGTTACTACTACAACTGCTTCTACTCCAGCTAGTGGTGCTACTGAAGTTACTTCTACTAGTACTAGCAGAACTACTTCGGGGTTGAGTTTGCCTGCATTTGGTATGACTTCAGGAACTACAGCTGGGACAGGTGTTGCTGCTGCTTCTTCGGGCTCTGCGGGGTTTTCTTTTTCAGGTTTTCCTTCTGCTACAACTAGTGTGGCTGCGTCTTCAGGGACTACTGCTAGCTCGTTTACTGGATTTTCATTGTCCAGCATATCACCGGCGCCTACTTCAAAATCACAAACTCAACCGGCTAGTAGTTCTGCGCCTCTACTCAGTGAGTGTGTTAATTTTATTTATTCTTTCTATTTTTGTTTATTATTGGAATTTGGGAGAAAGTAGATGGTAATGGTGTTACTTACATTGAATTGATATGCATGTGCCCTTCTGCTTGCTTATGCGTTCTGTTAGATGAGTTGTATATTTGCTGGATTGCAAAATGAAGTAGGTGATGTTCCTGTCACATTTGGTTGCTACAGAAAAAATTGAATCACATTCTTTGTTTTCATGCTAGCAAAACGGACATCAAACAACCCTTGAACTAGAAAACTTTCCTTTTCCCATCTTATTTTCAGGTGAATCTTTATTCTTGGGGGTTTTAGACATGTATGTTCTAGATTTATTCCCCCACTAGTTAAATACGACTTCTTTGTTGAACTTCAAGTAGTCAAGTAGTGGTTATTCGCCATTAGGTCCTCATGGAATTCATTTTGCAGGTGTCCCTGCTTCAACTGCTGCACCTACAACAACTTCCAGCACTCCTGCTCAGACATCATCGCTTGGTGTGGCTTCCACTAGTGGGTCTGTATGCTTAGTCTTGGTGGCAATTTTTTTTTCTCCAACATTTTTCTAGTATCTAAAACACCTATCATTGTTTATGTTGATAGTTACTAAAAGTTTCTCAAGTTCTGCAATTGGTTTCCTTTTTAACTCTATAATTGAAGTATATTGAAAAAAATGAAGTTTCTATAAGGTATTTAACATGTTTTGATTAATTGATTTGTTCTCTCATGTTTCCCCTTATCCTACAGGACAAGTTCAAGTGTTAGCACTGCCTTAACCGCTACACCAAAATTGCCGTCTGAGATTACAGGGAAGACTGTCGAGGAGGTACTTCATGTTTCATTTATTCTTCTTGCTGCACCTTGGTCTCTTGGGTGATACAAATATTTTATAAATCTCTCCGTGCACATGTACTGGAGAGTTATTATCCTGTGATGTAGTTTTTATGATCTACCTTATTTTACAATGACAAATATATATCACTAGCTGTCCTCTGGCTAGAGGAGAATGAAAGAGCAGAAAAAGACTATTTATCCACCACAAAAATAGGCACTTCCATTTAGGATTGATATGACAAGTTTGCTTACCAGTTTCATGTTTATTCATGAGTTTCTTTTCTCATATTCTGTATTTTAATGAAAGGAAGAGAAATATATGAATGTGAATTTTATGCCTCTAGGATCTAATGTTGCTATGTTTAACCCACCACTCCCCAACTACCTTGTTATCTTAGTACTGTTATTGGGCCTATTTACATTTTAGGCCCTTTTGTTCTCTGTTACTTTGTTAATTTGTTCTAAACATGCATGTAATTTATTTTCTTTGAAGATCATCAAAGAGTGGAATGCTGAGCTGCAAGAGCGTACTGGGAAATTTCGGAAGCAAGCTACTGCCATAGCTGAGTGGGATAAAAGGATCTTGCAAAATCGTGATGTTCTTCTTCGGCTTGAGGTAAATGTATTTATAATTTCTTGGCAAAAGAAATCCTAATTTTCAATGAGATAACATAATTTTAGTATCCTCACGTGCCTTATGGATGTTATCAAGTGACAAGGTCATACCATCTTATTTGTTTTGATACAAGAATAACTATTATCATTCCTTACATTTGAATTAACTGTTTTAAACTGAGTGATGTTTCTGATTTATGAAAATGGTCCCGTGCTTCATGAATTTCAACCATTTGCGTCCATCTAAGGCCTTGTGTCACCTATGTATAATTTTTTGTTCAGATTGAAGTGGCAAAAGTGGTTGAGACCCAAGCTAATTTGGAGCGAAAGTTGGAGTTAATTGAGACTCATCAACAGGAGGTATTTTAGTATTTAAGCTCTTCATTTCCTGTTTTTTCCTGTCACTACTCTCCTTATGTTTTGTTATTTGATAATTATATTTTTTCGCCTTCTGGTTTGTGCATGAAGAGTTTGTATGCTTTCGCAATATGAGGGAAAATCCCCTCTTGGCTTCTCTTTCAATTATGGTGTGATGGACATCAAATGATTGCTGTTGATGAGCAAGCACTTACCTTGATGATGGTAGATTTACCATATTTGGCCATCTCTTTCATCAAATAATTGGCGGTAGATAAATCCCCTAATTATACCTTTTCACTTAGCTGTTGGTGTCTTTTGTGTGCGCATTTGCTTGTGGCCAATAACTACAATGAACATCTGGCTAATTATTGCTCAATCCTCTGAAAGACATTAGCTTGCTGTACATAAAATCCAAAAATTCTATAGTGAGCCAGCCACTATCATCCTCTGAATCACTACCAATACCAGATGAAAACATTCTGTTGGGGTGTCTCTTGGCCTTTGTTTAAATTGTTACATGCTGTAATCAAGCATTTATGAGACATAACATATGGTGTTTGACTAGCTGCAAGTTTAGCATCTTTAATCAATTACAACATAATTTAAGCTTTTTTTACATTATGTGCGTGGCTGTTGATATTGATGATCAATCAAAATGCATTAAAACTACTTGAGCCTTATTTAATGATATTTGCTGGAAAATCGTTGACAGCTGTGTCCACCATTCCCATCCCTACTTGGATTCGGCTTAAGTCAACCGCTCTTCTTCACATCAAAACCCTTCTATATATGTGAAATCCAAACTTGTCCATCCATAGTAGACTTTCTTCCAAACAGGTTAATTGAAATATGATGCATCTCTCTGTTCACTAGTTTATCTGGAAGCCAACCTGAATTGTCAACCAGTCACTTATGCTTCATATGCATGAGCATTACCTGTCTTTGAACCAAGCCCTTTTGAAGAGATTCATACTGGAACCTTAAGTGCACCAAAAATAACTTTGGAAAAGATTGAAGATTCAGGTCTGTCTATAAAGGCTGGAAAATTCCTTTATTTGTGTATTGTGGAAATTTGGGCCTTGCATAAATGTTTGCTTAGTCCTAGTTTGGTCCTGTCAATTTCTGTCTGACCCTGCTGGAAGTGTTTCTAACGAGAGCATGCAAAGCATAAATCTGAACACGATCTTTTTTTGAATTGTTCCATTTACTTCATTTCTCTATTTTGTCAGGTTGACAAGGCTTTGCAAAGTATAGAAGAAGAAGCTGAACGTATTTACAAGGATGAGCGTGGATCACTTCTTGATGATGAAGCTGCATCGACTAGAGATGCTATGTGAGAACTCGGTCTTTGCTTTCCTTTTGCTTTCACATGGTTTGCCTTTTGTAGGCCTGATCTACCCTTCATATTCTGACCTGTTCACTAATTGCTGATTAACCTGACTTAAAAATCATTAAATCAATAAAATGTGAAATATTTTGGATATAACAAAGTTAAAGACACCATATTTTTCTTGTTTGAAAACTGAATTTCTTAAAATTTTATTTAGGTCACTGGAATGTTCTTTAAGAACTTACTTTTCCGGTATCCTTCCACCTTGATCTACATCTGTTTGTATTTTTTTTTCTTCGGTTCAATTTTTCAGGTATGAGCAGGCTGAATTTATAGAGAGGGAAATGGAACAGATGACAGAACAGATAAAATCAGTAATTCAGACCGTCAATGCCAACCAGGTAACAGCCTTCATTTTTATAGTTTACTTGTCAATGAACTTTTTGAAATAATAACAGATGATTTTCCCATATGATTTGTTCAGGGTGGTGAACTTGATGCAATTGATGGGATGACTCCATTGGACATGGTTGTCCGAATTCTCAACAATCAACTAAGTTCTTTAATGTGGATTGATGAGAAGGTTAATATCTTTTACCCTGATCCGTTTTATCTAAAAAACAATGTGATGTTTATTAATTTGAGTTTCACAATCAAGTGTGTCCAGGATTTTCACACAAATTAATTGGGTCCAAACTTTGAACCACAAAAAAAAAACTCTACTTTATGATATTGCCATCAGTGCTATGGGATATAAAGGAATCATAAATTTGTTTGTGGATTAATCTTTTGTTTCTTTTTACTTTCCATTGGAAGAACCCTGATCTCTACTTAAAATCTTAAACAGGCTGAAGAGTTTTCTTCACGTATTCAAAAGCTTGCCAACCAAGGTTCTGCTGCTGATCGACAATTTTTGGGTTTAAAATTTTGACGTCTTGACCATGGATGATGTGTATTGCCCTGTGTCTTCTCGAAGTTGGTTTCTGCCTAGTTGAGTTCATTGTGGATGAAAAGGCTTTGTCATCTTTTCTTTTCTTTGCCTCATAAATTAAATGCACATATGTAATTCCTTGATGAGAATTGATGTATTCTGATATCCTGCAAAGGCTTAGCTCGGGAACTGTGCTTGTGATTTGCATGTCATTGTAGCTATCAGCCTGCATTTGTTTGAACCCAACTGCTTCCGAAAGAATCTTGACTTGGCTTTTAGCCCCATATGTACTGGGTGGAAAAACCCTTCTGGTTGGAAGATGGTACTTATTGAACAGATTAACCCCTGCAATTTGTTAGGGTTTCTCTCTTGGATCCTTCCACTCTATTTGTTAGGGTTTGTGCGTGCATGAGTGATCGTAGCATTTTCTCACACTGCGTGTTTTGAGGGAAAGTAATGGAAATGAGAGTGAAATCTGAGCTCCTTTCTTTGTTTGGAAGGAATTAAATCTCTAAGTTATCGTTTTTGGTTCATAATTTTTTTTTCCCGGATTGAGAGGAAAGTAATGAAAAAAATGTTGAAATCAATTTTTCCCAATATATATCTTCCGGGAAGAAACACTGGGTTTAAACATCAGCCTTGTCATGCCACAAGGCCCACAACCCTTCCCACGTGTGAGTATTATAACATTGGCTGTCCTCTTTCTTTTCCATCATTATATGCAACAAACAATGAGAGCTAATATCTCCCACCTCCTTGAACCAGATTTATTTTCACTTCTCTCGTCTTCTCTGGCATCTCTAGATCGCAATGTATACTGTCAGTTGGGTTGAGAGAGATTTGGGGAAATTTTTCAAAGCATTTTCAAATTTGTGTTGAGAATTGTGTTATAAAATGTTTTTTTTAGATTTTTTTAATTTTAAATATCAACATGTTATAAATATTAATTTAATATTTTTTAAAATTAAAAATACTTTTAAAAAAATCTAAAAATAAATAAAAAATCTCCCAAACACCAATAATCCATACAAGAGTGCTTCGTGTTTAATTTTATTGGAAGGTGGGACTAATCATCAGAGCACGGGAAAGATTACTTTTCCCATTTTTTTTTTATCCATGACCAATAGATTTTCGTTTCGAGCAAAATCTTGATGATTTCAAGAAGGATAAAAAAAGAAAAGGACTCGAGTCAAAAAGTACACAAGAACAGGTAACTAGTTGGTTTGTTCTCAACTGTAATAGAAACCAAACAGATTAATTCCTCGAGTAACTAATGATTTAGTAACTATGCAACTGCCATCGGCATGCCCATGATTAGATTGATAAGACAACGGCTTCAGTTCTGGAGTTGATTAATTTGTCTGTCAGATATATAATCATTTCCAACAAAATCCAAGCTCTTGAGAGAAACACAGTGCTGAAGCTTATGTTATTCAAGCACCTGCGTTGCATCACTAAACACACAGGAATCGCCTTTTTTCATGTTTATGTCAATATTTATTTAAATTTTCATGTATGTATTAATATTAAAAATAAATTTAAAAAAATAAAAAGAATCAATACATCACCATGTTCTTGATACCTAGGAAGTAAAAGCTTTGTTTTTATTAACATATAAACCCCCTTTGGCAAGCAATTGAAGTTAATATCAGAGGTGCTCAAGGATGGGTTCTCCATTCAAGGGAGGCAATGGAAGCTTCATGTTTAATGCAGACAAACCCCATTTTTTCAAGATAATTCTCCAAGAAACTATTGCTGATGGGAAGCTTGTAAGTGTTCCTTTCTTTCCCCTAGATTTTTCGAGAAAGAGTATAGCAAAAGGGGAAAAGGAAAGGAATTTTAGGCATTTGACATGCAAATGCTGCAATTTATGTCATGCATCTAGGTCTATTTGACTCATTTTCTTTTTGATGAATTCTTTTTTCATAATTTACAATTAAAAAGCAGTAAGATTTCGACAAGATAGCCGAATTTTGCTGAGTTTAATTCCTTCGTTCATTTTGGTCCGGTGTAGTAATTTCCTATTCAGGATCTGCATTTGATATGGTCTTTTTCTGTATTTCATGTTGTTAGACTTAATTTTTTAAGCTTTTATCAGGGAATTCCAAAGAAGTTTGTGAGATTGTATGGAAAAGGTCTGTCAAATAAGGTACTCCTTGAGGTCCCTAATGGTACAGTTTCGGAAGTAGAATTGTTCAAGAGTGATGGTAAAATATGGTTACAAAACGGCTGGAAAGAATTTGCTGAGCATTACTCCCTAGCCCTCGGTTCCTTGCTGGTTTTTGAATATAAGAATAGTTGTCACTTTCATGTTCTCATATTGGATAAGACTGCCATGGAAATAGATTATTCATTTAGCATGACGGATGGTGATGAGGAGCCTGACCTTGAGGGAGAATTTCAACAGCCTAGGACAGAAGAAACTAATGATGATGATGTCTCTGTTGAAATCTTGGATGATTTCCCCTCATACCACAAAACAAACAAGAAATCCTCCCGCACCATGTCCTGAGCCTCAGAAGAGAACGAGAACCAATTTTACTAGTAAATTTGAGAGGACTTCAAAGTTGCAAATTCGTGCTGAATCCGTTGCAACTAAGCAAGATAATTCCGTTGGAAAAGTAAATTCACGCTATCTGTTGAGACAACGTGAAGGTCTGTAATTTCTACTCGCACAATATTTTCTTGGAAACCAAATAAAGTGCTCTCTTCATATGTTTTATGCTTGTCCATAGCTTACAATGGCTGGTATTTCTCAACTGGAGGTTTTAATCTTGCGGCAACGAGAGGGAACAGAGTCTTGCCTAGTTAGAGAAAAAGGTTAAATGGGGTTAACCGGGCACAATCATTGACAGCTGATGAAAAAGCTGCTACTTTTGAAAGAGCCAGTGCTGCTTTAAAACCTGATAGTCCATTTTTCATGATTGCTATGCAGCCATCATATGTTTATCCTGGATGTAGATTGGTAAGCATTCAATTGAAACTCTTCTAGACCATGAAAGTCATTTTTCGTGTTTTAATATTTTTTGTATTAGTCCTTTTTTAGTTCTTTTCCTTTAATGTGCTTTCTGTAGCCTATACCAAAAAGCTTTGCTCATAAATATTTCAAGAATGATCATGGTGATGCCGTCCTCTGTGTTTTGGATGGGAGAACTCTATAATTATTGGCTCCTTTTGATGCTTCCTTCTCGCTTGAGCCGCGTTCATTAGCAATTAAAGTAGCGGCGACCATTGTTGCTTGTTAGGAGCTGTTGCAAATAGCAGAACAGGCAAGAATCTCTCTTATATTTTACACCAAAGAAACAATACATTGTAAAATTAATTATGAATGATGTTATGAAGAATCAGAAGCTTGCGAGTATCCCTTCAATTTTCAGTGTGGCGTCCTTCCAGTGTTTCTTGTTCTCTACATCTTTTTTGTTTTTTCAAGTTTTGAGCAAAATCTGAAACATTTTCCTTTCCTGTCCTGTTATTTACAGTCAATTCCCGAGAAGTTTGAGAGAAAACATGAAAACGATTTGTCAAAATTAGTGCTTCTTAAGGTTCCAAGTGGTGAAGCATGGAAAGTTGCATTAGCAAAGCTTAATGGTCAGGTTTTCTTTCAAGATGGCCGGGAAAATTTTTCAGATTATTACTTTATTGACTATGGGGATTTTATAGTTTTTGAGTCTGTGGGATCTGATTCAGCTGAAGATGATGACAGCTCTTTTCATTTAACTGATGAAGTTTCTTCAGACTCAGAAGAAACACAACTTGATTCTTGGTTTTCAGCCTCGCAGGTCAGTGGAAACTGATTCAGCTAAAGCTGCTAATGGAGCTCAGTTTAGCAGTATGGATAGATAGTTAATCAAGGGAAAGGTAGAATTAGGTTTTTCTTCTAAAGGTACCTAAATATATTGCATGTTTTTCTTCACTCGTTTTCTCTTTGTTTCAAGAAAACTAGGATCGAATGTGATATTTCTTTGTGCGCTGTTTTCATGTTTTTGTTGATTGTACTGAAGAATATATGAAGGTGTAAGAGGAAAGCAAGCTGGTAAGAAAAGGCATCAAGGTGTGGTTCTTCTGAGAAACCAACCATTAGCAGCATGGAAATTTTAAAGCACTAGACAGTAATGGTTTTCCTGCTGATAATCCTTGTTTCACTATCCAAACGCTAGAAACTCGTCTGCCTCCGCGGTCTACATGGTAGTCTCCAAATTGAAACATTGTTCGATCAAAAAAAGGTTTTTTTTCTTTTCTTAATTAATCACAATTTTCTATTCTTTCTTTCTTTTTTGGGGTTTAAACTTTACATGCAGAGTACACCTTCATGGTTTGGGAGAAAATATTTGACAGAAGAAGAAGGCGATGCCACTCTTACAGTTTTGAACGAGGGAAGTTGGCCAGCAAAGTACCATGTTTGTAAGACATGCAAGGGATCGAAAGCAAGAATGAAAGAAGGCCGGGGCAGATTCTTGGCAGTTGGTGGTATCTATTCCTTTCATTTGCTCAAAGACGACAAGGTGGTGTTTCAAATTTCAATTTCCCGACCAGATCTAAAAGAAACTATTCGAAGCTTTGCCTCCTGAAATTTTATTACTGTGCCTGCTGATTACACAGGGTTAATTTTATTTGCACCAGGCACCTTTCAGCTTCGATTTTCCACGTATGCTACTGCATTCTGAAAAGCTTGAGTTCTACTTTATCTGCTTAAGCTATGTTTTATTATCTTAGATTCTGTGTTGGCATCCTTAGGGCTGTTGTATAGGGTTTATGACTTTTGTTCTCTAGTTGTAAGGTATCTTGTTTTCAGTCCAGTGCACTTTTTGAAGTATTTCTTTGTTGTATGTTATAGTAACCTTGCAGCCCTCTAATTAGTTCAAGACCGGATGTAACTTTCCCCTACTTAGCAAAATATGATATCTATCTTATGCTAATCCATTTAGCAATGAATGGCTTGATTTTTCAGCATAATGGCCATTAACCTTCAATCTCAGTATGTCAGCTTTTCTCTGATAGAAAATGAATGTCTACTTCAGCTCATGGCTTGAGTGTTAAATGAGTTTAATTTGGCCAGAACCTCTGTCCCTCTACTCTTACCTTTACCATATCATCATTATCGAGCTCAATATTTTACACGACGTAGAAAACAAGGTAATGACTTCAGATTGCAAAAACTCAAAAAGCAGGAGGGCCTCAGAGGCTTTTTAGTGGTTAAAATCTGAAGATCCTTTCTTTATTCTTGCAATGCAATCCCCACGGGTTATGTGGATGTAATTCTGAGATCTATGCAATGCAACAAGTTATAAAGCAGAAGTCATCTTCATATGCAACGAGTTACTATGGAGGACATGCGAAGACAAACCGCTTCATGTGGATTCTGAAATGTACCAGCAAACTCTTCCATTAAATACCAAAAAGAAGTTCATAAAGCAAGTTCTCTAGTTCTGGAAGTCTGGATTATTACAAGCTGACCTGCATTTCTGCAGAAAGCTTGTTACTGATCAGTTATTTTGATATTAAGGAAAGCTAAACATATATGCTTGAAAAAGAAACAAAGGCCCTAGTATTATGATCTGGGTGTATTAAAAAATATATGTTCTAGTGCTTGTAATCTCTTGTTGTGTACTTGGCTCTAAAACGGTGACTTCTTGTTTTGAATTTAATAGAATTCTTTGTTGTTAACCCCAAAAAATGCAGCTTTAAAAACAAATTTGAGAATTTTTTCAAAAGAACACTGTACTTGGTGGGGATTCCGCCTCCTCTATGCGCGGATCGGTGGTGTACTGATAGTTGCTCAAAGAAGACCAAGTACACTGAGATACAATATTTAACGTGGTTTGGTAAAGCCGTCTATATCCACAGGAAAGACTCCATATTATTAGAGACAGAAAAAGAAAACAATACAAATACATGGAGAAGGAGGATCACTTCACATAAACTCAACTCCCAACTTTCATTACTGCACTTGCAGCTGCTGCAATTGCAGCAAGGCTGCTGTCATTGTAGCCCTTCACTTTCTCTCTTGGTTTCTCTACTGCACTCACCACTCTCTACTCTATGTTGCTCTTTTTTGGTGTCTATTTATAGGTAAGAATGATGCTGCCAACTCTAGCTTTTCTTAAATAATGGTGGCTGCCAACCTTTGACATCTTGAATGGTTGTACATGGTTGGTACAGTTTTAACTATTGTATTTATTAATGGATGGTGCCGTCCAGTAATGATTGCTGCACATTAATGGTAACAAACACAACTGTACTTGTACAGTTTTCAGTCTTTCCTGCAAAGTTGCAACTTCTTAGCACATTTCTTTTTTACTTAAGATAGGTTAGGCATGCATGTGGCATGATTTCAGCATCATGGTTACAAGGACCGCCCCTGCCCCTTTGGAACTATGCGTGTGTGTGTGTATCGCTGCTCATTTTTTATGAAGTATTCATAAAGGTACTCTCTTTATCTGTCAAATTCTGCTACAAAGCTGGAAACAGAAATTGTACTACTTTGGCTACCAAGAGCATCCACAACCATGATCTTTACCAGCACTAGAATTCACATTTAACATAATCTTTTCCCTCTTAGAAATCTTCTTGCCAATAGGATTGACAAATGCTGGAAAACTAAATGGTACATTGAGACGGAATTGACCTTCATGATACAGTAACTTTTGAGACCAAGTCACTTTGACCCTTCTTCAACCCAAATTGAAGAACTCTTGTCTAGTATGGATGCTCATCCACTTCAGCTAACCAAAATTGGTTAGCTAATGTGGATGAGCATCCATACTAGACAAGAGTTCTTCAATTTGGGTTGAAGGAGGGTCAACTTTCTCAATCAAAGAGACTTGGTCTCAAAAGTTACGATATCATGAGGGTCAATTCAGTCTCAATGTACCATTTAGTTTTCCAGCATTTTTCAATCCTATTGGCAAGAAGATTTCGAAGAGGGAAAAGAGAAGATACTGTTAAATGCGAGCTCTGGTGTTGGTGAAGAAATTTTATGCAAGAATACGAGCGATGGTCTAAACGTATGCAATTCTTGCAGGCCTTAATGTTTCAATCAGCTTCTAGTAGCTTGACAAAGGAAGTGAGGTAATGATTATGGTTTGCCATGAGCTAAGGCGTGAAGTTGGTAAAATGGGTTTCTTTTATGACGCAGAGGTACTGACTTGGTCAAGTGCTTCAGTTTCTCCTCCAATGTAAGATCTTGCACCCTTGGCTGTTTTTCTCCCCAGATATTTTTCTCTACAGTATTGCCATGGATTTAATGTTCATACAATGAATATACAAAACATGCACGGAGCCATATGAACACTTATAGTGGTTGACTGTTGTTTTCACAGGTCTACTCGAAGGATTTATTTGGTGGTGTGCTTTTATCTTTTTCCTAGAAACAACCAGAGCATGAAGGTTCATTGCCATTGATCTGCTGCATATTTGGTGCCAAACTTTAAATTGAAGGTGTTATATCTAGCCTTTTGAACCAATCCATTACTAAGCAGATAGCTACATGTTTTTTTGAGATTAGTGATGGAAGATTAACAACTCCATTTGAGTAGTTCCATTTTGGTTTATCAGAGCTGGTTGTTGAATTGTTTTTGGTTGTAAGTTATACTAAGAAGACATTTAACCATAACTCAACATCAATCAGGTTCAACAATGTTAGTATCCTAATTTCTTTATTTTGCAAAGTGAACAACAAGTTTTAAAATCAAGTGCGCTAATGGAAAGATACTCTGGAACTAGGGGATATGATTCTGGAGGAATCATTCAACGAGTCTGCAATCTACAATCAAATTAGTTGAGCAGTTGGTGAAAGCCAGCATGATCAATCAAGTACAATAATGTTACTATTCAAATTTTCTGCTTTATACAAAGTGTACAAACAAGCTTTGCATCAGGTTCATTAATTGGTGGAAGGATATACTTGCTGCATGTTATCACCATTTCCATTCCCAGTTATTATAATTTTGGATTAAGCCTTTGATCCTTTTTTTTTTTCCATTTTAAGTTCATTGATCTACTTATGTGAAACTGGAGTGGAATTCTCTTCTCAAAGTTGGTTTTTAATTCCGCCTTGTTGAGTTCAATGTGGTTGAAAAGGCTTCTCTAGAACATTTTCCTCTTAATTTTATTGCGCGTACAAATGTAATTCCATGATGAGAGTTGATTTCCTGATACTTGTGGTCTGTTCAGCACTGGAACTGTGCTGTCAGATTCTTTGTTCAGCACCTACAACCCAGTAAATAAATTAAACAATTGAATGCACACTTCTCAGTACATATCTTTTTCCCAAGTAGGATAATGCATGAATGTAGCAATGAAATATGAAGGTCTTTTAGCATCATGGCCAAAGGGTCCATACCTGCAACTAGTATGTTCATCATCTCTGCAGTATTCCAAAAGTTAGTACTCTGTTTTATCTGTCAAATTCTGCTACCTATCTGGAAACAGAAATTGTACCACTTGGCTACAGAATCCCTAACTGTAACTCAACATTTTATTCACTCCATGTACAAGCGAAAAACTTTGAAGTTTTAGCCAGAGACCCAACCTTTCCATAACAAGTTGTCTAATTTCCTTCATATGACATGTGATCCTCCTCTGTTTAAATCAGAATTCTAACGAGAGATACCAAGTCAGATTTTTCTATGGGGCTTGTTTTTAGATTAGAATTTAATTATTTCACTTGCACAACTTTCTTGATCTCTGAATTAATTTAGATGATAGAAGCTCTTGGATCCCTTGCTGTTCTCTTTTTATGAAAACTACTGAAATTTAAGCTAACCCTTAAGGTTATGAGCTTGTTTTCAGGTCCACTTTTCTTGACAGAAGGTTCTGTTAGTTCCAACTCCCCATTCAAGTGAAATTTTTAGAAAATGAAATCCAATAATCATGTTATAATAAGCAAGGAGTTTACTTTAAGCTCTAACGTAACATAAGCAAGGCATGTAAGGTGGTGGATGAGGCATTCGACGGGCTTGGCTGTCCTTTGCCCTTCGTTGTTTACTTTTTATGGAAGCTAGCTCTCAGTCAACTGTTATCCCTTAATTGGTCTCCTTTTCTCTGTTTCTTTTACCCTGTCAGACATGGGTTTTCTATGTTGTTCTTGGTAATTTCACCATTAAAAGAGAACAAACTCATCAAGTATAGAAAAATAAAACTTGATAGGATCACAGGACCTGCAGAAAGAACCTTGGCAGGTAACTAAAAACACACATACTTTCCTAGAAAAATAAATTTATATTTGTATGCCTTCAAGCTCTACTAAGGACTGTAAAGCACACATTGTCCTTAATAACAAGAGTTTAAATAGACTCCTGGATTTGTAGGTTCACCCACTCTACTTATAAGCACCAGTTCCTGCTCTCCTAACAAGGAACATCCTGCACCCACTTAGGGCTTGGTTTCTGCCCTGTTAAGTTAAATATGATTGAGAAGGCTTAATCAGATCATTTTTCCCTTAATCTTATTTTGTTTTATAAAGCAGATGCAGAATTATGGAGCATACAAATCTAATTGCATGATGGGAGTTTATGTCCTGTATTGCTGGTCTGTTCAGCGTTGGAACTGTACTGTTGATCGGGAGCCATTGTAGCCATCTGTTTGATTTGCTTTTTGCCTGAATACAATAGCTTCAGAAGTATCTTTATCAGCTTGCTAGACATTAAGATCCGATCCCTCCATTCTGTGCAAAATTCTCCATTCTGATTGCAAGAGATAGAGATTTGGACTTCAAGCAATTGAGATTATTTATAAAACAAAAATGTTTCATCTATGAATATAAACAGATAAGGGTATAAAAGTTCATAATTTAGGGCAACCATCAACTAGCTAGGCAGTTAAGCTCCGCGAGTCCTTGCCACAACTACAATCAAGAGGATCACAATCGAGAGAAGCAGTGATGATCTAACTTTGTCATCCACATTATGATTGGTTTCTTCGCCGGGTTTTTCCTTCTCAATTGGTTGAAAAACCTCATTCATTAATAGTGTGAATTTATCAAGGAGTTCAATAATTTTGGCTTTAGTGATGTCCATGATCCACCTCAAAATGCGAGCAGCTATGTCCGATTCTTCCTCGCAGCGTTCTTTCCTACAATCTTCAGCTGCACAAATTAATAACACTGTAGTAAAAATTGAAGGCAAATTAATTATCAAGTTTTAAGCATATGTAAGCCTGGAAAACTAGCACTTGACTGTGCAAATCAGTTCCTTCTGGACTGCAAGGTTTCCTTCTCCTTCCACGGGTCAATCCAATAATCTTTTTCCAACCCCCCATGACATTACTACAATTTTAATGCTTAGAATTGTTGCAATGAAAGAACCAAATGCCCCATTTCTGTTAACCAAAGGGCTAAACCTATTGATTTTCTCGATAATGGAGAGCACAAACTCATGAGCCAGTTTAAACCGTGCCTAGAATCGATGCAAATTATTTTCTAATATGCCTATCCAATACATGTCATGACAGTAGTTTAAGAATACAAACCTGGGTAGCAAGACCCTTGCAGCTTCCTCACTGCCTCATTGCTCATAACAGCATCCCAGATAGCCTTATCAGATGCTAGAGAAATCACCAGTCTCTACTTTCATGTTAGACTCCATGAGTGACAACTCAGAAAATTAATGTGATACAAGTAGAAAGTAAAATTAAATTTCATTCTTCGCATCTATCATAGTTACTGAATTATGAAATATGCAACAACCAGAACAAGAAGAGGCACCTTAATAGATGGATCAGTTTGCAGCAAGCTAAAAGCATCACGAACTCTTCCATAACCAAGAGACAGCAATGTTCTAACACCACAACAGTCCAACAACATCTGCCCAGATGAAGAAACCTCACTCAAAAAACTGTCAACATAACAATTTATCAGAATAATTCATGCAAACTTTCTAGAGAAAACAAGAAGGAAACATCACTCACTTTTGAAGGGAAGCTATGGCGCTTTCAACTTCCAATTGTGATGGCACAGTGCCTAGAACAACATTATAAGGAGACACCCCATTCGTCCTTGTATCATGATCTTTTCCATGTATTATAGTCTGTAACATTCTTGGACAAGTTCCACTTTGACAATAACAAGAAGAAGCAGTACAAGACTGTCCAAGAGATGCAATAGTTTCACTAACTGATACAGGAAAGTTAAGACTAGTAGAAGTAGATGGCAAAGAAGGGATGGCAGAAGTGGAAGGTTTGAATTGAATCATAGGAATTAAGTCCATATGCATGGCTCCTCCTCCCATGTTTTTTTTTGTCTGCTTACTCCTCTGGCTCTAAAGGAGTGGAGGATAAGAAGATAGGAGAACAGGACCTTGGGCAGATTTTTTTGGCAATGTATCTCAACTATAAAATACATGTTGCTTCATTTCTAACCATTTAACAAATCATCTGCTTAGTTTAGATTATTTCATAAATTCAGATAAAAAAAGGTCTCTAACTGTCAAATTCAACAGATATATTAGGTTTGATTGGTAGGTGAAAATAAATCACTAATTTTATGTGCAGGTAAATTTTAGTTAATCTTTATAGAATATTTTAAAAAAATCTTAGGTCCTTGGGCAGGTTTTAGTTTTATTTATTGAACTCTTAAAAAAAATTAGATGGAATTTTTAACTTAGTTATTTGTGTGTGTGTATATATATATATATATATATATCTGTGTATTTATTCGGTTCTGTTTTGAGCTGAGTTGAATTGTGTTTGGGTTGGTTTAGAATTTTTTTTTATAGTCATTTACAACTTTTTTTTAAAAATATTTACATATAATAAAAACTACTAGTAATAATATATAATAATTAATAATTGATGTATAAACCTATTTCATAATAATTTTTTTAAAAAAAACTCATGATTAAAAGGGATTAAGAGAAAGAAGACCAAGACCATGACAAGAGGGTCTAACAAAATACCAAGTCCAACCCCCGTGGTTATTGTTACGTGTTAAATCTAAATATTTTTGGATTCGACAAGATGTCAAACTCAACTTTCTTTTGGGTTTAACTAAGCACCAGATCCATATGCCTATGAGTTTGGCAAGATATCAAAGCCAATATTCTTTTGAGCTCGATTATGTGCAAAGCCCAAACTTCTGTGGATTTGACAAGATCTCAGATCTAATCCCCTTTAAGCTTGGCTATATATTAAAACCCAGACATTTGTGTGTCTGACAAAATGTCGGGACTAGCGCCTCTTTGGGCCAAGGATTTCTTTGGATACAAGCATCCAAAGTAAGAATTTAGAATCACAATCTCTCTACACTCTACTTGTATAAAAAGTTTTTTAAAAGTCATTCATGCATCAATTAATATTAATGTTTATTATAAAAGATGATTCCATCAATATTAATATCATGTATATATTGATGTAGGATCGTCTTTTATAGACACGTGATACTTTTATCAATTTTAATGTTGTTAAAAAAGACACTACAATCAACATGAAAGTTGATTGTAAGGGTCTTTCTCGTACTTGGATATGAAGAAGGAAAAGACATAGGACTCATCGTGCAAGAAAATAAAAAATTAAAAGTTATAAATATACTTTGAATAATCTAGGTAGGAGATTTACAATTTTCACTCGTTTACAACTTATTTTCAGCATTTATTATACATAAACTAAGAACAAACTTTCTTATTTTTAAAATTTAATATTTATTTATTGTAGCTCTTTATAATAAAATTATTGATTTAATCATTGCATGTTCCAAAATCCCTAAAAATGGATTGTTTTGCAACTTATGTCACCAACTTTTACAGTCCTCAATTATACAGAATTGAAGATTAGCATGAATACATAACTATCCATTATCCAAACATGGTGAAAAGTTATTTTTTAGATTTTTAGAGCATCATAAATAATGTATTTATTTAAAATGATGATAATTTTATTTAACCGACACGGTCATACAAGAATACATCACGACGGAGCAAAAATCAATTGTACATAGTCGCAACTCAATGTAACTCAGAATGAGAACTCATTCATTGTATTCATGCAAGAGTATCATTAATCTACAAGCTTGTTCTAAGATTTTAATCATACAATCCATCAAAAAACATGTAATGATATTGAACACTTGTGGTGTTAGAACATTCTTGTGTCGTAGATATGTAAGACGTACGCTTTTATTTTGCCATAAACGTATTTATCAGCTACCTTTCCCAGGAGCTCAATTTTGAGGTAAAATAATTACGTTGTAACATGGGCCTGCAAAATGACAAACAACAACTTAAGTTTAGGGCCGAACTAAACTAAACCCAGTCAGAGCCGCTAGATCCAACCCAGAGATATTATGAGTCCGACATGACCCAATATCAGATAAGATCTGACGGCTAGGATTAACTTTCTGATACATAAATAAAAACTAGGGCATCCCGCCTCACAATATTAAGCCTTGGAGGAAAAGAGAGGGGGCCGTTTTCGACTTCCACTGCCACACAACAATGGGTAAGAAAGCCCTCGTAGATTCTGCTATTTATTGATCTCTTTTCATGTTTCAATCTTTAACGCTGTCTGTGTAGTTTCTTGGATGATTCTATTTATTTATTTGGTTTAAAAATGAGCTTGATTTGATGGCTTTTTAGCTTACAATCTGATGATTTGATGAACATGAAGTTGATATTATTGAACTTAATGACTGATGGGGTTTAAATAATTCGTTAAATCATGTCTAAAAACAGAATGTCTTATGCTGGTTAGAGCTTTCATCACTGCTTTTTTGGCCACTTGATATATGAAATAGGCCTATCAAGCCGGGTTTCTTTCCTGGTCTTTTGGTATTTTCGTTGCTTGAATACTACTAGAGTTAGAATAGAAACATGGGTTTTGGTTGTGTTTATGATTTTTGAATTCTGGGATCTGGGGTTTAATAATGAGTGTGGTGATGTTTAGGGGCTTATAAGTATGTTTCGGAGCTATGGAGGAAGAAACAGTCAGACGTTATGAGGTTTCTGCAGAGGGTGAGGTGCTGGGAATACCGGCAACATCCTTCAATTGTGCGTGTCACTCATCCTACTCGTCCTGATAAGGCTCGCCGTTTGGGTTACAAGGCAAAGCAGGTGAAGCTTTTGTTTGCAGTTACTTTCATCTATGTAGTTTGCCATTCATGGTGCTGGTGACTGAGTTAACCATCACTTTATTTGGTGCTGGTGACTGAGTTAGCAATTACATTATCCGGTGTGCATCTACTTGGTGATGATATACATTGGATTTTCAGGGGTACGTGGTCTATCGCATTCGTGTGAGACGTGGTGGAAGGAAGAGGCCTGTTCCTAAGGGTATTGTTTATGGCAAGCCAACAAATCAGGGTGTTACACAGCTCAAGTTCCAGCGTAGCAAGAGATCTGTTGCCGAGGAGCGTGCAGGAAGGAAATTAGGTGGTCTCAAAGTTCTCAACTCATATTGGATTAATGAGGTTTGTTAGAAGTTCATTTTTACTTGCTCTTTCAACTTTCCATGTTATGTTAGGAGGCAATAGGTTTACAATATGATTTATAATGACTTGATGAGGACCCTGTTTTTATTAAGCATGTTTGATGTTCAATTGAACTAAGAATGTCCCAATGATATTTACATAAGATGGTCATAACATGATTAGCCTGTATTGCCTCTCTAAGACTTATCGAAACCCTTTTCATATTTCTTAGGCTCTATATGTGTTGGCTTGTACTCTAAAGCTAATTTAACCTTAACCTTTCAGGATTCCACTTATAGATATTATGAAACTTCTATTCATTGTGTTTGAATGCTTGAATGCAAGGGTGTATGACTATCTTTTGAAACTTGTGTAGACCCCATCTGGTGCAAGCACATATGACAGTCATGTGAAACTGACAGTCTCCAGTGTTTGAAATAATAATTACTTGGCAAGCGAGATCAGAAGTGATAAACCTGTGTTGGCTATTGCCAACTCTTGATTCCTCCTCATCTCTCTTATTCTCCATACATGTTATCTTGGAGTTTTTTTTTCAAGCTAACGCCACAATTGTTTTTTTAAAAAACTAGTATTACTTGAAAAATAATTAGCAAAATAGCATAATTGATGAGTTGCCCTAGTGAATAGGGCAATCTATAAAATAATTAGCAAAATAGCATAATTGATGAGTTGCCCTAGTGAATAGGGCAATCTATAGTTGTCTTCTTCTCAACAACGCAATTTAATAGGGTATGCTGTTTAACTTTTTGAAATATATAAAAAAATTTGGTTTTGTAGTTCAATTTAAAATTTTAAATAATACTTATCATCTTCACATCAAATCAAAACAACTAATTTATTATTGATGTCATTTTATTCTCAATATTTATTTGTTTTTTAATAAGGTCTATATCGGAAATTTTTTCCTAAAATTTTTGAGTTATCACAACAACTTATTTATCGATGTCATTTTATTCCTATTTTTTTAAAAATATTTAAATAATACCTGTCCTCTTTAATTCAAAATAATTAAACATTTTGATTTTATATCATTTTCAATTTAAATTTCAATAAAACTCAGTTTGTCAAATTTAAAAGGATTTAAAATATAAATAATTAGTTGTAGTCAATTTAAATTTCATTCCTTGGTGAATTAATTAATTAATAGTATATGATAAAATCCTATTGAAATTTATGCTTTTCAACATCATTTTTATTTTAAGTCCATTTCAATTTGACAAACCAAGGAATTTTATTGAAATTTAAATTGAAAATGATTTTAAATGAAAATGATATTATTTAGAAAATTTAAAAAATGGAATAAAATGACTTTAAAAATCTTTTGTTTTGATAACTAAAAATTTTTTGGAAAAAGTTTTCTGAGAGAACTGTTTTAAAAAATAGATAAAATAAATATTGAAAATAAAATGATGTCAATAAATCATTTGTTTTGATTTGCAAAGGATAAGTATTATTTTAAATTGAATTCCAAAACAAATTTTTCATATATTTCAATTTGTTATCTTGTTGGAAAGAATGCAATCTATGTGGTTGTGCTGATTTCAATATGGCAGTTCAATTTTGCTAATTATTTTTCAAGTTGTGCTAGTCAAATTTTTTGGTCAGGTGTTACTTTCAAAAACTTTCCTGTAGCTGATTTAACTTTTCACTTTTCAGGATTCCACTTACAAATATTTTGAGGTCATCCTGGTCGATGCTGCTCACAATGCTATTCGCAATGATCCAAGGATCAACTGGATCTGCAATCCTGTCCACAAACACAGGGAGCTTCGTGGTCTCACATCTGCTGGAAAGAAGTACAGGGGTCTCCGAGGAAGGGGACACTTGCACCACAAGGCACGGCCTTCCAGGAGGGCAACATGGAAAAGGAACCAAACTCTTTCTCTCCGCCGCTATCGGTGATTGCACGGACATGTATTTGGTGCTTTTGTTTCTGTGCGGACTTGGTGCTTTCTTGAAGACTTTGCCATTGAGAGATTATTATGATAGTTTATTACTGTTTGTTTAGTACTTGCTGCGTTGGATGTAGCCGTATTTTGATACAAGTTTGTCTTGTAAGACTGGATATCCTTGACTTTATTGCAGTAGATTTTTGTTGTTGGATGATTGGATCGCCGTCTTTGACGTATCTTGCTTATTTAGCTGAAGGAAACGCAGAGGATTTGCTTTTGAGATCAATTTTATAACTGGTTCTTTGAATGAAATGATGCCCTACCTAGAGAGGAGAAAACATCGCTATATGGTCCGGAGATTTTTAGGTTTTAATTAGAATCATGTCATTCGATTATGGTTTTTCATCTCTTTCTTTGTATCTTATAAGGGATTCCTTGCGATTATTAATTGGTTTTACGTCAGCGATGGAGGAGGAAAAATTGTATGTTTTTCTTCTTTTTAAAGCTAACTTTTCGTCTTGAATTCTGCTGTGATCAGCCAATACCCCTCTTAGGAAAAAAGGTCGGCAAGAAACCTGAACTCCCTTGTGCACGGTTAAAGGTCTGGCTCGTCCCTTTCTTCGGACAAATCTCACATTCTATCAGTGTTTGTTCTGAGGGGCTTGTTTGAATGTTTGCCATTGTCGTGACGTTGTCATGCACTGCAAGTTCAAGTTGTGCGTACAAGTAAAAACAATGGTAATATTATTTTTTTATTGGAAAACACAATGGTAAATGACTATTGTACTCTTAAAACATTATATTTTAACTTGATAATAATAGGTTCTTATGATAAAATTACTTGCTTTTTGGCCAAATCCAAAAGGACGGGTGAATTTGAGGAGTTGCTTCTTATGATGGATCATGTTATTTCTAGTTTAAAGAGATTAAAATCCAAAAGAAAATGGTTAAAAAACAAAACATTTTTTTTTTAAAAAAAAAGTTGTATTCACACTTCATAGCTCAGACCATGTGGTTCCCTGGCTAACTTAATCTTCGTGGCTTCACTCGTATGAAGCTTCGTAATATATATATAAATGACGAGGAATCATTATTCTCTCAGTGAATTTCTATTGTATCGTTGATCTCTTCAACCGTAGTACAGAACTGAAATCAGAGCCCCTCCCTCCACTACTGGAAAGAATGTTCATTCTAATGCAAGAGATATGTTACAATAGATGACGAAAGCTCCAACCACAAGCTGTGCCTGAGCGAACTTTATAGGATAAAATTGAAATCAATAAGCTTTAACACCATTCACAGCTCTAATAACGTTACAAAATGACGAGCTAATAAAGGTTATTTGAACTTATTTTGGAAGCTACTCAGTCCCAGAATACATGAATCTATCATATGTTCTTACAATAATCTGAGACAGTAAAAGGCCTATATTTCATCTGCCTTTCCTCATCTTTCAAAAACATAAAAAGTCTAACAAAAAAATTCCCTTTGTGTGGTAACTATGTAAAAGCTTCTCGTTGTTTTGTTGGAAGGTCTAGATCCGGTTCAGATTCACTAAGAGGAGAGAAATAGCAGTCCACCATGTCCTCAGACACTTGTTCCAAGCTTGGAGGATTCCACTGCATGTTTCAAAATGCATGATGATACAATTACTTAATGCTAACACGCCTATTATTTAAATAAATGGTGCTAGGGTTGCTATATTTGAACTAATGATTTCAATAATCCATCAGATAACCTTTCTAGTAGTGGAGTACATTATCTTAGAGCTACATTCTGCAAATAATTAGGATTGTCAAATTCCATCTTGGTATACAAGTAAACTTTCCATTCATACCTTCGGTGCCAAGTCCTTGTCCACCATTCGTGCCCGAACCCCCTGACAAGGTTATAAAAACACAACACAAAATTAAATGGTAATGACTAAAGATTCTGAAATATTATTCAATTGAAAGATAGATTACATTTCATACCTCACAAAAATCACCAGAGATTCGCTTGGATATTCCTTGTAGGCTCATTCGATATTCACGGACCAAGCACTGATCAAGTGTCTGAAATCTACCTTCTTGTATCTGAACCAGTTGATGTTTGTAGCTTAGATTATAACAAAGAAATGATTGTAGAAGAGAGAGTCAGCCAGATGACAATGGTTCAAGAACTCACAGATCTCAAGGCAACCTTCAAGCTCAATGGTGACGCTTCTTTAAGTCTTCTTAGAGTGGAATTGAACCATGGATCATTTGTTTCAGCAGCTTCCCTTTCCTGAGAGAAATGGTTATCTAAAATCATGATAGCAATTTTTGCTGGAAAAAAGATAATTAGAATTTATTAGCATAGGGCCAGTGTGTTGTCATGGGTCTGTTTAGAAAAATTGTTATAATAAATTCAATTAAAGCTCAAATATATTAAAATCAAGTTTGAAAAATATTTATATGTGCAAATGAAGTAAAAAGTTTGCATATCGAATCGAAATCTATAGCATCAAGATTTGTTTTTATTTTTCTATTTATTGCATGTATTTAAAGAAAACCAAAAACCCATGACAACCCTTTTTTTGAACTCAAAGCTCATTTAATTTTTTATGGACAAATCTTGTCATCCCACACATTAATTTACTCTATTTTTTTGGATTTAGAGTTTGTAAACTAAAATGAAAAATTTTAAATAAAAAAAAGCCTTAACATGTAGGGAATGCATTGAATAAATTTAAAGTCGGTGGACTGAAATAAAAATGAATGTAAAAATACCTGATATATGATTGTGAAGGGACCAAATCACATATTAAAATTTTACGGATTAATGTGAATTTAATTACAAAAACCACATAAGTTTTTTTGGGAAAATTGCATGGATTTGACCTGTATTCTTTAAGCTAAAAGCCCGGATCGCTTTAGATTTAGGGATGATATTGCCTAATTTAAAAGTTGAAGGACCAGAGTGAATAAAATGACAAAAATCACTTAAATTGTCTGAGAAAACTACGTTTTGGGACTTTATATGCATTCATTACCCTTTTCACCTAGAAGGAACTGTAGGATCCATGTTTCCTTTTAGTAGCTAGGATATTTATAATTTTTAACAATTAGCGTTTATTTCTTCCCCTGGGGTGGGGTGGGGTGGGGTTGGGGGAAGGTATGGGGGAAACAATGGCTTTTCAGGGGAATCTGTTCAGCAAGCTGCATTTTAATGGGCAGTACTTGGGCTTTGCTAACGGCTCTTCCAAGATAAAAGCTGACAGGACCATCACTCTTTTCAGTCCTTCACAAGGAGTCAAAAGAAGGGGCTGCTGGAAAATCTTCAAGATTTCCCACCCCAGAAGGTTTTTAACTCAGTTTATACCCACAAGTGAAGGAGTTCTTTCCTTCCTTTTTATGCACCCACCCTTTGCACGTCATATCTGTCTGCTTAGTCCTTTGTCTCCAAATTCTTTCTCCCAAAAAAACCAATTCAAAGGAGCCACAACTGGATAAGGTTTATTTTCTTCGATAATGATGAAAAAGAATGCAAAGCGTAAAACTTCCAATTGTTCTCGGGGAGCGATCTATATAAAAAATTCTATCACGTGAACATTTGATTGGATTTGTTGTTCTGGGTCAAGGAAAACATGTGACTATCAGAATAAAATCTTACCAGAGCATCAAAGATTTCTTCAACTGTGTCATGGCTGAAACATTTATCGACCATTGCAATCCTAAACAAACAATACAACATAAGGTCAACAGAATAGATTATCATGTTGTTAAACACGAGTAGCTTCTTTTTTTTTCAGGGGGAGGGGGGGTTAGGTTTTGTTGCGTATGCTACGAAAGGCAAATGTTATTTTACAGTAAAACAAGAACATGCTACAGAATGAAAATGAAAGACAATATATTACCTGTGAAGTACACTCATCTTATCTGGATAGACAAGGTCACCATATTGTTCTAAAGAAGTTTCAATGACAGAAGGATCATCAGTGACCAGCTTCCCAAAATGATGTTCAACTAAATGAAGTTTCTACAGGATCAAAACAAACAACATAGGATAATGTCATACAATCAGGACAGAGAAATAAATCAAGACAAAACAAGAAAAGGTTTCACCAGTATTAACTTCGCTATTCGTGTAGTGTGTAGCTAAGCCACAAGCAATCATTTCTGCTCCATTAAGCGTTTCTCCGGTTAAAGCCAAGTACTCACCTGCAAACAAGAATACACCTTATGCTATACTCATACTAGAGTATTTAAAGTATTAAAAAAAAACACTTTTAAGTTGTGGTTTTAAAAAGATAAGTTTAAAAAATTGTGTTTTCTTAAAATTGCTATGAGATAGATTTTTGCATGCAAAATAAATAAGAAACAAGTTACTTTAGCTTTCTACAAAACCAATGTTTGAAACGCAATTATGTATGGCGCCCGGTGCAAAAGGCAGAAGCTAGTTGGCTAACCAAACATTTTTTTCTCTGTGGTTAGGTAAAAAGCAAAAGCTACCAAAATACCAAACAGTCTCAGTTGCTAATCGATGAAGTGAGGCTACAGACAAGGATGTTTTCATTTAAGCCCATAGGAAGGGAGAAAGAAAGCAATAGAGAATTGAAATCTAAAATAAAAGTTCAGGTAACAGAATTTAATAATACTACCCAAGAAAGAAAAAGTACTGCAAGAGTACCTAAGTGACCAGGTAGATGTGAGAGGAAGAAGGATGCTCCAGCATCAGGGTGGAATCCAATCAGAGTTTCAGGTGTGGCGAAAACCTACATGAGTTGCAAAATTTATATAGTCGTAAACAATTAATTCAAATAGATATGCTGAACAAGTCACTGATTCTGCACTGCTACACATTCACATCACTGGATATAGGAAAGGAAGCATCACTAATATGCACTTACTGAATGTCATGACCACCAGGGTACAGAAACAAGGTTTTTAAATGAGATTTCCTTCTTAATACAAGATTTTTGGGTTTCATATGGGCAACTCAAAAACAAGCTGTTCCCTTGTCAATAAAACATGTAGCGAATAACAATCTGCATGGCCATTAAACACAATGGACATACTGAAAACTTTCTTTTTTTAAAAAAATGACACGCCGAAAGCTCTAAATGGGCTGAAGTGCCAACTTTCATGATTATTGGCATTAAAGAACTCCATTGTGACATGCACATCCATGAACATAACACAAGGATACACCATTAGCTTTAAATAAATTTAAATGGCAGCTGGGGGGTGGGGGGGGAATAAACAGCATTATTACAAGATCAATACTTGTTTTCTATTACATACAGTTTTGTCTGTTGCAAGTCGAAATGTTCCAGGGATTGAAATTCCAGTCCCACCACCCATGGTAATGCCATTCAAAATAGCCACCTACAAGGAAATTGTTACTCACCAATGTAACCATGCTGATAACTTACTAATACAAGTAAACTTATAAATAAGATATCAGCCACGTTTCCTTGAGTTATTAATCAACCAGTGTAATTATACTGATCACCGACAAGGAACCTTCATGCATGTCAATATCAGAGCTACAAAAATTGACACTGAAATGCAAAAAACCAGACTCAAAATCCAGCAATCTATACAAGCTGTTGACGATTTAAATCTTGAACACTTACATGTGGCTTCAAATATGTACCTAGTACGTATATGAATGTATATAAAGTCCCAAAAAATTCCCTACACGCTTCCAATTTCCCTGCATTGATTGAAACAAATATTAAGCAGCTGAATAAGCAAGATCACAATAATATTTTCAATACGCATGTATGAAACTCTGATCTCTTACCCTGGTTTATTAGGTGATAGAGATTAACAATATCTCCACCAGCAGAAAATGCCCTGCCACTGCCCTTCACAAATTCAAAACAAACACACCAAGTATCCCTTAGCACAGATTAAAAGACAACCAATCAAGAAAAAAGAAGAAGAAGAAACACATAGCTGAAACCATAGGGGGGGATCTTACCTTTAATGTAACAAACCCAACACTTGAGTCTTTCTCCCAAGCTTTATACAATTTTAACAATCTGGCACCCTAAAAAAACCAAAATTAAACAAACCCGATTAAAAAGAAACAATTTTGAATCAAACCCAGTTCAAAAAAACACTCACCATATTAGTATTAAGAGCATTAAGAGCTGAAGGTCTATTAAGAAAGACACTTTTTGAATTAGCTTTGTCTTCAACGAGTACCTACCCCAAAAGGAACCCGAGTCTTAAACTTGACAAGAAAAAAAAACACAAACAATCCAGTAAAGGGTTGGTCTTTTTAAACAAAAGAACGACAAAAGAGAGAGACTAACTTGGTTGTCAAGATCATCTTCAGTTGGAGGAGAAGAAGAGAGGCTTCTGCTGTGCTGTGGGCAATGTGTGAGAAAGCTATGGGAAAGCTTAGATTTATTATTGTTACAGCAGCTTCTAATCAATAGAGTCGCTGCTGATTTCAAACCCTGCATTAGCGCTTTGCTTCCTTTCGTTTCAATTCTTGTTTAGAAATGCCACTCCTCGCTGCAAGCTCAGTTATTTTGTGGGCCTTAAAAACGGAGAGAGAGATAGAGAGGAAATTATATATATAAAAGGGATTATATATATAATCCCTTTTATGAGTATCTAATTTTAACATTTTTATCAAAGAAAAATAGGACACCAGTTTTAAGTAGTCCAATTCTATAACTATTTATCCCAACGAAACAACTTAGTCATTACAATTTGGGATTTCCATCATGAGGCAAAAGGATGAGGCGGAGTTTTCAAGTGGAAGAGAAACTACCCTATGCTGTGAAGCCATGGTCCATTAATTTAATTCATATAAGATTTATTAGGTGTTGTGCTATTTAATTAATATAGAAGATATTAATTCTAAGAGGAACAGCTTCTATATTTGTTTTTTAAAAATTAGTAGTACGAGTTCCATAAATTTCAGGACCACTAAATATTTATATGGTCATTAATCTTAAGACCCATGAGATTAATTAAGATATACTCAAGATGATCCGAATATTCATTTTATATATATATATTTCATAGAATATTATTGCACTTGTAAATCTATGATAATACATCGAATCTTGTAAGAGCTTTAAACTAAAATATAGTTGTGCTGAAGTAGTACTACGATGAGTAATTTTTTGGAAATTATTGTATACGCAAGTGTATAATTGTTATAGAATTTTGAGTTGACGAGCTATTTTCTATGATTTGATTTTTAGAAGTGGCTACTCACTTGTGGATGATAGCCTGAGTTTTTGAACTTTCTTTGATGCCACTGCCCACAAGATACAGCACAAGAAACATGGGGATCGCTCGCGTATAAAAAATGAAGGGGCAAGCAACATTTGGTTTCATGGTGACATGTTCCTTTCAACTGCAAACCACTAAATTATATTTTTCATCAGTTCCAATCCAACCTCCTTCCTTATCACCTCCTTTTTCTTTGAAACTGTATACTTTTTTCTTTTTCCCCCCTCTTTGCTGAGCCATTTTTTTAACAATGGCTAGAAGCCCATCTAAAATCGGCGGTTTAGATATAAGTGAAATCATCTACCGGTTTTTCTTCAAAAGGACAAGTGAAATCATCTGCACAGTTAATGGTGCAGTTCTAAAAATTTTAACCATTAATGGATCTGTGATTCGATGATATAAGCTTTCTCTAGCTACCGGTCTCTCTCTAGCGTTTTATTTTGCTTTTTGTTTGGTTCAATGCTTATCATTTGATCTGCAACAATGACACAGGATGCAGTCGGGATTCTGTTCACTGGAGCTACTAGTAATCTCTGCTTCCTTTATGCATTGCAGTACTTTTTTAATGGCCCGGTTGATTGCTGAGAAAAACGTAGGGAGCAAGAATGAAAATTAATTTTTTTGATTGAATTCCTGAATTTAATCCGTTCTTAACCTTGATTTAGAACTTTAGGGTGTCTGATCATTGACATTTCAGAAATTACAGATACAAAATCACAATATTTTCAATAGCCAAACATAACAAGAATCCAAGGAATCCTGAAGAAATTAAAAATTTCCTTTTTTTCTTCTCAAAATTCTTTGAACTGATAATTATTGAAGAGATGGGAAAATAAGTTGAGCTTTGGAATTAACAATTTCCTGGACAGGACAAGTAGGCTATGCTCTTCTTCCAATGATTGCAAGAGGGTTCATGTTAGGCCCAGATCAGTCCGTAATTCTGCACTTGCTTGGTCATTCTGCCGAGTCCAAATGGAAATGACAGATGCTGTCTTTCCTCTTCTCCAGGTGCAACTCTTACTTTAATGGTTAGATGGATACAGATTTGATAGTTACTGGCATGGAACTGTGGAAGGTCTTACTTCCTTTGTTTGTGGTTCCACAGGTATAATTGCAACAACCGATGCCATTGAAGCTTGTAAAGGTATCAATATTGCTGTTATAGTTGCTGGTTACTCGGACAACATGGAAAGGAAGGATACACTGCATGAAAATGCACTTCTCCTCAAGGCTCACGCTTCAGCTTTGGAACATGCTGCTCCTGATTGCCAGGTTAGATACCGAGTGAATCGCCTGCACTCAGTTCATGCCATCCTATTTTTTCCATTCTCATCCCTTTTTTTTTCAATTAAAAAATTATATAAATTATATTCTGAAGTATTATCTAACAATTTAAATTTTTTTTAATTGAAATGATTCTTTACATGATATTAAAACTTTGTTCATCAAATAAAATTAAATCATACAAGTTTTAAGTTTAAAAATTTTTAAATTAAAAAATATTTAAAAGTTAATATATATCATATCTTAATTAAATTTTACCGACAAGCTTGAACTTTTAAATTTTGAGATGGTTATTTGATATTTTTTTTGATGTTATATCACTGTAATAACAACAAACTCTTAAGAAGCTTGGCACTTGGACTGTAATCAATCGGCAGGCTCTGATTCACGTCTTTTAATGCTCTTCTGATATTCTATTTCTCGCCAAAGTTGATGCCTTACGTTGCTAGTACATAGCAGATCCTAATGGTTGCAAATCCTGTAAACACTAAGGCGCTCGTCTTGAAAGAATATCTGCTCCTTCAATCCTGGATAAAAAACATCACATGCATGCCTCACCAGGCTCGACCACAACAGAGAGCCTTGAGCCACATATCTGACACGCTAAATGTTCATGTCAGTGATGTGAAGAACGTAATCATATGGGGAAATCACTCTTCAACGCAGCCTTCAGATGCCAATTATACCACTGTCACAGCTAACAGCACAGAGAAGCTGGTCCGAGAACTTGTCGCCGATGATCATTGGTAGGCTCAAGTTTCTAGCCTGCTCTACTCTCATTCTGATAAACAAATAGCCAAAAAAGGAATTGCATCCATGAACGGTGTTACTTGGGAATCAATGGTGGTGATAATAACTTGTATTCTCTAACACAGTTACCCGCAGCATAGAGTATGACTCGCTAGTAGTTGTTTATGTATTAATTAGAATAATTGGTATTATAGTGAGATTATTTTTTATAATATTTTTTTATTATTTTTAAAAAATTATTTTAAATACCTACGTATTAAAACGATTTTAAAATATATAAAAAAAATTAAAGTTTTTAATTTTTATAAAAATATTTTCTAACCACAGAAATAAACTTCTTTCATACTTGAAGAGAATCATTCCAAGCAGAATCAAGATGGCTAGGCGATCAATACATTGGGACGGGTTCGAAAAAGACCATAATTGATTAGATCATCAGATTAATTTGTGAATTTACTGTCAACTCAAATTGTTGGTTTTTTCGAGTTTAGATTGAGTTTAATTATGTCGTGAATTATTAAAAATAAGTGAATTAATTTTTAATATATTAATATTCAATTCAATTAAAAACTTAATCAGAACAAATTTAAAGACGGATTTTTCCGAGTCATCCCGAGTTTAACATACAAGTTAATTTATTCTCCACAAGACAAGATTGTGAAAAAAAATTCAAGAGTGCAATCGGATGTTGGCCTGTGTAAAAAGCCGGCCTGAAGGTACTTAATTTGTGTTAACAGATTGAGCCCATGAGCCTTCTTGGTTTCAATCATTAGGCTCTGGAAGCAAAATAGCAGCGATGAGCTCTGATAAATCTAAAGCCCAAAACCCCATGTTAATTTCTTATGTCTCCTCCACGGCCGAACAGTCTTGCACTGATGATGTTGCTCCCCTCTCCGCTTGAGCAAACTCTGCAAAACCTCTAAGTTAATTATCAGACCCTAAACTACGGCTTTTACATATTCTCTTATAACCCAAAAAAATGGATGAAGGAATGCAGCAATTCCAACAAAGCTTAGTCGAGCTCGAAAAATGATGCCCAACATGTCTTATTAGCTCGCAATCAGGTGAACTTCAAGACCTTTGAAAAATTCTCTTTGCAAAAAATTCTTTCCAAAATCACTTGTTTTATTTCTTATTAGGTGGTTGAAAATGATAAAGAGAGGAATGGAAACCGAGAAGCACTGACTGCATTAAGGAAGAGAGCTAAGACTACAAAAACTAGCATAAAGTTTCCGTTTGAGTCTATAATGAAAGTCCGGATCAAGGGCTGCTCCTTTAGTGAAAGACATTTCTGGGACTTGTGGTAATCATGACGAGAAGGAGAAAACTTGGATGATGTTTCCAGGAAGTGTTGTTTTTACTTTTATTTCGTTTCATGTTGCCCACACTATCTTGGAGAAAGGGCCCCCCCCCCTTTTTTTTTTGTTTTAGTTGTTTTAATTAGGAAATGTTGATTTTTCAGTTTAAGAGAATTGCATATTTATGATGGGTTTTAATTTGATGATTTGTCAATGTAGTCGAATTACTAATTGTGTTGGTTTAATGAGCGCAATATGTTCTGGAAGTAAGTTTGAAACTTGTCTTATCATGTTTGTCGTTGGTCTGGTGTTTTAGATTTGTGCACCGGTATGAATAATAAAGTGGGTTTTCACTGTTTTCTGATTCTGTTTCTCTGCTCAGAACATGAGGAATTTTTGGAATATATGGTTGCTCGAGATTTAGACTTGAAATGGGAGACACTTGGGAGATTTTATTGTTTTGAGAACCTCGTATTTGAAGGTCTTATGTTGCCAATTCTCAATGAGGACTGATATAGCTTATCAAATGGGGCAAAAAATAATGGCCTTTTCTGTTGCTGGAGATGGTAGATTGAGATTGAGTTTATGCATTGCACCAATACTCCCAGCTTGGTGTTAGAACTTAGAACCCTAGTTCAAAGAGGAACTAATGCTTCATGAGAAAAGATGTATATGTAGACATTTGATCTGATATTATACAATTTTCCTCGTTCTTGCAAAATGCAATTAATGTTCTTGGACATGTATAATTTGTGAAGGTGTGATTCATTATGTGAATTGGTAGCTTATTTTTTGGACAGAGAGCATGCAAATTGTTGCAAGGTGCCTCCATAAACTATTACTATCAGTTTTTTGTGCTTCATAGAGAAATTTCAGTGAAAACATGTTATGGTTAGCCTCAATGCATGAAACTTTGCATGTGCCAAATCACAAATGACATATAAAAGCTACCTATGATCGATGAAGACTATGAAACTATGATGCTTGGAACATGGTTGGTCATCAATATAGACTTTTAGTCTACTAAACTTTTCTTCCAGCAAGCGTCAATGGCAATTCCTTGAATCTCGTGTTTGCTGTGATGCAGATCAAGAACAGCTTGAATATGAAGCAAAAAATCTGCAAAGCTTTGTAAAGGAAAAATCCCTTCTAATTTCAGAAAAAGGTGTGCTTGCTGACAGTATTAGCCAGCGTATGCTCACGTCCTCAGTAACCTTAACGGACAAACCAAAGTGAGTTATGCATTGGGAAATTAGTGTTCCTGTTCAATAATGGTTTTTGCATATGTTGTGCGTTATCTCCCTGGTTTATTTTTTCATCTTCTGTTTCAACTCAGATGAGGATTGAGCCTTATTTCATTTGGTGCCACTACTTTGAGTCTTCATATTTAGCTGCAGTTAAATGGTATGGTGGCTTCTAGAATTGCTTTCTTCTGACTACTGTATCTTGCTGGACCACCAATTGCAGCATTCATATTAATATTGGACTGGATCATGATGGTCCATATGTGAATATGCATTTGTACATTTCATCTTATGTCTATTCTTTGTTTCCATAATCAAGTAAATTATGAACATATTATATGCTTCATCATATGGTGACGAAGCCTTCTCTAGGATTTATTTTATTATATTTCTGATATTAGGGTTAATTAATCTAAGGTCATGTGATTAGCATGTGACTTTTTAAAGTATTTCCTTTATAGGCTAAATAGTTTTTCTTGGAGACTAAGACCAGGAATCCTTTTCCTACAAGGATATAAGGCTTAAATTAATATAAATAGGCTGCTAGGATTACTTTTGTAGTAGTTTTTGTTATTTTATCAATCTATTCAGATTCTAGATGTTTCTTATGAACCCTAAACCCTAATTATCCTGTCCCAACTTCAGTTTATCCTATTCTTAGCCATTATTCTGCAGTAATTTCTGTTTTCTACTGCTTTCCTCTTCCCAAACTATGTCATTTGGTCTACCAGAAAAAAAAATGCATGTGTATTGTTGTTATACCTGTTTGAAGCTTAAGTGCATGCATCCACCTTTTGGTTTTAAAATGTAAGAGAAATAAAAATTGGTTAACTTGTTTTACTATGGATATTTTCCTATTGCTGGGATTCTCTCTCTCTCTCTTAAAACTTGGCACTCTGAAGTGCAGATATTACATCATGATAGTTTAGGAAGAGCTCTTTTTCTGTCTTGGTCACTGAAGACAATACTTAGTAGTTCTGATAATGAACACAGATAGCTTTTATGTTGATCTACACTTAATAGTTGTGATGATGCTTGCATTTTTATCAATCTAGGGTCATTGCCTGTTTCGGTGACAAAAGAATTGGTGAGGTTTAAAAATAAAGCAAGCCAATCGCTAAAAAATACTGCAGAATAAAACACTCTCCTAATTCTCCTTCTGAAGGCACCATATCTTGTTAATTGCTTGTCTTGCTATTATCGCCTGGAGTCTCACTTGGGCTTGTGACCACAAATAATAAGCTTATGGCTTCTTCCTTTCATCCTTCCCATGTTCACTTTCTCTTCACAAATTGGATGTCAGAAAAGAAAGGTGTTAGGTTTGGGGACCATCTGACTTTATTTTTCTCACTCAAAAAAGATTTCTCACTCAAAAAAGAGTGGAAGTTTCCCGGGGACTGCTCAAACAGTTGAAGATACCTTGTTAGACCCTTGTCTTCTTTTCATGTGGTCCTTTTACCCTTAGTTTTCACATGGTTTCCATAGCTGTACGAAAATTATCACCCCCTTTTGTTTCTCTTCTATCCCATCTTGTTTTTATTTTTTCCTTTTTTTTTTCCTCTCATCTCATTGGGTACACTGACATGACCTTGAGTTATCAAGATCGAAGTACTGTACAAACTCAGCCAATCTCTTTCTGTGTTTTGCATGAATGGCCTATATATGCTGAAACCTTGCTATCTCTTGAGCATTGCAGATGCTCAAGTACTGGATTTGTGATTTTATTAATCTATGTATCATCTCTTTGATAATTCTGGAACTTAGAAAATTGATTCCACTACCTATGTATCTTAATTATTCAACCAGTTTGAAACCTTAAACTTGTAATGACACAGGTGTAGTTCCCCCTCCTGAGAGCAGTTATTACATATGCTCCATGTAATTTTATTGTTGAATTTTTCCTCGCATAATTCCATTTTGGTTTGGATCATAATTGGATATTGGTTATCATTTGTGGGACCATAACTCTTTGATTTTTATCACTTATTAAAATCACTGCTCATGGTTCTGATCCTCCGTGTATTTACACAAACATTGTTTGGAAACTATATTAATCTCATTCTTATTGTTGTAGATGATGAGATCTGCCTGAAATTCTCCTCTCAAGACTCTGGCCAGAAGAAGCGTCTCAGATGCGTAGAAGTTCTGTTAAACAAATCACTACTCCGGCCAACCATTATCGTAATGTGATTATTGCAACCTTTTCTACCATGACACTGTTTTACGTGGATGAGCTGTGAATTCCTCTCACTGGTGAAAGGTAGCGTTTTATGAAAGGTTGGCATTCTTGTCATATATGCTTATACTTAATGGAAGCATTTATGAAGTGGCCAAACCAAGCATCCAGAAACTCCAAAAGCAGGAAGATTCATCATTCATGAGAGTTACACATGCTTTTGTTTTTATTTTTTTTACTGGCAAGGAAGGTGCTCTGTTACCTTTAATAGGAAATTCGGATACTCTTATACGGTAGACAAGCGCAATTACCATGTCAAAAGGAAAACATGATAGCGGGTTAATCTCATAGATGGTGCTTGCATTTAACTTGTAGAGAATGTAACTGTGGCCCCTAGCGAAGCCCTCTTGCTCTCCTTACCCATGCTGAGAAAGTTGTTTGAAAATGTAGAGATTTTGAAACTTCAATCGAATAGAAATAACTTATTATTATTTTAGTTTTTTTAATTGAAATCAATGGTTAGATTTAAAACATGAAGCTTCTTGTTTCCTTAGAATCTCAATCTGCATGTATGATGCTGGTTCAATAACATTTTTCCTCTCTTAACATCTGTGTCAAATATAACGATGCTGTTGTAGACTTTTGTTCGTTAATTTATTGGTGATGCCCATTTGAGGTGTTTGAAGCAATTTTACACAGAAGTCCTGGACAGCATGGCATGCATTTCATTGACCAGGCCTGCAAGTCTACTTGGCTCTATGACCTCGGCAGAGATATTAACCCGCCAAGCTCCCCAAAAAACCAAAAGGGCGATGCAGTCCGGGGCTGAGGGGGGGATCGTGGATGACATCTTTGAGCCTGCTAAAGGACAACACATAAATATAATGTGAAAATTTTCAGAGATCAGGATGCCAAGATCTACACACTCTACCTCCAATCTTCTCTCACTCTTATCTACTAGGCCTCTACTCTACAGCTATGAGAGAAAGAGAACAGTAAAATATTAAACAATATTCAGGGCAAAAGGAGAGACCATAATTAAAAAAGCAGGAGAATTGTTTTGTTGATAAAATAAATAAGCCTCTGCCCAAAAGAGGTAGACATTCCGTACATAAGAGTCAACGTCCGTGTCAGCTTTTTTTTTTACCAAATGCTACCAGCCTGTCCTCTCTCTCTCTCTTACTATCAACTCGGGCTCTGCTACTTCAACTTTGAGGTTTCTTACGCGCTATGTCGTGTATCTTAATTTAAACTCGCCCTTTTATCGATGACACCTGCTAGTTGAGTTGTTGTACATAGATTATTAATTGCAGGTCAGAATTTAAAAATTAAAATTATAAATAATACCAAACGATTCTTTAAATTTAAAGAATTTTATTTTGTTTTCCAAGTATAAAAATAAAAGTAATTTTATTTAACAATGCCCGCATGATATTTTAATTATAAATAATCACTGGATTTTTACGTGGTGAAACTCGTTTCTACAGAGATTCCACTGGTAAATACCTTAGAATACTTGTTAATAATCATTTAATACATCTAATTAATCTTTACTTTTCTTATACCTAATCAAACAAAATCTAATAAATAATCTCAGAATTATATGAAGTGCTCAGATGGAAATTGTTGGGAGAGCCTAATCCAGTTAAAAAAAACATCATATATAACAAATTCTGTTTAATATTTAATTAAGACTTTTATTTAAATATTTAATTTTAATAATTTGTAACTTTAATCCAGTGAAAAAAGAAAAATAGAATCTGATAAAGTCAAAAACTCTTAGAGGGTGTTTGGTAGTGAGGTTGCGTCATCCCGTTTGGTAAAGAAAAAAAACAATTTACTATTCATGGGACCCATAGCATTTCAGCGTCCAAAACGCAGGAGAAAAAAAAGTAGACAAATGTTGCTTCCTGCGCCCTTCATGCTAATTAATTAGCACAAACAGTGTAGCCAACAGTGTAGCATGGCTACACTGTTTTGGTCGGACCGGTTCCGGTTCAAAACTTAAAAATGCATTGAACCAGGTCCGACCCAATAAAATAAAAAATAAAAATTATTTTTTATTTTTTAATTGTGTTTTATTCAAAAAAAACTAGTGTTTAATATTATTCAATGACACTGCATAAATTAGACAGAGATCGCTTGATGACGTAACATTTATAAAATTTGATCGCAATTCTAATTTTATTCCTGATTATATTTTACTTGATGTTGTTGCGTGCTTAAGAAACAAAAAAAACTGCAATCCTTGTCGTATGTATTTCTTACGTGATGAAATTGTAAATAGTTTGATAGAACAATAAAAAATATTTTATATAAAGTATTATTTATTTCATGATATAATAGCAATAGTTAAATCCATAATATTTAAATTAAAAACGATCAATATTAATATATATTTTTTAAAATTATTTTATAACCTCAATTTCAAAAGCACTCTTAACCAAATACATTAAATTACTTTTTTTTAACCTCAATTTCAACCATAGTTTTAACCAAACATCTATTTTTTTAAATCAACCTTAATTAAAATTATTTTTTATAAAATATTTTTTTTCAAACTATATTGTGATTTTAGTGTACTCGCGCGGATACTTGAAGAGTTCTGGCTTGATATATACAAACAAACAAACTACTTGCAATACATCGTACGTTTAAGATACGATCGGTTCCTCTCCTGTCTTTTTCTGATTTTGCTACTATGACCTTTTCTTTCTTGTTATTCACACAAAATGCCCCTCGAGATCAAATCCTAAATTTCTCCTTGCTCCTTGGATCTTGACCAGCCTTTTTTGTTGAATTAATTAGGTGCATTATTTTATGGATGAGGGGATGTGCATTTATTTGGGCGCACACACACCCATATGAACTGATGAACGTGTAACAGAAGAGTGGAACATGTCATGTAACAGAAGAGTGGAACATGTCAACAAACCCATTGATAAATTTGATTTAAATACCCTTGATCAAACGAGCCAAAACCAAGTTTGATTTTGAAAAATTTAAGTTGATTCGATTAGATTTAGAAAAAATTCAAGCAGTTTTTTTACCCACTAAACTACTAATTAACTTGATTGATTTACAAACTTAAAACTTAAATCGGATCATGAATAGAATTGGGTTTTATCATTATGTTGTAGATCTAGTTTAATTTTGATAAGGAACGAAGGTGGTTTTTGCTTTTAAGGTGTTGATTCAAATTATAAGTGGGTTTATTGTTATTGTATTAGATATGAATGTTCTTATGGGGCGTAGCGTGATGATAAAGAGTTTGAGATACAGAAGGTCTCGAGTTCGAGTCAGGACATGTATTTCTTGTAAGAGCCTGGGATAGCCAGGGTTTTACTCGCTCATCTGGGTCCACAAAGTATGCTTTCAGAAGATGGGGTTTTCTTAAATAAAAAAAAAATTAGATATGAATTCATAAATATACAGATCTAAAAATTAAAAAATATATAAATATATAGTAAAATTAATGCTTACTAATCAGCATCCAAAGAATTGAAAGGTGAAGAAGACGCCGAAGAGGTGCTTATACAAGGAAATTAAGGTGTTGGTTCGAGAGAAACATGAAAAGGCAGCAGCTCTTAATTATCAAAATATTAATTAATTTTAGAATAATGGAAGGTGGTAGAATTATCAGTCGCTCGCTCAGACAGCCATTGAAAAAACACGACCACATGCTCACTGAAAAGAATGATATGGTCTCTTAAAGTACATATACAATCAGAGTATTTCGACATTCAATTTTCAACGAGATATATAACCTTTGATGTTAATAGCTCGCGTTTAGCAGTTTCCATCGCATTCATCTACATGCAGAAAAATATGAGCCACGCTTTGTGCATGCCTCCTCCCTCTCTCTTTTTTTTTTTTTTTTTGTATTTTTATATATATTTTCACAAAAAAAAAATAATTATATATATATATATATATATATATATATATATCNANNNTTATGCCCCAGGAAAAACAGGGGTAAAAGGACACGCAGCAGCTTGATATTATTGAATCAGTTTTGTCATCGGACTAATTAAGGTTTTTGCTGTCTCCCAGCTGGCTGTCATCTGGTCGTAGATATATAGCTTTCTTTAGGGCATCCTTTTGCAATAAGCACTCGTTTCTCTAATTTAGATTCTGTGTGCTTAGGTTAGGGATAGATGTAGCTATGGCTACTGCTATGAAAACAAAACGTCAATGGATTCTTGTCTGTGTCAAAGGTTAGGAAGCATTGTTAATTTCCCATTAAAAACATAATTAAGAGCTTTGGTCAGGGACAATCTTGTCAATGCGATAATATGTCGGCGACGGCCTGGAGAGAGAGTGGAAAGGATCTCTGTTGGAGATTGCTTTTTGCCATCTTTTATTAGCTTTGTCTAAAATGGCAAGAATAATTTAATACGTCAATTAAAAAAAAATATAAATGATAAGATAAGTAAATTCTCAGGAAATACCGATAATGCCAGCAATTAATCTCACGGTTGGAATCCTTCATTCCCTGCCAAACCCTTAGCTTTTAAATATTAAATCTTTATCTGTCAAAGAAAATAAATCCTTGATGTTGCTAAATGTTTTTTGAATTAATTAGGTTAATTGCTGAGTTAAATAGAGTAGTTCTATGTCTTGTGACCATTTGAATGATACTTATTCTGAATATATAGGTGTGTGTATAATAATAATTTTGATTCACAAAAAATAACCCGACACAAAAAAAATAACAAAATCTATTTTTTATATAAAAAAAAACAATGTTGAATGTCAAGTCGTGAGATGAAAATAATTAAAAAATAGCAATTATAAAAAGAAAAAAAAAACAGCTTGACACACCTGGTTCAACTCATTAAACTCATGAGTCAGGTCTTGAGATTAGAATAATCCTATAGCGAAAGGAAAATGAAGAAAATCATGAATCCTGTTTTTTTTTTTAAAAAAAAGAAAATCAATGCCAAATTATGATATGGGACAACAACAAGTAAAAAAAAAAAAGTATGTCCGCCCTTGTTAGCAAATAAAACTCTTGCGTGAACCATTTGATCGAAATCACCAAATATGAAAAAATCATGAAGATCAACAAATTAAATATTAAAAGATAAAATTTTAAAAAATCAATAACACAAAAGGATCTAAAAAAATTAGTTATTAAAAAACAAAAAAAAAACATGAACCACCTAAGTTAATCCTTCAAACCTATAGGGCAGGTCATGAAATTGCCCATAAACAAAGCCTAAATAAATTCAGAGACAAGGTTAATTTTATAATTTTACTATGCTAAGAATAACAAAAATAAACAAATGCCCCCAAAACAAGCATCAGTTAATTATGACATAAAAGATAAGGAAGTAATTAAACCATGCAAAAAAAAAACACATGAAATCTTAAAAAAAACCCTGACAACAAAATATCCAATTGTTCTCTCAAGGGTAGTGAAGATTTTTCATTGTTCAAAAAAAGATAAAAATATATTTATATCCCCATTAAAAATAAAAATAACATCACATTAAAAAATATTATTTTACTGCAAATGAACCTGTTTGAGAATGTAATTACGGTTGTTTTTCAAAGTATTTTTCATGTTGAAATACATCAAAATGATATTTTTTTATTTTTTAAAATTATTTTTGAGATCGGCGTATCAAAATGATTCAAAATAATAAAAATATTAATTTTCAATAAAAAAATTTAAATTTTTAGATAACAGGCGCAACGAAGTATTAGTATTCCAACTTGTTTTCAGGAATGGCAAAATCATTATTTTATTATTATAATCTACAATAAATTATTTATTATATTAAATTATTTTCTCCCTGCCCTATATATTTTTGGTAAATATAGGGGACCCCTGTCTCCATGAACATCGATTTGATCGACATGCATTTAGAAGAGGATGCCGCTCATGATCAAAAGAAGAAGAAAATCATACATCCCAAGCCGGATTAGTTGAAAAGATAGCTTATCATTCTCGAAGACGAAGAAATTAAAACCTATACTTGTTTGCTACGTTAAAGCAAGCACGTTAATTTTCCCTAATCACGCAGGTCAAGCTGATACAAAAAGATCATCTAACATTTTTTATAATTAAAGTCGTGTGTTTCGTTAGTGTATTGATATGAAAGATAAATATAAAAAATGACATAAATGTGTTTGTTTGAAACTAAATTCATTATTTTTGTTATTTAAGGACTTTCTCTTCATCAATTATTTTGTCAGTTATATTATGTAAAAATAATTAAATTATTAACAACTCGACGAAACAAAAAAATAATACTTTACTAGGAAATTATTAACCATTTAGTAGATAGTCTAGTTGTAAGGGTTTGGACTCAAGGGGTTTGTTCTCCATGTGATTTCATGTTCGATTCCTGTAGTTGCTCATATGATATTGGCAGCTGGAGGTTTACATGGTCGTTAATTTTAGGGCTCGTGAGATTAGTCGAGGTGCGCACAAGCTAACCCGAACACGGACGCTAATCAAAACAAAAAAACACTTTACTGTGAAATTATAAAGGGTTTCATTTAAAATTATATAATTCTATCGAATTGAGGATAATTGGACATGGAATAGCATATATTATATTGGGAATATCAAATATGAGAAATTGCTCAAGATATTTTTTTAATTCTCATGCTAACTTAAATTATTTTAAATAGATTTTTATACTGGAAGCTGGTATATCTTATGAATCACACACGCAATAAATCGTTTACTCGTGATAATAAACCAGTATGCTAATGTACAATTAAAGGCAGGGGCAGATTTTCTCTTCATGGAACAACTTATATTCACAAATTAATGACAATTGGTTTGGTTTCCGGTACAAAAAAGCAATGGGAAAATGTAATAAATGCAATAAGGGACAAACCCATGATCTTACAATTATCTCGATTTTAATTTATTTTCATCACCAGCACATGAGTTCATTTTCTGTTGACATGCACATCATGACTCTATCAAACACACTGCATAATTATCAAGGGAGGCAAAACAACATCATCATAATATATATCCAAGTCCAGTCCCTTTCAAAATAGACGAAGTTGCCTTCAATTTCTGAAATCACATCGGGAAAATAGGAACTTGAAAAAAAATGTGAAGCAGAAACTTCAACATAGACAGTCACAGTGACCCTTCTGTGCAAATTCATCAAAATTAGCACGGGTAGGTCCCAAGTTCTTGAGGAAGAAACCGCGTGGCATTTTAACCTCTTTACCAAAAACAACAGCACCGTTATTATTGTAGCTAGCCAAGCATTTACTGCGAGGTAGGCGACAGCTTTTCTACAAACCCCGACTAGTTGGGGAACCCCCAGCCATCTATTTTAACTTTTTAACACAGAATTCCATTGCAGTGGCTCTATCTACAAATACGTGACCATCAAGTGGGTAAAATGGTAGTTTTCGGGTTTACATACACAGCACCCAATTGCCTCTGCGCAAGCCGCCTCATAACCCAGTTTCTCTCTCTCGGAGACTCTCACCTAGCTAGCTAGAGAGAGAGGGGGAGAGAGAGACTGGTACCAGAAGGAAAGAGAGACTCGTTTTTGTGGCTTTAAAAAGTCAGAGACAGAGAGCTAAATAAAGAAAAGAGAGAGAGGAGCTAGAAGGGGGAGGCTTTTGAGAGAATGGGCATCACCCCAGTTAAAGAGAGAAAAGAAAGCAGCAATTGAAACTCTGCAAATGGCCAATTTTAGTGTTTTTGAAATTCGCATCCTCTCCTTCTCTTTCAGTTCACTGACTCGGTTTAATTTCCATAGGTGAGACAGAGAGAGAGTGTTTTTTCAACTTGTAAACTGTTTGTAATATCCCATAAAAGCCCACCTTAACACCGACATGTCTCCTCAGGACAGTCTTACCTCTCAAAAAGCAAAAACCCCACTTCAACAAAACTACTCAGCATAAATCAAAGCGAAGCAAAAAAAATTTAAGAAAGATCAAATCTTTCCCAGCCACTACCTTTTCTCTTCTCTTTTGTATTCATCTATGTATAGAACCAGCTCCTTCTCTTGATGATCATAACCTCTTCCTTTCTTTGTTTCTTTTACAGGTAAATTAAACTAGCTAGATTGATTAAGATTTTCATATTATCTAGAGAAGGAAGAACAAAATGTTGGAGTACGAATGGGGAAACCCGTCAACAATAATGTTATCAGGTGGAGATGATCAACAAGCTGGAAGCAACCACGAAGTACAAGATCAAAATCGTCAAGCTAGCATTTTCGATCACTACACCACTCAATCTTTCAACGACAACAACCTCATTCCTCAACATACCTCTCCAACCTTAATGTTTCAGAACCACCCCACCACCACCAACGCTACACATCACAATATCAACTCTTTTTTCGACCCTCGTGCTTACGCCGGCGCCGGCGCCGGCGCCTCCTCTTATCCCACCACTCATAACCATCCTTCCCTCCTTTCCCTTGATCCAATCCCAACAGTCACATCAGTCGCAACTGCAACCTCTTATTTCCTTATCCCAAAAAGTGAGGAAATTCCTCGTTCAAATTCCGATTTGATCACTTCAAGGATAGGACTGAATTTGGGAGGAAGAACTTATTTTTCTTCGGCTGAGGATGATTTTGTGAACCGGCTGTACCGCCGGTCTAGACCGCTCGATCCCGGTTCTTCATCTAATGCTCCAAGATGTCAAGCTGAAGGGTGCAATGCTGATCTTACTCATGCTAAACACTACCATAGACGCCATAAAGTCTGCGAGTTTCACTCTAAAGCTTCTACTGTCATCGCCGCCGGGTTGACTCAGCGATTCTGCCAGCAGTGTAGCAGGTTTTTTAAATTACATTATTGCCCTTCCCATGCACTTTCTCCATTTAATCCAACGTTTTGTAGATGATTGTATGATAGTGATTAACCCGACTACGGAGATGCGATCCCAAATTACTCTATTACCCCTGTGATTTTTTTCTCGTCATGATGATGTCCAATGATTGGTTACCCGTACATGGGTTAATCCCGAGGGCATTTGAGTCCGTAAAATATACTTTCCGTTTTACGTACCATTTCTTCTGTTCTTATATCAAGGCGGCATTACGTACTTGAATTAGTTTAATTTAAATAATAATATAAGCTTAGGATTTGAAATTACAAAAACTACCTCAATATTCTTTCTTCTTTTCAATGGTTCCTTCTCTGCCTTTGATATCCGGACACGGTCAGAGAACTCTCGCCTGACGACAATACCCCTGGGCTTGTGCTTGGCAACCAATGATTGGTTGGGCCGTACATGTGGAAATCCCGAGGGCATTTGTGTCCGTATCTATACTCATTACGTACTGATTTTTTCTTCTGCACATATTTAGACAGCACGGAATTAATTAGCAGCTCTGAGCATGGTTTTGGAGTAATTGACAGTGATTGGTTACGTTGAATTTTTCTACAGGTTTCATCTTCTCTCAGAATTTGATAATGGAAAGCGTAGTTGCAGAAAGAGATTAGCTGATCACAATCGTCGTAGGCGAAAATCACACCAAATTAATCAAGAAAATCAGAAATCACATCTAGAAAATGCCACCATTTCCTCATCTGAGATTCTCACAAGTAAGCTCCGTTTTCCATGTTCATATAATTAATGTCATGTTGAATCGATATGGATCAACATTTTAATTTATAAATGGTTTATCCTGTATACCATTATTTTTTTATATACATTAATAAATTTAAATTTTTTTCACTAGTTTTTTTTTGGCTTAAGAAGTATATGCATGTATGAGCAAGATATGTAGGAAATCAATTAACTTGCATGGTATTTTCTTATGGGAATTTATAGGGTCTCCACCGGACTCTGGAGCTCATCCTACTTCATCGGTGACGGTGGCGATGTCCCCTCCTCGAATGTCTCTGGATTGTTTCAAGCAAAGATCGTATCAAGCCACTGCTTCTTCTTCTACATCGTCAAGCTCACTGTTTTTCTCAAGCGGGTAAACAATGTCAATGACCTGATCAAGGAGGATTTAATATTAACTAAGCAGTAACATAGTGTTACTCCAGTGTTATATTTATTTTTCCCTCTTAATTTACTCTCTCTTTAATTATTGTTGATTAATGCTCACTCTTGATCGTGTTAGTAAAACCAAATGGAGTATCTGCTCTGCTAATATATTTCTCTCTTCAAGCGATTTAATACCTGTTGATGTGGTAGCCTTTCATATATTTTTCTGTATTCACCGGAAGATATATCCAAAAATGGAAAAAGTAATCACTGCCAGGAGGACTTTTCTAACAGAAGTATCTGTTTGGTTTCAGAAATGGTTAGATAGGCACGGGGATGCAGGATTATTATCATTTAGGGCATTCCATTATTATCCCTTTGTCGGATCCTTACCAGGAAAAAGGCTGTAAATCAAACATGCATAAAAACAAGAAAATGAACATGCATGCGATATCAATCTTTAAAGAAATTTATAGGAAGGAGATCAAGTTGTCTGCTAGCACTGATGAGAAGCTGCACTAAGCATGGATAGTTAGCTATTTAGAACTTAGCCCAGATGAGCTTATCTCTCTTTCCCTATCCTTTCAGTCTCTGTAAGTGTTTTTTTCCCCTCTCTCTCATGAAGGGAGTGTTGCAGCTGTGAAAATATTAAGACCGCCCATAAGCCACATTACCTCTAGCCGCACCTACCAGGCCAGGTGGTGAAAGTCTTGGGAGCTTGTGTTCGGGTTCTTTGAACAAGAGGTTTAGCCTACTTCTATCGCACTTTTCCTGTCTTTGAGGTAGCATTTCATGTGAAGTTTAATTGGTGCATTGAGCCTTTGGCCAGTAGCAAGGAATAATTACAAGAGAATTAATAAAAACCATCTGATGATTACATGAAATTTACTGCACTCCAGAAGAAACTGCAAATTATTGATAGTTTAGCTTTCTTCATGGACACTACCATGGACGAAGTTTATCCTAGTAATTCTTACAAAAGAAATGGTACATCTAATAGTGACCTCTCCTAATTAATTGCCATTAATAAGAACTAGGTATCATCAATTAATTTCTCCTGGGACAGCATGCATTGTGCTCATGTGTGATTCTGACTGAGAATTAATGGACTTATCCTATGGCATCATATAATAAAGTTACAGGGCAGTGGATCATAGATTATATATTATAAAAGATGATGCTGAAATCTCATGTTAGTTTTTATTATATAGTATACAATCAGGGACGGATTACCATCCAATTTCGGTAGGGGTAAAATAATATGAGTATATAGCTAAATTAATTAAGATCCACAAAGTCTAAAAATTATAAGTTTTTTAATATAAAGCTCAAAAATTTACATATATTATAAAAACATAGCTCCACAAAATTCTATTTTTTTTTAATAATTTACAATTGCTTCCTATGAGACTTCGTATGTTGAAAACATCGTAAAATTTTCTCACTGTCAACTTTTTTAAATATTTCCTTTTCAATATAAATTATTAAACAATCATTCAATCAATCATAACTAACTATAAATTATTTATTTCAACCAACCAACACATAACCATAGATTATTATTTCAATCCTTATCAAGTTACATTAAAAATTCAACTACAACTAAACAATATAATTAAATCCATTTCAATCCTTATCAACACAACAACACATATTAAATACATATAATTAACGAACATTTACTTTGATTCTAAAAGTTCTCATTCCCCCTCTTAAATGATCAGCCCTACTTTTAATATTAACACCTAATTTTTCTTCTTCAGTTATGTTATATTTAAAGTTATTTACTTTATATTCCATCCCAATAAAATCATATTTTTATAATTTCACTTTTTCTCAATTTAACATTTAAGAACCCTAATACAAAATTTAAGAATTTTGCAAAAACGTTGTTAATCTTTACTTAAACTTGTACAATCGAGTTTATAACATCTTGCTCAATAATGATATGAACTTCGAATATTAACCAATCGAAGTTTTGTGCTCCTCTTTTTTTTTCCTTTTAATACCATGAGTTTCCTCTCTCTATTCTATTTCCCTTACTTGATTTTCTCTTTAATTCTCAAGTTAAATGTGTTCAATACTCTCTACCTCATCTATCTTGTTTTAAATTTTAGTTTCTATCCAGTGTTTTAGTGAGAAAACTCTTAAATTTTTTTTCTCTTCTAATTTTTTTCAACACCAATAGGCAATTTAAAGGTGAAGAAGAAGCTGAATTTCCAGTTTCTCTAGCTTATTTATGAAAATATTAATGAGTCTACATGTTGTTTTTCATCAGACTGTTTATATTCTCGCATGACCTTTTCAAACTTTGATTACCCTAAAATTTTAACTCAAGATAGAGAAATATGTCAGGAGGATCCTTGTAAAATTCTATCCCAATTTAACATTTGGGTTGAAAGTTATGCTTGATAGTGTAAAATCATCAATAGATAATTTTACATTAAAATCTGAATTTTCTTATTAAATCATTGTTAGAACCATATCAGGTATTTTAATAAGTTCTCGGAACCGTTTTCATATTCCATACTATATTTATTTGTTCTTTTCATCCTTTGTTTTATTTACAGACTTACTTCAGTTTCACAATAACGTTACCGATTTTTAATTGGGGTTCACATATTTTTTCACACAATTCTTTCTTAACTTTTATTTATCATTTTTGTTTTAATTTCTCAAGATTATTTTCTCATTCTCAAACACAACTATTTTAAATTTCTTCTAATTAATTTTTCTATCCATCAAAACTCTTTATGGAATTCGGCACAATATATACTTCATTTGAATTTATTTTTTTTTTGACACTGTGGGCAAGTGACCGCATTTCCCACATGCTGGATTAGTGAATGCATACAATTGATTGTGGGCTAAAGTTTTCACAGGAAACCATCATGTATAATCTATCCTAGCTACAACATGTTATGCTGGGATACCTTTTTAATGATCTTGAAGCCTCTTCGCACCTTCGACGAAATTTAATCGTGGGTCCATGCTCATCAGTTTTGTACTTGTTTAATATTTGTTTATTGTGCTTTCTTGGAACCATATTTTGTGAATTTATTTGGTCCCAAAAGAGAAGACAAGAAAATTAGCAAGATTTCAAATCAAATCATTATCTCTAACACCCTTGGTTATATGTAACAATAAATTAAATTAAATTAAATACCCTCATCTTTATGAGTCAATTACAAGAAATTGATTTGAAGCTTGATTTGGGGCCCCAACACGAACGCCGAAAATGTCATCCAACAAAAAGCTTCGGTCAAATTTTCAGATGGCTATATTTCGATTGAAGTAAATAAAATCTTCAAGGATTTCAAACTGAGAAGCAAATTCAATGTCCTCTCACAAAATTAATATATATATTCGTGTTATTTCTGCAATAATCCAGTTTGTGGAGGGTAAAGAGAAAAGACAACCTTAAACATCATTCTATTTGCTGCTGCTGCGGCCTCCAGTCCTTATCTCAGATCTAATAATTATCCAAGGGAATTTAATATATGATGATGGGATTGTCCACCATCGGACACTGGCAAGAAACTTCTGCATGAGTTTGTCTCACTCTTGATGATCCTATTGAATCAAATTCCAGGAAATTTCCTTCTCTGAATTCGCGGGATCGAAATTTCTTGTGACATGACGGTGCCAAAATCCTTACCAATGGAGCCCTCGGCGCAATATTTACGAGGGTTTGTTGTCATGTGTGCGTCATATATGTCTAGTTAAGTACCCACATTTTCCTATCATATGTGTTTTTTTTTTTTTAGGGGGGGGGGGTTTACATTGAGAAATGGGTACTCTTAAACCAACTTTTATACGCTGAAATTAACTAAATATATGATTTAATCAAAAGCAAACTGTTCATCCACGAGGATGAAGAGATTGAACCTGTGTGATGAGTTGTTTATTAACGTCTTAATCTCGTAGGCCACCTAATTCAAGATTTTAGGGAGTTCCTAAGATTTTGCTGCGGCCTCTAAATTAATGGCCTATAGTACTTATCTAATTGTACTGTAAATCTTGCTGGTTACTTTCCTTTTGGCCACCAAAGAAACCTTGGTGTGAACGACAGAAATTCATTGAAAAATATCAATTATTGATCACTTCTAGCCTTCCCTCATCAGCCAATAAATTTCATTTACCTTAAAGTGGACCAACAAAAATCTATTATCATGTATCGTATCTCTAAGAGTTTGGAGAAAGGTCTCTTTCTCGCACCTTTCACCTCATTTTTTTGTCCCCTCGGTCCCTTGCTCTGCTCAAGGGGAGGGAGGGGGATCTCTTAATTATCCCTTAACAAGCTTTGCTTGACTAATTAAGATGAAAAATTAAGAAGATAATTAATTAGCTGCAATTCAAATTAAGAGCTCTCATTCTATTCTCAAAAAATAAAAGAAACAGAGAGAGATAAAGTTATTATTCACCATATTTTTTTTTTTATCAACGCTCCTTTTTAAAACATTTTTATTTCTGTATTTTTACATAAATAGAATCGTGCTTAATCTAATCGTACAGAATTTATCTGATTTGTTGAGAAAGTATGCTTCATGATCATCGATCTGACTTTCTATATTCGAATTTGAAATTAATTAATATCTGATTTTTTTTATTAATTCTTTATGAATACACCAGGTCACTTTAAAGAAAGGATTTAATATCAATTAATATGTTAGCTCGTATATGACACACTTTTAGCGTCAGATAAAAAAAATAATTATTGTTGTATTAAGGATGTAATAGTCAATTAAAAGTTGATGGTTCTTATGTGCATTTATGGAGTACTGTCCATATTGAATTTAAAAAAGAAAAAGAAAAACCTCAATTTGAAATCCTATATTTGTCACAAATTAAATCCTATTTAAATAGTTTTGTGAAGTCGTTGTCATATTTGTTATGTTTTAGCCAATTCAATCCAACTCATCGCCTTATTTGTTAACAGAAATTCATTTGCAGTGAAGGATATTAGCAATATAGTGAATAATTACCGATAAACTAGGATTATTTGTGGAGCTTCACAGTTATGAACAGTGAAGCTCCTATCTCTTTTTTTTTTTTTAATTTTTTTTTCCATTTTCCCACTTTTTTCCTTTCTATTTCATGATTTTCTTTTCTCAATTTCATCCTAAAATTTCTTTTAATTATTCGAGTTGTTTTTGGACCAATTAAGTTAACTAGATCACATCAAACATTCTTTCACACGGTTTAGTTTTAAATCCGGATTAAGCAAAGAGCTGCGCTAATTAAAAGGTTTTTTTCCCGTCAATTTCATCATCTTTTTCTTGATTTATTCTTTTATTTTTTTACAGGTTGGACAAGTTGATTAGATCACGTTGAAGTAATTCTCACATGATTTAATTTTAAACCCGAGTAATTAAGTAAAGAGTCAAATCAGAAAATTTAAATATTAATCTATTAAATCGAGTTTAATAATAATATAAAATAAATTTTTATAACTTAAATATTTTTGTTATATTCAAAAAAAATTTGATCCAATCCAATAACACTGCCCTATAAACTAGTTTTAACTAAGATCTTAAGCTCTAATTTTAACTCATTGGAAATGTTACATGACAATCACGTGACTCTTTTATAAAAACATGTAAATTGCATATTTGGAAAAATAAGAACAGAACAACTTTTAAAATTTTTTATTTATATACTTTATTTAAAAAAAAAAAAACAGAGTTGAGCATCTTAGTCAGAATCTTGTCCCATATGACTAATATTTTTAACATATTAAATAGATTTTTATTAACAATTAAGTTTAGTTGGATTTTGTCTAAATGTATCAAATATATGATCAAATTCATAAAATTATTTACAGGGGATTCTATTTATCAATTTGGTATAAACATATGGATCTCTGAAAAATACAGTTTTTCCCAAAAAACAAATTAAAAAAAAAATCCAGAATTGACACTGGAAACTGAAATTACAGCATCTGAAAGGGAACATTGCTCGATTTATTTGAAAAAAATAATAATAAATTTATTCTAGATTAAGACAAAACTACACTACTTACGGCTCTTGAAACGGGCAAAAGATTCGAAACTTCCAGGGCATTGCATAGTGGTTAAAGGGATATATTATCTACATAGTTATTATGGTTTGAATTCTAAGTTAGGTCGTGAAGAATTAAAATTTTATAAATTCTTTTTGTTTAGGAGAGGAAGGAAAATAATGAAAGAAAAGGTTAAATTGTAAAACATCCCCTGAAAAAAATATATAGCTTTTGAACTTGATGAAAAAATGTTTAAAAAACCACTAAAAAATCTCCTATTCCTCACCCTTGCTCTGTAATATTGAAAAAAAAATAAAAAGAAATAAAGCACTCTCAAAAAATATAAGATAAACATGAGAAAGGATATTAAAGAGAAGGATGAAGGCAGTGAAAATGGGAGATAACAGATGTGTTTTATTTTTTTGAAATATTTTTTTAATTATTACTATTATTAATGTACAGAAAGGAAGGGATAGTGATGATTTTTGGAAATTTTTTCATCAATTTCACAACAAAATCAAGCTCATAATTAAAATATATATATATATATATCGTTCAAGAGATTTTTAGTTTAAAAGATATTTATTTTTCTGTAAAAATTGAAAATTTAAGATTTAGAGTTTAGAATTTAAAAAAAGAACAGAGAAATCAGAGAGGAAAAGAAAATGATAATGAGAAAATTACAATTATAACTTTCTTGCCTTTGGCAAAAGATTAAATCCTGTTTTCATATTGATTATTGAGAATAAATTTGTAAATTTATATTTTTTTTTTTGTTCATCGTCTCTTCAACCTGAGACCACATTTAGGAGCCCCCTTGCAAGATAATTCGTCTCTCTCTTCATTTTCTCTTCTTCTCCTAGCTTGGAGACCACATTTAGGGGACCATATACTCTCCTCTCATATTTTCTTATGTCCCAAAATTATTTCCCTCGTTTTCCACCCTTCCAAAAACAAAATACAGTAGTGACCTAGAAGCCCAAAATTGGCCTGAGGAAACCACTATTCATTAACCCAAAAGAAAACGAAATGAAATGGTCAAAAGAGAAAAGGAGCAAGAGTATAAAAAAGTCAGCGGAACAATTAAACTTGATCGCTAAGCGTTCGAGCCAATGCAAAATAAAGTAATTAAATAAATAAATTATCTGAAATGTAGGGTTAATTTGGAAATATGGACGTTGAAACTGTTTTTAACTCCTACTGCAGTTTTAAAAATATTTAATTAATTAATACATATCATAATTTTACATATATCCCATTAAAAAATCTCTTAAAATCTCGGTAAAAAAATATAATTTATAATTTTTCTTAAATTTTTTTTTTAAATCGCAAAACTGAAAAAACTGTGAAGATACAACGAGGAATTTAGGCAGTAGCTACAATTAACATAGCAAGTTACAAATCCTCCCTTAGCTATCATAATCATCAAGTCATGGAGGAACTAGTTTAAATAAAAAAAAAAAAGATGGTCCATGATTTTGTTTAACCTCTGTGTTATACAGAGGCATGGAAGATACATGGGCGCTTGCCTCAGGGAACAAGTGCAGCATTTGCATTAGCTCTCCAATCCCCAGTTTTTATGTGCGCCCCCACCACACATCGATCATCTTTCATCTTTCATCTTTCATCAATGCAGTCGGGCCCTCTGCTCTGATCATCATAAACTTTGTGATGAGGATGTGGAGCCCATTAATAAAGGCAACTGCTCACTCCATTGCTACTGCTTATGGAGGAGGAGGGGAATACTTTTCAAACCCTCTGTACGTAGAGACTTTTCTTTAGGGTTAGTAGGTCTACTGTGGGGTTGCAACTGATTTTTGGGTGATATGTGTTTTTGCAGATTCACGTGCACTGCACGTGATCATCATTCAGTGATTGTCCTTTGCCTCCTTTGCGGTGGTGGGACTTCATCCACAGCTGGACAGAAATGTGGTGGCTTGTGAGGGGTCATTATACCCTAGTTTCTCTTCGGATAAAAACAAAGGAAGAGACAGATCGGTCTATTTTCATGCCTAATTCTTTTAATTTTATTTATTAGTAGAGCGATGGTCATTTTAAATTTAATTGTTTAATTGGCAGTTGGGGTATTTTTAGATTAGTGTTTAAATATAAGATTAAAACTCCTTCCTTGTAGACTTATGTATAACTGAAATAATATTATATGAAGTTTATTTAAATTAGCTAAAAAAAAAAAACAAATCTTTTTTGGATTCCGAAGCTGTCCAGGAGCCAGCATTGGTGATTAGGTTTTGTTGAAGTTATGACACGACTTTCTTTACCTCTACAGAAATAGGTTTGATATTTTGCCTTTAGCACTGTAGCCCATCACCAGTTATTGAAGGGGAAAAAAACTCACTTGGTTGGAATGGTCAGCAAAACCAGAAGTTTCTTTGTTCTTGGATATACAGTAGAACTTAGTTGAATCAACATATTGAATTCTTTAATATCAAAATAATTAAGATTTCTTAAGTTTATAGCTGGACCAACCTTCAAAGAAATACACTAAAATGACATTAATTTGAGAAATGCTTGATAAAAACATTAATGAACATTAACAATAAAGCCAGGTTAAGAATTTCTTGAAACTTTTGGGACATAGTTGATAAACTTTACATGTTTGGGACTCAATTAAAAATAAGTATACTAGTTTGGGACTAGATTGAGGTTTTCTAAAACATTTAAAGCCCTTGGTGAGGCCTTGGAAATTAAACAAGAGTCTTTTAATTAAGAGTTTCATAACTGCTAGCTTGGGGGTTATTAATTAGGCAATTTCCGCTTCCAAAATCCATGTATAGGGATCGTTTTCGTGCTGAGAAATGTAAGATGGTGATCCACACACGCATATACACTGGAAATTGATAAAAATGAGGAGTGCATACTGCTAGTGCCACGACAGAGATTAACAGTGCATGGTGCGTGGCCACATAATAGTTGTTTGTAGGCATGATGATAATTTCTCTAAGCCTTCAACACCAAGCAACTTTCATCAAGACTTGATAACAACTAGTCTTGTAACTATCAATAGACCACTCGTGGAATCTCATACTATTTTTGGTTGCGAAGGACACTTTCTCGACTTTGAATTGCAGGCGTGCACTTTGAGAAGAAGCTTGATTGGCTTCAATCAACTTTCGAAGATTATGAGAAAATTTGCTTTTATTTCTTTCCAATGTGTGGTGTTGGAAGTGTCTTTCGAGTGTACGCACATTGGATGCTTTTGTTCATAGTTATATCACTTGGAATAGTACTTGTTTATTATGTGTTATTATTCTATTAAAAATACATGAAAATAATTTTTTTAGATTTTTTTTATTTTGACATTAATACATCGAAATCTTTTATGAACACCAATTTAATGTTTTCTCAAAAAAAATTAAAAACAGTTTATAACACAAAAATACTCATTTAATCCTAGAGCTGGATTACAATTGATTTGATCTGAGAGCTAGATCGTAGCTGATATTGTCAACTCATGGTATCAACTATTTATTTTATTTTATTCTGAGAGTTTCTAAAATGAAATGATGATTTTTACTTAATAAAATCCAACTCGAGTTTCTTTTAGGTCAGACAAATTATTGGGTGGAATAAATTTCATAATTATGCTTTCATCTCTTGGTATCTTTCTCGCATGTTGTCTTTGCTTGTCATACTAGAGACTGAAGCTTTTGATGACCAACTTGAAAGTTGTGAAGTTGCCTAGTTAAAACAAGGAGAAGGGCCCTTTTTTCTTCTTTTTTTCTTGGAAGATCAGAAAGGTTTTCCAATAAGTTCTTTATGGCAGGCAGACCGACTTTACTTCGGGTTTTAATTTAACTAGAGGAACTTTTGTTCTAGCATATGCTTTCCCAGACATTTTTTCCCCAAAAGTAGAGCACCGGTTTGATGTTGCATTTTTCGTGGCACAATGGAAAGCTAGAGGCATGTTTTGTGTATATAAACAAGCCTTTCATATCAATTAATTTCATACGGGAGAGAGTCCCACAAGCATGACACCTTATGATTTGGATTTCTTTCTAATCTTGAAAGATGTGACGAATTATAGATAGAAAAACATTATTATTTTTCAATTTTTTTTAATTTTTTTAATTTTTTAATTTTTTTCTTTTTTTATGCGTTAGATTTGGTCTTTATTTTTTTTATTTGAAATACTTTATAAAATTAATTTTTTTCAATTTCATTCTACTTCAATTTTTTTATATATCATATTTTTTCCTTATTTTTTAATCATCTTAAAAAAATAAAATATTAATAAGTTGTTTTCCATCTTATTTTTTCTTATATAACTAAATACTAAAAACTGTTTTTCAGCTCATTTCTTAGAACTCTATCAAACATACAAAATTTATCTATTTTTAAAAATCCATATTTTATAAAAATATTTTCTAGTAAACAAACATGGTTAATCTCTATCATCTAATCTAAAACAATCTAGCTAGGGTTCAAGAAGGTTTTTAAAAAATATTTTTTATAAATATATAAATTCTTGTTGATTTGTTGTTGTAATAGTCTTGGTAGTTTTAATGGAAAAAAATTCTGGAATTCTTCTTATAACTTTTCTTTAACCTGAGCTTACAGGTAAGTGGGAAAAATTGAAATAACAAGTTGAAGACAAATATCTTAAAGAAACTGAATAGAAAGAACAATGCTAAATTGATAAACTCTAATCTAGATTTCTGGGCAGCTTCGAGGTAGCCCGGGCCTCCTGGGTGAATGAGATTTGCTTCAAAGCAATTTCCTGCCTATCTGCTGCCCCTCCCTCTCCCTTTTATTGTCACTCTCGGTTAATTGAGAATTAAGGATAATAGATAGAATTGGCAGCTGTTTTATTTATCAGTGTTGTATTTTGACTTTTTTTTCTTCTCCCAAACTGTGCCGTATTTGGACTTCTGTTCTTCTCCCAAACGGTGCCGTTTTTCTTTGAACTTACTCCCTTGCCAGCTGTCAACCGCAGGAGCCTCTTCATCTCAGCCCTCCACGTAAGTGCTTCCTGTCCAATCTTGACCATACACTTGCTCACTTTATTTCTTTGCTGCAGGTAAGTCTTCTCTCACACGCCTCCTTCATTTCTTTCCTCGGCCTCAACTTTGATCATGCTTTTTTGGCGCTGTCGGACTGTTACAACTCTCTCCCCCTTAAAAAACCTTGCCCTCAAGGTGAGGGTAGGAACCTTTTAACCACTCTTCATCGACCCAAACGGCGTTTTCTTTGGGCTGTCCTTCCCATCTTAACAGTACTTCTTCCCTTGTCTTTCTCCTTGAGACTTGGCTTCTTCGGTCAAGTATCTCTACTGGTTCTGGCTGAGTACTCCTCTTGGGTTCAAGAGTGGGTAGCTTCGGTTCAGGAATGGTTCCTTTCCCCACCCATTTCTTCAGCAGCGAGACATGGAACGTGCTGTGGATTCGGGCATCCTTGGGAAGATCTAACTGGTAAGCCACTTCTCCCACCTTTTTTAGGATTTTGAATGGCCCGAAGTATTTATATGCTAACTTCCCATTTTTATTTTTTGGCATGATGGACTGTCTAAATGGCTGGAGCCGGAGGTAAACCCATTCCCCTTCTTTGAAATGGGTTTCTTTTCTGCCTTTATCTGCTTATCTCTTTTGTCTTTCTTGAGCTCGAGCTAAGTTGTGTTTAATTTCTGTAATTTGTTCTGTCCTGTGTTGTAATTGTTCCTCTGCTGCGTGATTTTTTGTTGACCCGGGAATATAATATGTGAGGCTTGGGGGTGGGTAACCGTAAATTGCTTCGAATGGGGTAGATTTGAGGGATGTGTGGTAGCTGGTATTGTAACAATATTCGGCCATGGTCAGCCAATTGGACCAGTCCTTCTGGTTATCTCTTACATAGCATCTCAAATACCATTCCAGTGTTTTGTTAGTTGCCTCTGTCTGACCGTCGGTTTGGGGGTGGTAGGCTATTGACATCAGCAGCTTAACCCCCTGACTTTGGAATAACTCTCCCCAAAAATTGCTAGTGAAGGTAGGATCCCTGTCTGATACTATGTTGTCTGGTAGTCCATGCAGTTTCATTACACTATGTGAGAACAAATTGGCGATTTTTGTCGCGCTGTAAGGGTGGGACACAGGGATAAAATGGGCATTTTTGGTGAACCTATCCACAACTACCATAATTACTGAGTATTGATTAGATTTTGGTAGCCCCTCTATAAAATTCATAGATATGGATGACCATGGTCTGGTGAGTATAGGTAAAGGTTGTAAGAGTCCTGGGGGTTTTATGTTTTCTCCTTTTGCTCTCTGGCAGACCTCACACTGTTTGATATAAGTTTGTATATCTGATTTCATTCCTACCCAAAAGAAATCTCTCCTTGCCCTTTTTAGTGTTCTCTCAAAGCCCGTGTGTCCCGATGATGGGCTATCATGTATATAATTTAAGATGGCTGTTTTTATAGGGCTGGATTGACTTATGTAGACTCTCTGTTTGTAATATAGTATCCCTCCCCTAAAATGGTATTTCAAGGAGCCTATGGTTTCTTGGTCTAGTTGTTACATGATGTCTTGAATTTCTGGATCAGTTTTATAGCTATCTTTTAACTGATCAGCCCAGTTAACAATTGGAGTAGAGATAGCCTATAATGTACCTTTTTCTGTGGTGTCCTCCTGTCTAGAGAGTTCGTTAGCTACTAGGTTCTCCTTTCTTGCTCAAAACTTGACCACGAAGTCATACCCAATCAATTTGGATAACCATTTCTGTTGTGTGGGTGTTCCAACCCGCTGCTCCAATAAATACTTGAGGCTCTGTTGGTCCGTTTTAACTTTAAAGGCTTGGCCCAAAAGGTAAGGCCTCCACTTCTGAACTGTCGTGACTAGGGCTAAGAACTCCTTCTCATAGGTGGATAGTGTTAGTTCCCTTCCCTTCAGACTCTTGCTGAAATAAGAAATGGGTCTGCCTCCTTGCATTAGCACAGCACCGAGTCCTATACCTGAGGCATCACACTCTACTACAAAACTTTGGTTGAAATCTGGTAGTGCCAGGACTGGGGGGGTTGATACGGCCTGTTTTAATTTTTCAAAGGCTTGATCTGCTTCCGTATCCCATTTGAAAGCCCTTTCTTCAATAGTCTAGTTAAGGGACCAGCAATCGCCCCATAACCCCGGATGAATTTGCGGTAGTAGCCTGTCAAACCTAAAAAACCCCTTAAGGATTTAAGTGTGTTTGGTCTAGGCCACTTGATCATTGACTCTACCTTGCTGGGGTCAGCATGTACTCCCTGATCTGATACGATATGCCCTAAATATTCAATTTCTCTGCTTGCAAATTTACATTTGGACTGTTTGGCAAATAACTTATGTTGTACCGGAGTCTCAAATACCATCCTAAGATGTCTCTCATGCTCTTCCACATTGTGACTGTAGACTAAAATGTCGTCGAAGAAAACTAGCACAAATTTTCTGAGATAGGGTCGAAAAATGTCATTCATCAAACCTTGAAAAGTGGAAGGGGCATTTGAGAGGCCGAAAGGCATCACCAAAAATTCATAATGCCCTTCATGAGTCCTAAAGGCTGTTTTGGGGACATCTTTTTCCTTCATTCTGATCTGGTGAAAGCCTGACCGCAGGTCTAGTTTGGAAAAAATATGAGAACCATGAAGCTCGTCTAGTAGCTCTTCTACAACTGGTATGGGAAACTTGTCTTTCACAGTTTTCTTGTTGAGGGCACGATAGTCAACACACATTCTCCACGACCCATCAGCCTTCCTAACTAATAGGACTGGCGATGAAAAAGGGCCTTGGCTGGGTCTTATGGTACCCATTGCCAATAACTCTTTAATAAGCTTTTCTATCTCAGATTTTTGGTAATAGGGGTACTTGTAAGGACGTACACTGATTGGGGAGGTGCCCTCCTTCAATACTATAAAGTGATAATATGATCTGCTAGGTGGAATTCCTTTTGGCTCTTGAAAAACTTCCACGAATTCTAGCAACAGATTCTCAATCTGTTCTGGAATTTCATTCTGAGCTGATCTCAGCTCCCAGATTTGCAGAATCAGGCCTTCCTCGACTCTTCTCAATTCTTGTAAAAAGGTTGGGTTGCAGTCGACTTCTGATTTCTCCACTCCCATTTCACAGATCAGGACCTTCCTTCCCTCCTTTTGGAATTCCATTTTTAAGGCTGAGAAGTCCCACAGAATGGGCCCTAGACTTTTGAGCCACTGAATTCCTAATACCATATCGCATCCTCCCAGCTAAATTATATAAGCCCGGGTGACAAACTGATCTCCTTGAATCGTCAGTTTGATATCTGGGCAGCTTCCCTCACTCCACAGTCGGGAACCATCTGCAATATTCACCCCAATAGGCTTGTGTTTTAAGACTTTCATCCCCACCCTTCTTGCTACCCTGGGATGTATGAAATTATGTGTACTTCCTGTATCAATTAAGGCCACAAAGTTATGGCCACTCAGCTTAACTTTCACTCTCATAGTTTTAGGATTTGGACTTCCTATGATTGCATGAAGGGATATGCCGATTCCCTCATTGCCTTCTTTCTGAGGTTCTCCCAAATCAATCAGATCTTCAGGGACATAATTTTTCTCCTCCACCTCCTCATCTACTTCTTCTATCAAGAATATCCTTGGTCCTCCACACCTATGGCCAGGTCCCCATTTACTGTCACATTTAAAGCAAAACCCCTTGTCTTTTTTTTCCTTCATCTGTTCTGGAGTGAGTCTCTGTATCTGAATTGGTTTATTTTCAGCCCTGGGCTGAATTGGTGTTGGGTTTCGGCCTTGAAACCCCATAGCACTGGGCCTCCAAGATTTCCTCATGATTGTCAGATTTTCCTCATGCATCCTTGCTAGTCCATAAGCAGACACTAAATTCTGGGGGTTCAGCATTCTGACTCCCATTCTTATCTCCTCCTTCAATCCTCTTAGGAACCAACTGAGCTTGTGAGAGTCGGATAGTCCTCTGACTCGGTTCGAAAGCATTTCGAATTGGGTTTTGTAGAGCTCTACTGTTGATGTTTGTTTGATACTTATGAGGGCTTCCATGGGGTCATCATAAGATGATGTTCCGAAACGAACTTGGAGGGCTTTAACAAAGGCCTCCTAACTGGTGAGAATTCCGGTCTCCTCTAGTTCTTGATACCATGTTATGGCCTTTCCTTCCATGTGAAAACTGACAATAAACAGCCTGTGTTAAGCTGGGGTGTTGTGAAAGTTAAAGAATTGATTGGCCTTGTATACCCAACCAATAGGGTCATCTCCATTAAACCGGGGGAACTCTAACCGGATTGACTTGAGCTAAACATGTTGAATTCCTTCATGTGGTACTATTTCATGCCTTGGATTTCCAGTCACTGCCCCGATGGGGGAATTAGGAGGGGAGCCCATGGGCCTTTTCCTTGGGCCTTAGTCATATGATCCATCCTGGTAGACATATTTCTCAACAGCTGCACTATGTCTTCCAATATTTGCTGCTGATTCTGCTGGTTTTGTTGCTGTAACTCCTGTTTTTGTTTCATCCCTGACACAGTTTTTATCAGCTGCGAAACTCTTGTTCCTTCCGCCATCCGAGAACCATGGCTCTGATACCACTTGTAAAAGTCTTGGTAGTTTTAATGGAAAAAAATTATGGAATTCTTATTATAGCTTTTCTTTAACTTGAGCTTACAGGTAAGTGGGAAAAATTGAAATAACAAGTTGAAGACAAATATCTTAAAGAAACTGAATAGAAAGAACAATGCTAAATTGATAAACCCTAATCTAGATTTCTGGGCAGCTTCGAGGTAGCCCGGGCCTCCTGGGTGAATGAGATTTGCTTCAAAGCAATTTCCTGCCTATCTGCTGCCCCTCCCTCTCCCTTTTATTGTCACTCTCGGTTAATTGAGAATTAAGGATAATAGATAGAATTGACAGCTGTTTTATTTATCAGTGTTGTATTTTGACTCTTTTTTCTTCTCCCAAACTGTGCCGTATTTGGACTTCTGTTCTTCTCCCAAACGGTGCCGTTTTTCTTTGAACTTACTCCCTTGCCAGCTGTCAACCGCAGGAGCCTCTTCATCTTAGCCCTCCACGTAAGTGCTTCCTGTCCAATCTTGACCATACACTTGCTCACTTTATTTCTTTGCTGCAGGTAAGTCTTCTCCCACACGCCTCCTTCATTTCTTCCCCCGGCCTCAACTTTGATCATGCTTCTTTGGCGCTGCCGGACTGTTACAGTTGTTTTGTCAGAATTTTCTCAATTTAAAAACTTAAGTTACTAGGTGAAACTTCAATATATGATTTATATTATTCCCTAACATACCCCCTCAAGTGAAAACTCTTTGTACTTGAAACTTGCATAAATCACACTACATTGTGCTATTAATTAAATATAAAAGCCCTTTGAATTTGAAACTTACACAGACCCGCATTACCTTTTATTATTAATTAAATTAAAATTAGAAGAGAGAACGACGATTGTGAAATTCAAATTCATGATTATTTAATAATCAAATAGGATTTCAATATATATTTATATTATTCTCTAACATATTAAAGAAAATTGACAAAGACCCACACAAACGGTGGAGAATGTGGTTTAATTCGATGCAAAATGAAAACCTTATTGGGACTTGACTTGCCATAAATCCTCTTGAGAGAGAGGGATGCCTTCAAGAACGTGAATACAGGTGGTGCATGGTTGTTATTAGCTCGTGCTGTAAAGTGTTGGGTTAAGTCCCGCAACAAGCATAATCCTCGTGTTTAATTGTCATTATTGAGTTTGAGATTGAAACCCTAGGTACACTGCCAGTGATAAGCCCGAAGGTGAGTTTGAGTTTGGAACCCTAGGTAGAGGATGACATCAAGTCTTCATGCCCCTTATGCCCAACTAGGGAAGAATGTAGTTTAATGTAAAAATACCAACTCAGAAATATCATTATTGTAAATGATTTAAGACCGAGAAAAAAAAATGAAAAAGAAAAGGGTGCATGCTCCTCCATAAACTTAACATATATAATCAGCTATCCTTAGAATTAGTTTTGTCGTGAGATCAACTTTCAACTACTGCAACTTAAAACTTGAAAGAAAACAGTGATTCAATTGGCAAATTGCTCCAAGTGCATTGATTATTCCAGTCACTGTACACAATTGAATTGAACTATGAAAATTAATTATGGTAAAAATTAGAGACCGAATAAAAAAAAAGTTTCCAATCAAACAAGAAAGAATTATACAGCAAGTTGAACGATCCAAAAGCCTCACTGACCAAACAATTAACACCAAATGCAAAAGAATAAAGTAGGTGTTGTAGATTAATTTTAAACTACATGGGCTCCTTCCATGGTGCTCCATAACTCAGAACACTCTTCTTCCTCTTCTTTATTTTTCCCTCTGGGAGACAAGAATCCGAATGCTGAACTTGGAGCCTGCATGAGGTCCAAAGTCACATGCGAGCTGGTGTCGTTTAACCGGCCCCAATTGCGTGGCTCCCAATTGCGTGGCTCGGACAGCACTTGTTGCTGATGGGTTATAAGAAAATTGGAGCTAGGTTGGGACTCACCAAGGTCTTCCATGGCATGGTGGTGCAAGTGTTTTTCAAGAACAAGCTGTCTAGCTAGGATGGCTGTGCGGTGTTCTGCAATCAATTCACGTAGTGCGGCACTTGATCTTGAGGAGAGATCAGACGGAGAAACCCAGGAATCAGCTTTGGATGACAGAAGAGAGAGAGCACATCCTGTCGGCGACGCTATGTATGGAAATCTCCCGGCCATCAATTTTTCTGTCGAGGAGGAAATTGTCCGTTCAGTTTCTTTCATGTTAATAAATTTTCAACTGCGTTGTCTATATCAATGCCATTTCACTGATAATTAATGATAGCAAATAAAGCATAAAGATTATTCTATTAGAGCCAAAATCACTTGTCATCTTCCTCAAAGGAATACACTTAAGTTGATTAACGTAAATCATCTGTAATAATATTTGCCAAGCAATCTCCACCTTCTCCGAGAGGTAAAGGCCTCGAGTTCATAATACTCCTCTCATCCCAAACGGGTTTTCTGTCTGTTTAGTCCAAACATCTCTCCTACTTCACTTCTAATTAAAGTTCATGAAGTCTCCAGTCGAAAAGGTGGGATTTTAGAAAAGTATGAAGAAGTAATGGTGATATGTTATATTAATCATGAAAAATCTTTTTAGATTAGAGAGAGTAAATTGAAGATCAATAATTCAAGTCTAAAAAATAAATTTATCATGATGCAACATTAATATTAACGAAAGTTCAAGCAAACCCTAGATTATGTAGTTACAATAGTAATGATTGCTTTTCTCCTTAAATAAATGCCTCGTTGAGCTACCCAGTAGGGATAATTTTCTCCTCTAAAACTCTTCCCTTCCTAGCATGAACAGAATTTAACCAAGGTTAACTGATATCATGTCAACTAAACCTATCTACAAGTAGTAATAAATGCATTGATACCCTACCGGGAGACTATCCAGCCAGCCTAGTCATAACTAAAGGCGTCCGATTCAACTGGTAGTTTAGTTACCAAGTCCTCCTTCAGTTCATAAAATTTATTTTACTTGCTCATTTTTTCTTGTGATGGGCATCCACAGGAGCAGTCTTAGGTAAACAAGCACCTAATAAACTTTCAGACAGGAGCACGTTTTCTTATTACCAGCAAGCCCTTACAGAAGCTGTGTTGCAGGCCCTTTAATTCAAAATCTGATCCAGCTAATTAATACTTCGTTATTTCGAATTTCTGCTTCGTGATTGCAATTATTTTGGGGAAAAAAGGAAAAATAATGTCTGTTTAAATTGCTTTTTGCTTGAAAAATTATTAAAATAATATTTTTTTTGTTTTTAAAAATTTATTTTTGATATAATCCATCAAAACAATCTAAAAAAATCGTATAAAAATTAAAACAAAGTTTTGAAAATTAGAAGGTAGAAACTAGGGCCCTTCCGTTTTCCCGATCAAACAACAAAAGGGCTTATTCCTGACAAATCTTTAGAACAAAAGCTATTCATCATTATCTAATTCCAACAATGGAATTTGAATGGATAAACAAGTCAATTACAAGATCATTACATACATACCTTGAGAGGAATTCCTTGAAACAGGATCCTGAGAGCTCTTTCTTCTTCTTTCATTGTGCCCTGCCAATCTCCTCCTACAACTCCTCTTTGCATCATCGAACTCTGACACTACATGGAACCTACACAAATAACAAGCTAAGCCCACTTTTAATCTCATCAACAAGCCTATTTGGCAATTACCACTTCACATCAGATTTTTTTGTAAGAACAACACAACTGAGGAAACTTCGACTATTATAAAGAGAGAGAGAGAGAGAGAAACAAGACAACTGAGGAAAATCCCAAAGATCCAGGAACAGTTACTATAGGCGAAATCAAATAAGCTGGCTGTAATTGAGAGACGGTGAGAAACGCCAGTGTTACCTGCTACACTGCTGACAGAACCGCTGCTCCAAACCTAGAACAATTACTTTAGGAGCCTTGGAGTGCATCTCACAAACTTTATGCCTTCTGTGATAATCTTTAGCATTCAACAACGCCACATGGCACCCCTCCACCTGACACCTCGGCACATTCACTGACGTGGAAGAGGAGGGTCCGTCGTGAGCACCACCACCGACGCTGTAGTAGGGTTTGCCTCTTTTGCCTATAGAGAACCCACCAACCTCGTGTCGGTCACTCACTGGGTGGTTGTTGTGATTGTTATTACTAGTACTGTTTTCAAAGTAGTGTCGCTTGCCTAGCTTCAAGCACATTAGGTGCGGGTCAGGGGGCAAGATGGAACCATCCCCGGCATAAAGAGAGAGTTGCTGATAACTGTTATTGTTGCTGTGGTGGTAAAGCCAACTGTTTTGGTAAGGAAAGAAGAACCCATGTGCAGAAGTGCCTTCTGGGTGGGTGCAGGAGCTGCCGCTCTCCACCACACTAGTGGCGGTGGTGGTGAAGAATGTGTCGGTAGCAGCAGCAGCAGCAGCAGCAGTGTTATTACTACTATTAACCAAGTCAAATCTTGAAGTATTAAGCTCCCATATTTCCCAAGGAAGATTTGCATGATCATTCTCTTGACCTTTGTTCCCGCCATTTTCCATCTTCCGTTCTTTAACAAAATTAATTTGTACTGCTTCTTGTTTCTAGTCCTCCTTCTCTCTCTGTGTCCGGGACAGTACAGTTGTATGTAAGGGGCTTCGCTGTTTTTGAGTATAAGAAAAACGCAAGGAAGAATGCAATGGGTAGAGAGAGATTTGGTTGAGGTTTGCTTCTATTATGAAAGAAGAAAGTTTTGAGAGAGACACAACTTTGGTTGAATGAAGGTGCCTGTTGTCCTCGATGAGTGATAAGAGAGATCATCAGCTTTGAATTAAAAAGCTGTGATATCACAGAAAGTAAGAGAGAGAGAGAGAGAGAGATGTGGCATGTGTAGGAGATGTGGTACACGTGGAAAGATTCAAGGGGGAACTGCCCCAGTGGATTGAAGTGATTTGATTGAAGAGAAAGAATCGGTTCTGGTTCTTCTATATTAACCCAACAAGAGGTTATGATACAGTGATTGTTCAATTCAGACCCAAACCACCGGACAAAAATTTCTTGTCCATTGTTATTTAACAGATCGCTACTAATTTCTTGTTTTTATTCGATAGTTAAGAATTGAGTCGGTTTCTTCATTACCAGGACTAAACTAATATTATTTACAGACAATTTTATTGATGTATGTTTTATGTGTTAAAAATAAATCTATTTTTATAAATTCTAATTTTTATGTTCTAACTCGATAAATTAAGAAAAACAACCATCTCCTAACTAAGTGTTATAAATAAAATTTAATATGTAATAAATTGAATCTACGTGGCACTTCCTCAGAAAAGGAAAAGAAAGCAACGCCCCACGGCCCAGTCTCATAATGAGAATAGTTTGGCAATTTAAAGATTTTTTTTGGGTATGTTTGTTTTTAATGATTAAAATATATATATTTTTTTTTCAATAAAGGTTTCGGTAATGTTTGTTTTAGAGGTCTATTTTTAATGTTTTTTTGTTTAAAATTAATTTATTTGATGTTTTTATTGTTTTGAAGTCCTAGTATCAAAATAAATTTTTAAAAAATAAAAAAATATATTATTTTAATATATTTTCAAATAAAAAATATTTTAAAACATAATTTTTATGAATTTTCCAACAACATGAATTTTCTGTTATTGAGTATATATTTAATGTTGTGTTGTAAATTATTTTTTAAAAGTGTTTTTTTAACTATAAATATACTAAAATATATTTTTTTATTAGTACATTAAAATTATTCAAAAATATTAATTTAATATGTTAAAAAAACAAGATTCTATTGTAAAAATAAACACTCACTTGAACAAGCTCTTATACAGTCCCAGTGATTTAAAAATAACAGTTTAGAAAATTCAGTTTTCTATTCGATTCATCCATAAACTCCAGCCACTCATGTTTATTTTATGTTTTTTGTGTTACAGCTCCAGCTGTTGCTTTCAAAGCAGCAGAGGGATCCATGCATGGTGCTATAAGCGATCAGAAACAGCACTCAGAAAAGATCAGATGTCATCAGTACGGGGGAGGGAGCGGAGGTCTCCTCCTTTCCTTGATTATTCCATTTTTGCAAAAGGAAGTATTAAGTATAATGCTAAAAGTAGAGGAAACACTATTTCCCCACACCTATTAATAGTACTTTACTGAGTTGTGGTTTTTTTTTAGTTATTGATTTTTTTAATTTAATTATTTATATTTATAAAAATTTAAAGTTGATAATTTATTTTAATTTGTTTTTTATATAGTTATCACGGTATCAAAAAAATATCACGGTATCGAGTTAATATTGAAAAAATATATCAACATTGTGATATGGTCTATTTTTTAAGAAAAATATAGTTAAATAAAAAATAATTTTGAAAAACGTTATTAAATTTTGTGAAATCAATTACCCGGTTTGTAAGTTTGGCAAGATAACCTTGGTTACCCCAATTCACAAGTTTAGCAAGCTGTTTTTTTATTTTTTAATTGAACTTGATTATATGATTATCTATTTTTTTATTAATATAGTAAAAAAATACAATTTTAAAAAAAGACATATTATTAAATTTTAGAAAGTTTATAAGTCTATTGAGGAGTTTGGTGAGTTTAACTTTTCTTTTTGTTTTTAAAATTTATTTATTTATTTATTTTATCTTTTAATACCGGGTTGATTTAAAATTGAGTTTTATAATTTGTTTTGTTTTATTTTTTATAAAGTTATTATAATCTTAAAAAAAGTCTTAATATTGGTTTAACGCTCGATTTTGTAATCGTTTATCTTTGTTACCATATAGTTAAATTAACAATATTTTAGAGAAAAAAAAAGTTATTAATCCCAATGAAATCCATTACCTAGTTTATGGGTTTGTCATGTTGACTTGGGTTACTCAATTCATGGGTTTAATGATTTTACCATTTAAATCTGATATGTTTTTTTTTTAGTTTTTAATCATTTAATTTTTTTTAGTTTTTTTTTATTTCATTCTTTTATAATATTAAATTGGTCGGAAAATTAAATTTAAAATTAAAATTTTTAATGAATATTGTAAAAAAAATTCATAATATTGACACTTTTTTAAGTTTTGAATATAGTTATATATATATAGATATGGAATATGATTTAGTGTACTCACTGCCACACACGCAGTCAAAAGGTTCGTGTAACAGTGTCCTGCTTTTTGTAACATTGCATGCATTTTTCACGTAAATAATTTATTTACAATGTAATAATCTCAAGTTAAGTACTCTACTCGAGTCTTAACTGGTCGTGTTTCAAGATGAAGTATCTCAAGTTATATGATACGAATCTGACCGTGTATTCCACGATTTTGAATGGACTGTGAGTGTCAATGTTTATTTATTTATTTATTTATTTTTGTTCAAAATCGTAATAGAATCACCTGGCCAGCCCAGAACTTGCAACTTGAGCGTGTCTAGTTTCAAATCTCCTCACATGCGTATTTCAGTGGCTCTTGAAATCTTGCTAGAAGATCTCTGCTCGATTTGATAGAAAAGTCAAAATCTCTGGGCCCATCAAGTCAGCGTGTTAAACTTGCATCATTGAATGTTTTATTTCTTTTATAAGATCGAATGTTACGATTTGTGGTGGTGAAGGAGCAAAAAAAGAAAGAAATCGTGGCACAGAAGGAAGATAGAATCAGGGATGGGAGAAGAGTATCATCTCATTGCATGGGCAAAAAGGAAAATCACGGGGGAGATTGTCCCCTGTCGGCTCTCTCCTCAGCCTAGCTTAACTTTTTTTATATTATTATTATTATTATTAATATAAATATCCGATTTAATTTATATTCATCTCAACTAATCTTATTAACCTTAAAAATAATAACTGCATAAATTTTAAATAATCATGAGAGAATCTCAACTCGAGAATATTAGAAAACAAATTAAAAACTTGATTAATTAAGTTATTTTTGAGATTAACCTAACTTAACCGTCGATATCTACATGATTCATGTGACTTTTTAAAGAAAGGAGAGATAAATTCTGCTATTACAGAATTAGAGTTTTTTATTTGATTTTATTTTGATGGCGTTCAATTGCTCGTCAATTTTTCAAACTGATATAATTAATTTTGCTCAACACAGAAAATCCTGTTCTGGAGCCGGAGAATGCTACACCCTCGAGCTGAAATTTAATTTGCCTTGGGAGATTTAATTACCAGTACGTACTAGTGCTTGGCTTCCATCAAAATCGGAAAATCGGACAATTTTTCAGAATCCCACACGTTTTCATTTGATGATCAGTGTTGCTATCCAAAAACCAATGATAATTATGAATTATCACTCAAGACTTTTTTACTCTGTTGCATAAGGAGACATCTTTTTCTAACTGTAGGGACCAACGCGTGCGTGCACATGAGCTGCTGCTGACGATAATAAAGGTGGATTTTCTAGTCAAGATGGATTTTCTCCTGATCTATTTAAAGACCTTGCGAACCTGTTGATGAAACAACCATCATGTACTTAATTATGTGCTTCGATAGTATTCAAGTACAAAGCGTTGTTCTTCTTGAAAAAACGATATGAATTCTCACATATTCAACTGCTAGCATAGTCTAGAGTGATTTAATTACTTGCAAGTATAATCTTTCACTGAAGAGAGTGGAAGGTTAATTAGTAGAGCTTCGACATTGATGAACATTCGATTCGCTGGAGGTTCTCTGGTGCTTAAACTCTCCTCTAGATCGATGGAGTTCAAGATCGTCGACTCTCATCAACTGGCCCCAATAAAATCCTGCATAGCCTGCATGAAGGTGACTAGCATGTTGATTTTATATATAGTGTGTCTTGGCTCACTGGAATATTGAAAAACACTATTGACACATATTCATTTGCATTGCTCACTATAATATCCGGATATATATATATATATATATATATATATATATATATATATATTCTTTTTTTTTTTCTTAAGTAGCACAAGGTGACTAAATTATATTCCAAGTCAAAATTTTAAAATTGACAAACAAGAATATTTTATCTTTTCGCTTTTTAAAGCACGGACTTCATCCTTGAAAATAAAAATTAAAGCATGCATACAAGGGCTCTTTGATCTTTTCATTATAATTTTTTTTTTATTTTCAATTATATGAAGGGTAATTTATTTATCGGAGAAATCTGTCTTTGGACCTATGCCAAGGCCTATTGAATGCAGCACAGTCTGTAAAGTTTTGGTGCAGTGCTGGATTGAAGAAGGCCATACACGTGTCTCAAAGTGGGTTCCACCTAAAGATCTCCTTCGTTAGAACGCTAAGATTGACCAGATAGGCTTGGGGGATAAGCCTTCAGACTAAAATTATAAGTTTTCCCTACTTCTTCTTCTTTTTTGACAGAATGGTTCTGAAATTAAACTTTTATTTGAACAATTAGGGATTAACTTTAAGTAATTATTAAATCTGTCATCATCATAAAATCAAAAGATTAAACTGACCTCATACGTTTAAATTATCTTTTTGCCTGCAGATCTATAGCTCTATACGGTTCCCAAAACAAGAAAGAGCCCAATTAACAAAATGTTGATGGGAGGGAGCATCAATACTGCAGAGTGACGTGCTTAAAGTTTTAAATTCTTACGTATTGGGACTGCTCTTTTTAGGCAAAAAAGACACCGGGCGAAGAACAGGTTGCAATTAGAGAAAAAAGTCATGCCCTGATCATGACTTACCCTCTCTTTTGCTTTCAAGTTAAATGGTGAAAAGGAAAGTTACATGAAAATGCAAAAAAGTCAGTGAAATAAGAACCCCAAGCTTCTTCTGCAAGATGGATAACACAGTCTGCTATATTTTGTCCATAACAGTACTGTTGGCTAGCTGTTTGCCCGTTGTTGTTTCATGTGGGTATTCTACACAAGCTAAAGCTGCGCATTGCTGCTGTTTGATTTACACTTAAATAATTCAGAAATGGAAAATAAAGGACTTTACAGCAGTTTTTCTTAGCTTTAAATAAAAAAGCAAACAGAGACTCCCTGCCATTGATGGACACTAGTCAATATCAGAAACATGCCTCTTAGTAAATTTACTAATTTTAAGTGTGCTGAGTTAATATCACGTAAGCTCTCAAGTAGTAATTTCTTCAAGATAATTTATCCAAAATCTAATGGAAGAAATATTTTGTTTCAATAAACAAAAAACTCACAAAATCAACTAAGCAATTAAATTAAAGAAACATGAGCATACTTTTGATGCATAATTGGATTCTTTTTTTAACAAGATGTACAACTGGGTTATGTTTAAATTACACACATGATCACAAATCTCTTGAGATGTTGCCATTACAACCTCTATTTTAGCACCAAAAAATAAAACACAACCTACAAGTACTAATCGTAGCTTGTCTTTAACTTCAATTCTCTGAAGGATCAGATTTTTAAGGTTTATCGTGGGGGGCAGTGTTTCAATCCATCCTAAGGCCGCGTATCTTCTTGTTGCTGCGGTTTCTTAAACAACAAGGTTGCATAAACTGTGTTAAATGGTGACCGATTTACCATAATATATCCAAAACGGAGAGGTTAGGGCTTTGGAGAGGCATCCTGTGGCATCGGGTATCCAATGTTGTGGGATCCATTTGGTGCGTGTCCAGCTTGAGGTAAGAATGGAGTGGCCACCTGTCGATAACAAGGAAAAACATTAGAAAGCTAGCTAGTAGCAGGTTCCCATGAACGGTAGGTATAATTCTTACTGTGTACTTAATTGGTTAAATGGGTATTTGACACGTGTAACTCAGCAAAGTTGATTCCCAAATTCTCCATCTCTGTACGAACTCGTCAAATAGAAGCTGGGCAACAGTGAGACACACCAAGTTTTGAGACCACGCTGTTCCTTTTGATGAAACAGCAACAAAATAGATTGCCACGGGAAAGAAAGGAAATGAAAACAGGGGACCATCTTTCATCTCTGAATCTTTCTTCTACGTTAGAGGGGACCATTTATAAAGAATAATCATATTGCGAATTCAGAGCATTTACAAATACAGGCTCCCAGTCTGATCCCATTTACCATCGTGCGTATGTGTGTACACATGTTGGCATGAGCTGTACAAACCGAGAGATAATAGGAAATTATAGCTGTGATAGTCACGTTTATCTTCTATTTATGTAAATCCCGATTGTCATGGGATCGTAATTGTTTCCTTTCCAAATACAACTAGGAAGGCTATACATTGTGATGAATATATCCCCTGTTTCTGCAATAAGAAGATACAATTGAATTCTGCAGTAACCCTACTCAAATTAACACATGTAGCATGGGAATTTTAGTGCGTGCCCATTGAAGGAAGGTGAAAATAGGTTATCTCATGGCAGGAATTTGTTGAGCACTAAATTCAATATATAATTATGGTAATTCTGACAGTATCATTCAATGCATCTGATCCATCCAGGAATCAGAATTCCTGAGAGACTTGTGAGGAGACGATAGGATACAAATTAAACAGTAAAATACCAAACTCTGAGAGACTTTTCTTTCCTGCAAGTCAGGAATTGAACACTCCCGGGTCCATTTACACAAAATGAAATCTCAACCACTGCAAGATTTCATAGGCTCGGTTTAATTAAAGATATGCTGAATTTTATACTAATTCTCGAACAATAATTAACCATTATATTGCCAGAAACAACAAAGATAATAAATCTTGATGGCCGGATGCAATGGAAGCTTAAAAAAAAACAGAGAATTAATAATAACAGGGAGTTGAGCAATGAAAAAGAACCATGGAAGCAAAAGAAAAGTCGTGAGAATATTCTTATCAGCACTGTTGCTTGCTGGAAAAGAAGACAAGTGCCCAAGGAGTTCCATCAAGCTGAGTCAAGATGGGGCCTGCCTCTTTTCATTGCATTGATCAGTGAACTCACAAGGAAAAGAACCTGTGTCTTGATTTATCTGTGTCCAAATGGATCTGAACTTCACATTGGCCCCATCTTCTTCTAACACTATTATCACCATCAATGAAAATTGCCTCAATCATGTCTCAAGGCTGGTGCCTCACTGCTTACTTCCCTTGTATGAAGGCTAAGCGAAAGATATCGTTGCCTCGTGGATTCTGGTGCATGGTTGGATGCCAGAGTCTTTTATTGACGTCAATTAGTGAATCGTATGGTCAGGATTGTTCGGATTTCGTCAGATTTTCAGCGAAAACTACTACACTTTGCACCATGTGTACTCACTCTATTTTTGCATACCGTTACTCGTATATTTTTGTAGTGTACATGATATCGACCAAGGACAGAAATAATGGATGCGATGTGTTGCGAGGAATTCCCAATTTTCTTCATAATAGAATAAATTAAAAATAAAAACCAACACAGTAAACTTGCAAAACTCGGCTCATAGATTTCTCATCAGCATAGTTGTTGGATTCAGCTTAATTTATAAGTTTAGCGGGTTCACTCATTTCTAGATTAGTTGGTTTGCTCGAGCCTATTTTAAAATAATTTTTTTTTACAATTGAAAAAATGAAACAAGATTTTTGAGATATAAATAATATTTTACTGTTATATTACTACAATTGAAAAAAAAACTACAGGTATTAAGATTGATCCTTTATTTTTCTTTTTTTAAAAAACACGAAATTAGGTCGAAACCAATTGTGTTAGGAACGTTGAAGCTTACAGGATTCCAGATTTTAAGAGATTTTTGCAGCAAGTTATGTATTTCCAACACGTCCATGGCCTTGGCTTAATTTAATTGGAACGGTGTTCGATTCAGGTAGAACTAATACACATCTTGACCGTTAATAGAAAACAAGAAATGCTATTTTATCCAAGTTCTTTCCAAAATTACTTTACCAGCAATTTTAACTGCTGGGTGCGAGATCCATTAGTTGGGCCCATTCAATTTTATGATTAAAATTAGCTTCGCTGAAAAAAAATGAGATTGGGTTAAACCTAAATTATTTCTTGAATTGTGGTTTCTTCCCTGATCGTTTTTTTACTCCTTAAAACCCAGGACTAAAACAACTGCCAGCCCTTCCCAGGCATGCTAAATTTGAAATCCCACGATGGCCCAAATCATGCTTGCACATTTTCAGGCCCAAAATATGCTTTTTAGAGTGGAGGGTCAATGAAAGAAAAACTCTTGATTTGGTGAGATTGGATAGGAATGTCGAGCTGATATGTTGAATAATTACTTAATCTCCTGATTTAAGTAATTTGTTTTTATCTTCTTAGCCAAGATGATGTTTGGTAGTCAAGATCCGATGTGTGGTCGGTTAAAGTCATTGGTGGCCAATACCTGTAAAAAATAATCTTTTATAGGTATGAGGACTTTTTGATATTTGAATAAGTATCTTTTTAGAAAGAGAAAATTCAATGATATTTAAAAAAGATGGACTCTAAAAATATATATGTTAAAAACATGAAAAATGAAGAGATTATGAACCTCGTGTTTGAAGGATTCACAGTGCATTTATATCTCATGAGTTTTTTCTCTTTATAGAGAGGAAGGGCTAAATATAATTTTGTCTTGATAATTTTAATGAGGAAAAATATCCTTAACATATGCATTGATGATGAATAAATATTCTTTACACAAACATTAATGATGGTGGTAATACGAAAAGCTTTTAGATAACTTTTATACACTATCCTTTACACTACATTAATCTCGATGAAAATATGATAGATTTTTATAGGACTTTTATACACTTAAAAGTCCAGGGATAATATGATTAAAAATATAGTTGAGTCCATGAAAACTAAGCTCTTTTCTTAAGCTGAGCCTATGAGAGTTGGATTCTTCCCCTAAACGAAGCCCATAACATTGAATTCTTTTACAAGATCGAGTTTATGAGGATTGAGCTTTTCTCATATGCCGAACCCATGACTTTGAGTTCTTCTTCAAAACCAAGCCTATAAGAGTTGACTTGTTTCTTAAACCGAGTTCATATGGTTGTGGGTTTTTTTTTTTAAATTGAGTTCATGAGGGCAAGATCTTTTTTCAAGTCCGGGTGCATGAGAGGTTGAGCTTTCCTTCTAAACTGAATACATAAGGGTTGTGCTATTCTTCAAAGCTGGCCTAGACATGTAGCCCGGGCTCATTAAATTTAATTTTAGGAGTATCACATTCTAAAGCATTGTTTTAACACAAGGCATTCTAACTTTTAACGTAACACGATGTAGTACATGTTTTAATGGTGCTGTAGCTCTACAAACTAAGCAAGCAAACTGCAGATACCCTTCTTCTTGTTCTTTATTTATTGAGTAGGTTGAGATTACGTTTTTACTTAGCTTAAAAGGAGACCAGTCCCTTTTTTCTGAAATTCGATGTCATTCAACAGCATAAACTAGCAAAAAGGTTTGTGTGCATTCGGTCTTGTTCCCTTGTCATTTGTCGATTAATTATTCATTATTCTATGAATTTGATGTGAGGAGTTTTTGAATTTTCCCACATTGAATTTGTAATTTTTGTTTAATTTGTAACTTCCGATTCAGTGTATAGATGTAATTCACTGGAACACTTTTAGAATATCTATACATTGTTAGGTGTTTTTCTTCTTCTTATTGTTGTTTTTTTTTTGTTTTGTTTTGGATCAATTAATATGGTTTCATAACTGTTTCCTCTGGTGAGAATTCAGGCGGAACACCATTTAGACAGAGAGAGCAAGATGGGAGCTGATTCAGAAATGAAGTCAGTCTACTTAGCTAGCTTGAGGGAAGACTGGAAGAGCCTGACTGAATTCTATGAGAAACATAAAAATCGCCTGTTGACGCCAATGCCAGTCTCCAAAGATACCGCATTTCATATGGCTGTCTACAGTGAAGATGAGAAATTGCTCAAGGATCTACTTGATTCTGCACAGTATTTGCCTACGTCCCTGGATCATGGGCATCCCATTAATATTACAAATGTTCATGGAAACACACCACTTCATTTAGCAGCCAGCAGAGGAAACTTTGAGGAAGTAAAGCTCTTGGTGGAAGAATCAAAGAAAATCCTTGTGGGAGAACCAGAAAATGAGAAAAAAGACAGAATGTTGATGAAAAACAAGTACGGCGAGACCCCATTGTTTAGAGCTGCTGCATTTGGTCAGACTTATAGGCAATGATGGGCTTTTATTAGATCATCGCCGAAGGGATGATTACCAATCTATTCTTCATGTTGCCGTCCTAGGGGAACATTTTGGTCTCCTCTCTTCTCTGTTACAAGTTAAATGCTTAGATATATTCATGCAAAAAATCACAAAAACCTTTTAATTTTGCTTTTCATTGCAGAAACTGCTGTGCTGCTGTTAAAACTGGATAACTCACTTGGCGAGTTGAAAGACCGATTCACTAGTTATTCCGAAACAGGAATGCTACCTAATTGTTATTTGGTTTTGGTGTTAAGCACGTTTAATTAGATAAACAAGAATTATTATTTCAACTATAATTTATTTGCTCTATCCTGTCAAGAATTTTACTGCAGAACCACGTAATAATGGAGGATGACATGCTTTAAACTCTAAAGCTATCGTAAAAAGGAACACCAGCGGAAGGTGGTTCAATTTTTGGGAAAAAAATAAGAAATAAACGAACCACTTCAGACCCTGGCTCAGTCCCTCGTCATTTTTTGATCGGATCATCTATTGCAGTTCCGAGAGTTTCAGGCCCATAAAATCATGACGTCATTGTTTGGTTTTGTTTTCAGCAGTAGTCACTGTTTGGTACCATGCTACAACCGTTCATTTCAAAAATTTTGAATCTTTTTTTTATAAACTTCTAATAAATACTTTTTAGTATTTTTTTATAAATTAATATAAAAATTTTTAAAAAATATTATTTTAATATATTTTTAAGTAAAAAACAATTTAAAAAACAACTTAAGAGAGAAACATGAGAAAATTCCTAAGCATTCCAGTAGTAATTAACAATATTTATTTTATAGGATATTTTGAAAAGAAAAATACATGATAAAGGCAAAAAATCACATCTGAATTTATTAAAAATGATAAAAATATTTTGATGTAAACTTAAAAGTATTTTTCAATTCTCTCTCATGTTTCTTTTTCTTTCGTGTATCTATTTCTCTTAAAGAGTAAATATTAGTAGTTATTAGTATTCTAAAATTTTTCCAAATTCTTAATGCTGTTTTTGACTGGACTAAATGTGATTTTTCTTTCTCATTTCTCTCTCAACCTTTGTCTATATCTTTTATAATGTTGTAAATGTTGGTAATTATAACTTCAAAAGAATAGAATTTTTTAAATTTTTAAGTGAAAATATTTTCCCTTTTAAATTCCTCCCTTCCAAACTTCAATTTTTTTTTTTTTTTTTATCGAGCTAATTTAGTTAGCATCCATTTTTCTTTTTCGTAAAAGTTCACTAATTGGCCTTACAAATAGTTTTGAATACTGGTTTCCCGAAATAAAATAAAATAATTTCAGGCCTTTTTTATATTTTCGTTTGAAAAATATTGCTAGATAGCATTCTTGACCAAAAAAAAATAGAACGAGAAGGACTGCTAAGCTAAGGATAAATTGAGAAATTCAATTCGGATCCCTTCGAATTTGCCTCCAGGAAACTGTACCCAATCTGGGACTGGTGTGGCCTCCTTTCCAGGCATGCTAAAAGATGCTTTCCCATTTTCAGGCCCAAAATGTGCATTTTAGAGTAGAGGGTGAATGGTGGAAAAACTATGGTTTTGGTGATTATGCCTCATGGGTGGTGGTGGTGGGGATCTGATGCTTGTTTTAGTTCACTCATATTTGGTACAGGATTCGATTCTATCTGTTTCTTTCTTGACTTCCTCGTGCTCCAGATGGTCGTTTTACATGTTGTGCTTTACTCCTGCCAATGGTTGAATAGCCGCGGTGAGGAATGGACATGGAAGGAAGAGCATAATCTCCGTGGGATACAAAACATAATTAAAAGCAAAGCATCGTAATCGTCTTTAGAAGATCATGTTCATCACATTATCTAGCAGGAATAAATCAAGGAAAGAGGAAGATCCGATGATGATATGGAGCTTACATCATAGAACATTGCTTAACATAATCATTCTAACTTTTAACTGAATATTTTATTAGTGTTGTAGCTCTACAAGCTAAGCATGCGAAGTGCAGATGCCCTTCTTTTGTTCTTTATTTATTGAGTGCGTTGGGACAACCTTTTTACTTGGCTTTAAAGGAGACCAGTCTATTTTTTCTGAAATTCGGTGTCATTCAACAGCATAAACTAGCAAAAAGGTTTGTATGCGCTTGCTCTTGTTCCCTTGCCATTTGTTGGTTAATTCTTCATTTATTCTATGAATTTGATGTTAGGATATTTGAATTTTCCCACACTGAATTTGTAACTTCCGAGTCAGTGCATAGATGTAATTCACTGGAATACCTGTAGAATATCTATGCATTGTTAGGTGCTTTTCTTCTTATTCTTTTTGGATTAATTAATATGGTTTCAAAACTGTTTCCTCTGGTAAGAATTCAGGAGAAAACCAATTCGACAGAGAGAGCTAGATGGGAACTGATTCAGACATGAAGTCAGTCTACATCGCAACCTTGGAGGAAGACTGGAAGAGCCTGGCTGAATTCTATGAGAAACATAAAGATCGCCTGTTGACTCCATTGGCAAACTCAAAAGATACTGCACTTCACTTGGCTGTCTACTGTAAAGATGAGAAATTGCTCAAGGTTCTGCTTGATTACGCACAGCATTTGCCTGCGTCCCTGGATCACGAGCATCCCATTAGTATTAAAAATGTTTATGGAAACACACCACTTCATTTAGCAGCCAGCAGAGGAAACTTTGAGGCAGTAAAGCTCTTGGTGGAAGAATCAAAGAAAATCCCTGTGGGTGAATCAGAAAATGTAATGTTGATGAAAAACAAGTTCGGCGAGACCCCATTGTTTAGAGCTGCTGCATTTGGTCAGACTGAAATAGTCGAGTATTTGGCCAAACAACCTGCACACATAGTCAATGATGAGCTTTTATTAGTTCATCGCCAGAGGACAGATGGACATTCTATTCTTCATGTTGCAGTCCTAGGGGAAAATTTTGGTCTCCTCTCATCTCTGTTTCAAATTAAATGCTAAGATATATTCATGCTAAAAATCACAAAAAATAAAATAAAAATAATTTTGCTTTTCATTACAGAAACTGCTTTGCTGCTGTTAACACTTGATAAATCACTTAGCGAGTTAAAAGACAGCGAGGGGAAAACTAGTCTTGGTTTATTGGCCGAGATACCTTCTGCTTTCAAGAGTGGAGACTCTATGAATATATTCACCCGAGACCTTTACATGTGTATGTTCTAAACTAAATGCCTGCTTGTTTTAATGTTTTAGAAAAACATGAATCTCATGCTTTTAGGGGTTATTTGCTGTTAGATATTAATATTACTGGACATTTATTTAACAGTATATTTTTCCTGGAAGCAAGGTGTTTTGCCTGAATTTCTTTTAATGTTAAAATTTCAGGCTGTCACTAGAGTCATCGATATTTTAAAACTCCAAAATTTTCTTCTTATTTTAAACCTTGTGAAGATTTGATGGACTATCTAATGATTGAAGAATTTAAGCTACAGTAACATTATTGGTAGAATGAAGTCTTCCCTAGGGAATGCAACTGGGAAGAATATAACTAATCAGAATATATCTAGTCTGGTATTTCATTCCTTCGTATATTTGACTACTATTGGCTGTTCATTTGCAGTGTTAGAATGGATCAACGGATCAATCTGCAGATTCTCCTTCAAAGGTATTTCTCCCCACCCGAAATCCCAACCAAACTCAAAATGCTCACCTCCCATCCTTCTCTCTTGTCTAATGAATAGGGTGGCCGATGGTGGAAAGAATCTGGGAAAATAAGAGGAAGCATAAATTTGCCTTGCAACTGGCAAAAATGCTAATAAAGAGTGATGTTTCGTGGGATCAAGATATTGCTGTACAGGGCCTGTATGGAGCTAGCTTTGGATCCCCTGTATCTGGTCCTTCGCATCCTTTGCTTACAGCAACAAAAACAGGAATACTAGAGGTTGTTTATGAATTGCTCATAGAGCATCCCCCATCTGTTGATCTTCTTGACAAAGAAGGGAAGAACATAATGCATGTAGCTATAATGTACAGACGCAAGGATATTTTCAATCTTATAAAGAGTAACGGGATAATATCGAATAGGATGAGCTATGGAATTGACAAAGGTGGCTACACATTGTTGCATCAAGTAGCAGACAACAAGTATTACTCTGTAGGTAGCAAGCATGGTCCTGCACTACAATTACACGAAGAGTTAAAATGGTTCTCAGTAAGCCCCTTTCGTACCGGTATCTTTAGATCATTGTATCAGAAAAAGTTTATATTATTTTAACCTACCAAAGTAAATTGGAATCATCCTAGGTGATTTAGAATTGAATCCCAATTTCGTATAACTTTTCATTTTGAGGAGTTTGCTGTCATGTTCTCCTTTTGTATGCAGCGTGTCAAGAAGGTCATCCCTTCTTATTATGCAAAGCTCCGCGACTCTAAGCAGAAAAAGACTGCAGAGGAGCTCTTCAAAGATATGCACAAAGAGCAACTCCTGGACGCACAGCAATGGGTCAAGGAAACTTCTCAGTCATGCTCAGCTGTAGCTGTTCTTGTTGCCACCATTGTCTTTGCTGCTGCCTACACTGTACCTGGTGGTTCAAATGATAAGGGCATCCCAATTTTCCTCCACAAAAACTTTTTCTTGTTTTTCACCATCATGGATGTTATCGCCTTAGCAAGCTCCTTGACCTCAGTTGTGATGTTCCTCTCTATCCTCACTTCTCCTTTTGATTACGAAGATTTTCGTAACTCCATCCCTCGAAAACTGACTTTGGGATTCACTTTACTCTTCTTCTCCGTGATGGCCACCATGCTTGCTTTCGCTGCCACCATTTTGCTCATCGTTCAATCAGAGAAACAATTGACAGCAAGTTTAATTTCAATTGCCGCATTTTTTCCCGTCTCCGTGTTTGCATTGATGCAGTTCCGTTTGTATGCTGCATTCATGCATTCCACGAAGGGCATCCGTACGGCAATCAGTAGGTCCCTCCCTTGGTTTGGTGCCACTTTACTGTTTCGCAAGAGAAAGCAGCGTCGAGATTTATTTCAGAAAAAGTAAGTTTCAGAATCGGATTATTACTCTGGATTTTGATTTTAAGGTGGGAATATCAGTTCCAGTTCATACCAACAACTATGTGAGATAGTATTAGCAGCTGATACTCTTTATCACACGGTCCTACTTATCAATCACCTGTTATAGTCTACCTGCAATTCCACTGAATCTCTAGTGGCTGTGTTTACTGAAGATTCCTTCGTCAGCATCTACGTGAGGCCAACAACGTGGTCAATTCACTTGCTATCTTCTTTTGGTTAATAAATTGAATCTACTGCTCTGTTTTTTTCTGCTACTGCCTTCTGTAGCATCTGTTCTGCTTAAGCATCTTTGTGTTTATTGCTTAGAAAAAATAAAATAAAATATAAACGAACTTACTATTTTGCTATTTGGTTCTGGTGTTAAGCACGTCTAGCTAGGTAAACCAGAATTATTGGTCCAGCAATAATTTGTTTGCTCTGCATTCCTGTCACGAATCTTACTGCAGGACTTGGGAATAATGGATGATGATATCCTTTAGAGCCTGTTTCGAAGTGTTTTTTAAAAGCGTTTTTGAAAAAATTTGAAATTTTTATTTTTTTATTTTGAAGTAATATGTTTTTTATGTTTTTAAATTATTTTGATGTGCTGATCTCAAAAATAATTTTTAAAAAATAAAAAAATATTGTTGACACACTTTCTTAGTAAAAAATACTTTGAAAAACAACCACAACTATACTCCCAAACACCATCTTCAACTTCAAAACTATCTTAAAAATGAACACTTGCAAAGAAAAAGGGCCAAGCCCAGTAGATTCTCCTGAACTATTTCTTGAAGAAGTTGCGGAGGTTGGTTCTAGATTAAGCTTGATGGGATTGTTTGGTTTTTAAAGAAAAATAAGAAATAAATTAATTTTTTATATGTAAGAATTTAAATTTTTTTGCCCCATAATATATATTTTTAATATTTTTAAATTATTTTGATGTGTAGATATTAAAAATAAATTTTAAAAAATAAAAAAATATTATTTTAATATATTTTCATAAAAAAAACATTCTATAAAGCAATTCTTAGCCTATTACGTAACAATCTTTGAATATATGTTTTACATAAACTTAAAAATATCTTTTTCATTCTCTCTCATGTTTCTTTCTCCTCCTTGTACAGGTAAATATTTATAGTTCGTATTCTAAAATTTCTTCAAATTCTTATTGCTTTTTGGACGGAAAAAATATCATTTTTCTCTCCGGTTTTTCTCTTTCTTATTTCTCTCTCACCAATTTAGTTAGCATCCATTTTACTTTTTCATAAAAGTTCACTAACTGGCTCCACAAATTAATAGTTTTGAATACTGGTTCCCCGAAATAAAAAAAAATGATTTCATATTTTCATTTGAAAAATATTGCTAGATAGCATTCTTGACCAAGAAAAAAAAAGAACGAAAAGGACAATTAAGCCAAGGATAAGTTGAGAAATTCGATTCGGATCCCATCGAATTTGTCTCCGAGAAACTGTACCCAATCTGGGACTGGTGCGGGCTAAAAGGGATTGAAGATTGAGTCTTATGCACGTCCAATTAATGCTTCAAAGAAACATGCAGAAGCTAGCTAGCGCTGTTGGCGACTTCCTCAGAGTTTGGATGTTGAGTCATCCACACGCCTGACAGAGCCCTAACAACAGCAACAATCATGCACTCTAACGACCACTGACGACTAGTTGCTTCAAATTGTTAGCCTTGAGGCATCAACCCAACTCGAAGAGAGTTAGTTAGACCTGAAACATGGACTTTTATCTTCTAGCTAGCATCCAAATGTCCTAATAGAAACACACACGCCAATTCCCTACTTTCTTTTGATATTCAAGAAATAATACATGATTCTGCCACATGTTTTTTGTTTTTTTTAGGCATTTGTCTGTCACAAGTAGTTTACTTACTTTCTTAAACTTGTCTTAATTTCAAGTCCTTAATTTGTAGTAACATGTACAAGTACCATCGAGTCACATGGCTGAAATTAAAGTTACCACGACACATGTTAGCTTCATCTCTTGCATTTGATCATTCGGATTTTTTACTTTAATCGGATTAAATCAATCCCTCTACTTTTAATTAAAAATGATTAATTTGAGTTCTAATTTGGCCTTAAATTATCCTTAATTGGAATTAAATTGAGGATTTAACTTGATCTAATATAAAGGTTTAATTTAACTAAATTTGCAGAATAGAAAGGTCATGATTGATTTTTATTTTTCAGCCAATTTTTTTTTATAAGATGGTGTTTGAGAGTGTGGTAATTAACGGTTGTAGTTAAAATTATTTTTCATTCAGAAATGTATCAAAATAATATATTTTTTTATTTTTTTAAAGTTATTTTTGAAATCAACACGTCAAAACAATATAAAAATACAAAAAAAAAATTAATTCACAACAACAAAAAAATTAAATTTATAAAAAACATGATTTCGACGGCATTTCAAAAATCTCCATGAATTTCATGCAAAAGTGATGAACTCAAAGTACAAAACAGTATTAAGTAGACTGCAATACGTGAATGTTCTAGGGTGGTCATTTGATCATGAACATACAAAACTAAAGCTCAAGGAATCTTCCAGGTGAATTAGCTAATTTTAGAAGCGATAGAGTGATGATCGATATATTAATTACTAGGTGAACAAATCTGGTCCTACTTGTACACCAACAAATTAAGTAGATAACAGTTGATCATGCATGTTCTTGTAATTCTGATTCCCAATGAAGGACTTGGTGCTGATATTTATCCCCTCTTTAATCTCTATCCCAACATGAACTTTAGAAAAGGATGCGAGTAAAATCATAAATATATGGTCAGATGCCTTAATTAGTACGTAACATAGAGAAAACGACACTGAATGTTGTTTGCTAATTAACATCAAGTCATTCAAGTTAAGATGAAAGGTTCCTTTCCGACTTCACATTATTTCAATTCTCTATCACAAGTCTTACTCTAATTATGTTCCTATAGTATATTTCAACCTCTTAATCATCAACAAAAGTACCCAACGCCCATGCCATAATTTACCAATCTCGCCCCCTTCCTTTCCATTAAAGCTTCCCTCCTTACCTGCAATATCCGAAGTCCACAACATCAATTGATCACCTTACCATGCTTCTATATTACATTTTCTCTATCCTCTTTCTCCACTACAAGACACCATGCTCTGCCGCTAGGCCAACACCTACATTAACCACCACGCCGGCAGCAGAAGCTGTAACGGTCAAAGATTCCAACTACACATGGCAGAATTTTGGGAGCTTCCTCGATGCGGGCAAAGGCAGTCATGTCAATGGAATGTCGGAGCTCAAAAGATACTTCCATCATTTTGGCTATCTCCCATCACAAGATTTGAAGAGCATAACAGATATATTCGATGACCGGTTCGAAACAGCGATTGTTCGATATCAAGCTAAACTCGGCCTTCAAACTACTGGTAAGCTCGATCTCGATACGCTAAATCAAATCATGGCACCAAGGTGTGGCGTGCCTGATGATACAATGTTTCACAAATTGCACGCATCTAGACATTACTTTTATTTTCCTGGAAAACCTCGGTGGACGCGTTCCATACCAATGACTTTGACGTACTCGTTTTCTAAAGAGAATTTGATCAACATCTCTTTGAGTTTGTCAGATATCGAAGAAGTGTTTAAAGGTGCTTTTGCAAAATGGGGTTCAGTTATACCAGTGAGTTTTGTGGAGACAGATGATTATGCTTTCGCCGATATTAAAATAGGGTTTTATAGTGGAGATCATGGTGATGGAGAACCATTCGATGGGGTTTTAGGAGTTTTGGCTCATTCATTCTCACCTGAAAGCGGGAGATTTCATCTTGATGCAAGGGAAACATGGGCCATTGATTTTGATTTGGAGAAGTCAAAGGTCGCTGTTCATTTGGAATCAGTGGCTGTCCATGAGATTGGTCATCTGTTAGGATTGGGCCACTCTTCTGATGAAAAGGCTGTCATGTACCCTAGTTTGAAACCTAGAAAAAAGAAGTTGGATTTGAGCGTTGATGATATACAAGGAGTGCAAGCTCTTTATGGATCCAACCCTAATTTCACACTTGGGTCCTTGTTAGAGTCCGATATTTCAACAAATGAGGCTGCTGATTTAATTAGAATCAGATTATCTCAGTGGTGGGTCACTCTGATTATGGCACTGATGCTAAGTTTTGCATGATTTTTATTGTCATGATCATCATCATTATATGTACTGGTAGGAGCATTATAGTCCTTTCACACACAGCATTAACACAACATATACAGACATTAGCTTTCAACTATTCTTTGGGACCATACACAGTGCCTTGATTGCAGATACATTTGATGTAATACTAACGAACAAATTGCTTTCTGCGTATGCACAGCTTGTATCTTTCATGTTTTATTTTTGTCAGAATTTTTAAATATTAATACATGAGTTAATTCAAGACTGGTAATTGCACAAGAAATTTCTCCTTTTTGCTCATTAATTTAGAAGCTCATGAGAATAGTTGTATCCAGCTTATGGAATTTCCATAAAAAATCGATCCACTATTATTAATTTATCATTATATCAAATGATTTTATCAACTAAACTAACTTGCTAGTGCCCCTTATTGTACTAGGAATATATGCATATTCGTGGAGAATTGGAAAAGGAAAGTTGGGTACGCTCAGACAACAAGCCATTTGTTTGTATATATTGTAAGGAATCAACTGGCTCAAGGCTATAATTGATTAGATGCAATTTAATCTGTCCAATCATATCAATATATCTGTTTGAATTGATCCCACCTAAACAACTTCGCTTTTTTTTTTTTTGAAAAAAAAATACATTAGTTTCATCAAGTTAGGTACTTGGATAACAACCACATTGTAAGAGAGTAAGAAGCATAGTAATGAAAATCGGCCTCTTCAAGGGCGGTGTATTATTGGTTTAGCGGGGCTTATTTGAGTTAAATAAAATAATATTAATTTAATTTTTTAAGTTAAAATCTAGTTTTTTAAAAAAAATTATAAAAAATTCAACCCGAGTTAGGGTCAAATTGCTCATGTCCTACACTATCGAATCAAAAGGCTAGTTTGGATTTAATAAACGTGATAAAAAGTAAAGATTAAAGATGTCTGAAAATAATATAAATGATGTTTTGGAGTCTTATAGAATAGTTTAAATTTTTAAATTAAGATGATTCTTTGACATAATATCAGAGTCTTAATTATTAAACGGTCATGAGTAAATGATATCTTGGAGTTTTATAGAACAGTTTAAACTTTTAAATTAAGATGATTATTTGACATAGTATCAAAATTTTGATTACTAAACGGTCACGAGTTCGAGTTTCACCACCTTCATTCTCTCTTCTAATTAAAATTAATCAATAGTACAAGATGATGTGAGTTTAATTGTGGATCATGCAAATTTCAAATCTAAAACACTTTTAGAGAGAATGTATTCGAATTTATTATTTATTATATTAAAATATTAAAGAAAAATTTAAAATACCTTACCCCGTCTCAGATTAATGTTGATTTAGCATTCATGATCTCTCTTGGTATATAAATTTCTCATTAACTTTAAAAAAATTAAACTTATTAATAAATCATTTTTGTTATGCCAACTAAACCCACAAATAATGAAATAAAGAAAGCCATCCTGAAAAAGCAAAAGCCAGCAAACGTCTCCTTCAAGTTGTCGAAATGATGATTGGATCACCAAACGAGCGACTGACTGTTCAATTCCACCATCCGTATGGTAACAAACCATAATTCATATTGGATTTTTCTAATATTTATATTATTAATCAACATATAATTAATATATATGGGGCACAATGACTCTCCAAAGTAACAGATACACAAGTCAATGTCAAAGTCAGACATGAGTCATTCTCAAAATAAAGATAAAAAAATGGTCAGAGATGAGTCTTCACCGGACATTCTCCAATTAATTTTGTGTATGTGATCAAAATGGGCGGCCTTGACTTGGAGGTCATGCCGGCCACTAGCTTCAGAAATGAGCTCCGAAGTACTGTAGCATATTCGCACACCACGAAGAAGAAGAAGCAGCAGCAGCAGCTACATGCATATATATTGATAATACAAAAATATTATTTCAGGAAAATTTTGAGATCACAATCTTAGAACAAAATATCTATAACTTGAAATTAACCATGTTTATATTCTTAAAACTATGAGATAAAATCCTTTATTTAATTCCTAATCTAAAATCCAAAAATTTAATTAATATGGAATGAAAAACAAGATATCTATCAAATCTTCAGCTTAAAGTGAAAGTACTCGTCATGGCATCTTATCATCTAAGTGGATAATTCTCACACTTAACTTCAATATTCGTGATACGATATATTGAAAAATAACCCTACAATAAATGAGTATAGTGATTAAGAAAATTTATTATTTTTTTAATTTTTTGAAATCAGAATTTAGGATAAATAGAAAATTTTTATTATCCTAAATGCATCACATATATAAAAGAGATTTACTCTCGCATAAATTGAGTTAAAAACACACCCATGAACGTTGAGCAAAAAAAAAAAAAAACAAAGAACAGAAATCTCTCATGTCAGAAACAAGTCCTCATTAAATTTATCATTTTTTTTATAAAAAAAAACACAAATTGTCAAACTTCATGCCCAACCTGATGTTGCCCCATATATGTCATTTCCTTTGGAGTTACAAACATCAAAGCATCACATGCTTTCTTCACTGGATTCCCAGCTTTCTTTTTGGGCAAACGGCCCCTAACTTTCTATGTTCTTTTATGCGAAACACATACATCAAGCTGCCATGGTGAGAGGCTCTCTACAGAGAGGACTCTAACTCTTTATCATCTCGTGAACTGTGTAACCTCGGTACCATTCTCTCCCACGACAAATGCACATACACGTACACTTCATCATATTTTAATTTTTCAGGGATTATTTTCTAAATAACTATATTTTAATTAATACATTTGATTATTATAAAAAAAAATATATATCTATACTCTGTTTTATTAAAAAAAATCATAACAGAAGCCACAATAACAAAAAGAAAAAAAAAACTTTAGTATCAAAATAAAAACACATAAAATTGATTTATTTAAAATAATCTTAATACATATTAATTTGCCATGATCATTGAAAAGCATACAAAATTCGTCATTTTATAACCCTTTCAGCCCAAACATACTTTTATTAAAATATCTATATTACGTTATCAAATACACATAAATCAAATATCCTCTCCATAATCATAAAATTCATAGAAATGTTTTCTCTTTCGTGATTCTTTCTTTCCAAAATCTAAATCAATCTAAACCTAAATGAAAGAGCAAGAAGCAGCAATTAACCCACTCAATACCCACTAATCTGCCTTTAGCGGTACCATGTTGTTAATGACAGAAAAACAATAATTTAGCAGAGGTTGACAAAGGCATGTAGCTATGACAAAGGCATGTAGCTATGACAATGGCCGTGATCTTGTCTAATTTCATATCGGAAAAGGGATCATCTTTTCCCAACACTTCGTCAGTATAATTGAGTGGACACTACTAATAAATGGCGGATGCTGAGAGTTGACATTTCTACGCTAATGGAATCCATGTGTTGGTAGAAGAGAAGATCCATGTGTCCTCGGCAGCAAATTTTTAAGCCAGAATCACTTCAAGTCAGGAGCCACAAACATGTTTGTGGCTAATTTATTAGTCCAACAAGTGAACTGATGACGATAACCGACATTTTGATTACATCGTGACTGAAGATATGGAGTAGTACCCCACATCCTACGATGCCTGGCTGCACTACGGTTTGGATTTTTCTTATGCAACTAAAGGGGATTGTTTCTATTGGATTCAAGAGATCATTAATTACATAATTACGAAAAGAAGATGGAAGTGAAAAGTTTAATCGTAGCAATTTCAACCATTTCCTGCAAGACAAACAAGCAATCATATGCAGAATCATCGTAGAAGATTTTGTGAAGAAATTCTTCCTACAATTATTGTATGTTTTCATCGATCACCATTCCACAATCCACGGAAAACCACCCGAGAAGGATATGCAAGTTACCTGTTGCAAGCATTGTCGACGTACACAAATGATAACTGATATTTTTTACAATAAAAACTACACTTCATTTTGTCATACCCAAATATTTTTTATGCTATTTTTGCAGGAATATTTGGTGTTTTTAAATTAATTATATCCACATTTTTTTTTGAGGTGTAAGTACCTCGTCTTAGGGTTGACAATACTTGACATCTACTGATTTTCTCCCCCATGTTCCCATGAATTTAATGGCTGGTTTTGATTCATGATCTCATGATCTTAGTGTTTTGAGAAGCAATTCCAATCATGCCCCATGTTCAGCAGCTATGTCCTTATGATTTGTACATCCATTTTTCCCAAGATATGATGATCATAATTGTCATTACTATCCACCACACTACTATAATTATAACCCATAATCTGTTTATCTAAATGCTAGCCCTTTACTGACATTCTAGCTGTGTTTTTGTTACCTTAAAAAGTCCATCATCCAAGTCCAGTTTCATACCAAGTCAAGAATCCATGACTCACACAAAACCAATACATACGTTGTTTGCCAAATTCACAATTACCCAATATAGGTTGCTGATATTCTTTGCTGTTGAATTTTAGGTAACATGCATTTGTTAGCACATCCTCATGCTTATAACTCTAACAAACTAACCTCATTAGAAGAGTATGATGTCTTCATCGGAATAAAGGTGAGGTATCCTTGTACTTTGTCTTCAAATTACCACAAATCCGTGTCTTTTCCGACAAAACCTCCAAGTTTTTCTCTTATTTGACTAAAAACTCAGTTATTTGATTCTTTCTATGCTAGTCAAGTTGACGATGATCTATGATCTTGACAATACCATTGTTAAACTATTTGTGAATCGTTAGAGGAGATCTTTATAACATACTTCATTTTAAATCCTCTTGATCTTCATGGAAAGGTCTTAAATAGATCACATGAAAAGTTGGATGAAGCTTTAGTTGTTCTAGAAATTTCAATCTATAGGCAATAACCCTAATTTTTTCCATGATTTTGAAAGGTCCATTATATCCCGGCACCAACCCTTAATGCTTTGACTTTTCCAAAATTTTCTTTCTGATTTGTGGAGTTAATTTGAGCAACACCTTGTCACCCTTAATGGATTTCAACAGTCTTTGTTTCTGGTTAGCATACTTCAACATCATTTTCTAGCTTTACATACACAAGCTATCTTGGACTTGCTTAAACAATTCTTGTCTTTCCATCACAAACCTATATGTACTTGGAATTTTACCACCTGATTTTTGCACAACAATCTTGGTAGAAGTTTGGGGTTGTGTCCCCAAACCAATTTAAATGGGCTTACTTCCATTGCCAAGGGCTTGTAAAGATTATTGCAAAACTGTGCACTATCCAACAATTCCAACCAATTTCGTTGCATTGTTGTCATGTAGAATCTCAAATATTTCTCAAGAAAAGCATTTATCATTTCAAGCTGCCCATCAGTTTGTGGATGGTTGGCAGTGAAAAACTTCAGTCTTGTCCTCATCATGTTAAACAACACTCTCCAGAATCTGCTCCTGAATCGCATATCATGATCAATTACAATATTAGAAGCCACTCCAAAATACTTTACCATATTCGATAGAATAACCCAACGAAAATCTCATCTATACACATTATCAGGGCAGCCATAGATATTGCATACTTGATGAATCTATCTACGATATCATTACCATGTTTATGCCATCCACCTTTAGAAACCTAATAATGAAGTTTATCAAAACTGACACCCAAGGCTTATCTCAAATCGACAACGATTGTAATAAGCCTGCCCTCATTGTCATAAGGTCTTGTCTTATTGACACATTGGACAAGTCTTGATGTAAAGTTATACGTCTTCATCCATCTTTGGCTAATAATAAGGCTGGAACAAAAAAAAACATGCATCCTTTCTCTACCTGGAAGTCCAGCCTATTACGGGTTATGAGTCTTCGTTATCAAATACTTTTGCAGCTCTCCTTTTGGCATAAAGATCCAACCATTTTTTTTATAGATTAGCTTCTTGTATTGTCCCTTCTTATACAAGATCAATTAGCTTATTGTACGCTGCATCTTCCTCAACAACTTGACGAAGTCGATCCAACGTATCTAACTCTACCTAGATAATAGTAAAAATGGTAGCAGTTACTTCATGTATGCTGAGTGCATCCATAACTTGATTATACCTCCCTGGTTTATGCTCTCATACAAAGTTATATTCGGCCAAGATTTCTTGACACCGAGCTTGCCACGGCGACAACTTTTTTTATATCTTGAAGAAGGTGTTAACAATGTTGTCGGTCTTAATAATGAATCTCGATCCCAATAGGTATACTCTCTATACACCAAGACAGTGCATTGTTGTCGTCATTTCTTTCTTATGGATCGAGTATTTTTGTTCAACATCATTGAACTTCTAACTCTCAAAAGCAATCAGATGTCCATCTTGTACCAACACTCCCCCAATAGCCCTATTCAAAGCATCGATATGCACCTTGGATGGCCTCTCAAAATCAGACAGCCCCAAGACTAGAGCTAATGTTACCGTTGTCTTCAACTTCTCAAAGGTTTGATAGTAATCAATTGACCATTCTCATCTCTGATTATTCTTCAGAGGATCTGAAAGAGGAACTATTTTCTTGCTATACCCCTCAATGAATTATCTGTAATAGTTTATAAGCTCCAAAAAAAAAATCTTAACTCTGGGACCGTCTTTGGTACAGACCATTCAACAATGACTTGAATCTTCCATGGATCCATTTTTACATGTCCCTCCCCAATTAAGTGGCCTAGGAACATAATATCAGACTTTGTAAACTCATATTTTTCTCTCTTTACAAACAATTCATATTCCTTCAATCTATTCAAGAATTTCAAAAGATGAATTGCATGATCTTTCATCCTTTTACTATAGATTACAATATCGTCTAAATAAACAACAACAAAGTTGTCTAAGAAGTAATACAAGACATCATTCATAAGATTACAAAATATTGCTAAAACATTTGTTAAACCAAACAATATAACCAAGAATTCGCATCCATAATACCTCATTACATACGTCGTTTTGTGCTCATCCTCTTCAACAATTATGACTTGTCAACACCCAGATCGCAACTCTTGCTTCGTGAAGATAGAAACTACATAATTTGTCCAATAAGTCTTGAATTAAAGGAACAAGATATTTATTTTTAATTATGACTTTGTTTAGTGTTTGATAGTCCACACACATACGAAGATTTTCATCCACTTTTTTTTAATCAAAATCAAAGCACTGTTAAGAGCCTTCGAAGGATGGATAGATCTAGAATCAATCAACTCTCCCAACTGTTTCCTCAACTCTACCAACTTTATAAGTGACATTTGGTGGGGAGGATGAGAAGGTGGCTTGGCACCAACTCAATGCGATGATTTATAGCCCTCCTTGTGAGAGTTTCTTCAGCAGCTGAGGTAGTATCACATCCTTAAATTATTGTAGCACATTAGCAATATCTTCAGCAATTTATTACAGCAGTTTGTTTTCTCATCCACTACTGTCACAAGAAACACCTCCCTACCTTTTTACAATGTCTTTTCAATGACAATGGCCAAGATTAGGCTTTTTCCACCCTTAGTGGCATTTGTCATTGCGATATTGCAATATGGGACAAAACATGGGCAACCCATACTTGTAATCATAACTCTATTCAGATATGGAATCAAAACAATCTTGGCTTTTCTCAAGAAATCAAGATAAAAAATGATATCATAATCATCTAAATTCATAACCAACACATCTTGCTTACCTCTCTATCGATCCAACACAATTAGCACATCATAGGACATACTTGTAATCTTCTGTGCCTTAGAATTGACTGCTTTCATGAAAGTGTAGCTACTGCTCAATCTCAGACCAAAATATTTCACCAATCAGTCAGCTATAAATGTGTAGGTCGCACATCATAGGAGTGTTTGTTACTGCCCATTTTAGAATAGCAATAGTTTTTTCTCAACTTTCAATCGTTCACTCGATTTCATTGCTAGAGAAATATACAAACTTTCAGTCATTTCAACGCTTTCCATAACTTTATTTAATCGATCATTAATAGAGTATTCTTCACCTTTTTCCTCTTTCCTTATCAAAGTCTCAAGACACAATTGTTCCTAAACAACTTACATGAATTTGGGCTGCACGATCTTAGAATTAATCACACTCTGATATTTTTTTATGAACAAGCAACAAGGGGTTTGAATTTTAGAACCTCCATTATTGTACTAAAATTATTTTCTCCGATTATATGTTTATATTAAAAATTAACACTATGGACCAAAATACAGTTTATTATGAATTAAAATAATAAAATTACCATTTAACATACTACAAGATAGACATGTAGTTGGAAACAAGTTATGGTATTTGATACAAATGATGATATTGTCATAAAAGACTCCACAAAATATCATCTACAAAAATATTTAAATTTCCAGGAAAGGAATCACATTCCTTCATAAAATTCTCCTTTTCATGGTGGTATTGGAGAACATTAGATTCTTGATAGTAATTTGATAGTTTTTTTTTATCTTTTCACCGTTTCTTGATTTGTGCATGCAGTCTGGTTATTGTTCCAATATTATCGGCTGTGATTGATGGGACAATTAAATTTGATAGTTTTATGAAAACCAAACACTAGAATTCTTAGATTCTATTAAGAAAAAAGCCACGATTAGGATTCCTTTTTTTTTAAAAAAAAAAATCTTCCCGCATACCAAGCACCAAGAGTTTAATTATTGGATTTGATTCACAGCCATGGTATTCGATTTATACACATCCATATATAAGAATTAATTGATGCAGTTAGCTAGTACTCATCTGTTAATTAGCTATTTAAATACAAAAAAAAATCCCATTTAAAACCCGAAATCAAGCATAAAGCTTGGCTAAGGTTAACACGCAATACACAACAACTTCATGTCTTCAAGAGATACTTTACAAGACAGAATTTTCTATAAAGAGATGCTTTTTCTATTGAAGATTTTCTTTGGGGTGGTGGGCGCTTTGGAAGAGAAAGAACGGAGATTTTGTTAAAGGAATAATGTGGGAGAAAGAGGGGTCGTGAATGCTTGTGTGCGTGTTCTTTTTTTAGGCCGAGAAGTGTAGTATTGCAAACTATAAAAGGATATAATTATATGCTGACATATACATATGATGGAGCCTACATGACATAACTTCACTAGGTAAATAAAATTAAAACTACATGGAAAAAAATATTTGAGTGTACATTATTTTAATATATAGAACAACCGGGTTTACAAACGGGACTTAAATAAAAAAAATATTAAGCTGGTTATTCAAATGTCAACAGCAGAAATAGTCAATTATTTGCTTGATGCAAGACAGATATTCTTAATATGGGCTGATTTAATTAGGGAAAAGCTACAATGCATTTAGGACACCTGTTAATAATGCATTTATTGTGATTCATTTATTATTAGATTGTGATAACAAGAAACCAGATAAAATATTATTTTATACGTTAATATTTTCAGGAGTTCGAACTAAATTCTATAAATAAAAAGGAAATGTAGGTAAGTTTAAATCATTAAATGATTTTTAACAAGTGTTTCAAGGACCTCTCTGTTAACCGGACTCATTTAATTATACTCCTAAGTCCACACTCTTACTTTATTAGGAGTTTGGAGAAATACGAATTAATCTCACATGTTGATTCACTGCTGGGAAACATGGAATGGTGGAAAGTGTATTGGTGTATACCATAAATTTTAGATCAGCTTATTAATTACTCAACAGCAGTCATTAATTAACAAGAGGCAAATTTCAGGAAAAAAAAGCCTGGTATATATTATGATCTGATGGCATCGTTTGGAGTATGTGATTTGCTAGAAATATGCAACCAACCTTGTTCTAGGAACATGTATTAATCTCACAGCAAGGACGTTTTCAAGGAAAGTGCAACCAACCTTGTTCTAGGAACATGTATTAATCTTACTTTGAGATATCTTTTTTCATACCAACCACCAAGTACAGGGTTTTAAATTATGTATATATCTACTGCTGCTAAAAAGTTTTGATAAAAAATAAGTTAAGATATTAATTATTAGAAGGCTTGAGTTGACAAAATAAACTAAAATATGCGGTTCCTTTTGATAAAATCTATGCTTGGGAACATGTATCTCGTGTTCTTGTCAAAACAATTGCAAGTTTTCCTGGTGCAGAATAGACGAAGGTACGTACGTATGGGAGTTAAACCATGTGACTCTCGATGATAGTTTGGAATTGAAGAAAAAGGTGGACAGATATATATATTGGGTCATGATGGGATATTTACAGCAAGATTCCTTCGTCTTCAAACGAGGTCACATGGTCAGACAAGCTAGCCTTATGGAGAAGAAAGAAGAGGAGATGATAGGAGGAAAATTGAGGGGATTAGCAAGTGGATGGAATATAATTGACGCAGCGTATGGCGAAGATTACGTTAACAGGCTGCATGAGTTACCTAGCACAATCACACTGAAACGGAGGAAATATTGATAAGAAGGAGAGAATATATACTAGCAAATATATAGAAATTAAACAAGTGTAAGAGAGGAGAAGAAAGGGAAAGAAACTTGGTAGATAAAGGTCATGGATCCATTGTCAATTAATTAAAGATTACCAATGTGAAGGAGGCCTTGGTGGTTTGTCATAAATAGCCAAAACAGATACTGTAGAGAAAACCTTCAGTTTGTGCACTTTAATTTGGAGATAATTCACACAACTACGGGTCAACACAGTACAAGCTTGCAAAGAAATATCAACAGTTCAGGACTTGAATGAAAGGCATAGATCCTGGCCACAACAGCTATCTTTTCCCTTTTCTCTTGTGCCCGTATTGTAGGAACTTCTTTTCCTCAGAAAGCATTAAATATTCATTTATTTCTACAACCATGAACTGTATTTTTTTCCCCTCAGAGCTATGTTTCTTCTTCTTCTTCTCCTTCTCCTTCTTCTTCTTCTGGTTTTTTTTCCCCCCGCTTAAAGCTTACTTTGGCCAACAATAATAGAGGGCCTAGCTATTAAGGGCCTTCAATGAATCTGTAAAAGCTTGCAGGGTGTAGGTACTGTGAAATATGAATTATTTGGCCTAAAAGGAATACATCCGAATGCATTGAATACTCCTTAAGAGACTCAACAAAGCAAATGAGGAGGAGGTGCAACTCCTCCCAATAGCACTGCAGCTATGACAGAGACAAACCCTACAGAAAAACTCTCCGATATCACCAAAACCCCCAACCAGCCAACTAGATCACTCACAGAATACACCCATCAGTAAATATTTCTTTAACAATTGACACCAACAAGTTATCCAATAATACCCTCAAACTTATGCATCAACTTTAATTACTTGTATAATTTATACGTATTAAGAAATATAGCTGATTACATTTATCAAATTAAACAAATAAAGATCACTATCACAGGAGGAATTGTAAAATATATATATATATATATGAAGAAAACGAGATTAAGAACTTGAGCCAACAATGATTCGAGAAAGTTTTACATTATTTTATTAACAGCTTACAGAAAACATAGCACAAATTAGCCAAAACTCGTGATGAAAAAAAACACTTAAAAAAGCTGAACACCTTACAATTAATTACCTTTCTTCCACTCTATCAACGCACAAAACCAAAGAAGTACTTTCGGAACAGCCCTGTGGACACTCCTTTTCTTTTAACACATGACATCCTTGAGAAGCTTGTACCTGCGTGTAGTAGGCCTTGGAGAAGGAATCCCACTTGGGTTCTTTCCCTTTTGATCACTACTAGTAGTGCTATTCTCTTCGCGATCATGTTGCTTGATTTTATGATCACCTGAATACTCTGATCGTTTTGTGACTAGTGTTCCGCTATCATGTTCAGCTCCTGATTTCTTTGAAGAGTTTCCATGTCTTGCATTTCTCTCTTCACTTTGACACCAATCACACTGTTCAATTGGCTCTGAACATTCGCCGTAGTAATTGCTACAATACCTATATTTTAAGAGAGAAGAAAAAAATCAAAATTTCAACATATGATCATATGATGAGATGGTAAGTATGTCCATGATTAGGTAGTATTGGTAGTTGGTGCTTGGTGGGTGTGGCGTGGAAATCCATTTTTCTTTTTCCAATTTACAGTAGGATAGGAAAGATAACTTAACCTCAGTCATTAAACCCAGCTGGAAGAACAACCCAGTACTTTAAAACCGAAGAAAACTTGCCTGGGGAAATCTATCTTTGGGTGAAAAAAGAGATTAATATTCCAGTTATGGGCAGCTATCAAACTAAGCTGATGGTGATGATGATGATGCAAAGATTGAGATATGTTTCCATAAATGGACATGTATGATCATATATAATTGTGTATGATGCCATGATGGTGGATGAGAAGCTAGGCAGCTAGAAAAGGGAAGAAAAGAAAGAAAGCATTACAAGTGTTGAAAACGGTTGCGACATTTGTTGCAACGGAAGAGTTTGTCAGGGAAACCAACGTCGCCGCACATGCAACATACTGTTTGAATATCAACCATTTGATCAAAGCTTAGCTTTATTCGATAAAACTGAAAATATAAAGAGAACCCCAGAGAAAAAAATGAGAGAGATTTTGAACTAGAAGAAGAAGAACACGTTACACGTATATAAACAGAAAGAAGGAGGGAGAGAGAGGAGGGGGGGCAAGAACACTGGGTTTTGAGGCGGTGTGGGAATCCCACAGAAGGAAAATAATTGATAAATAATTATAGAAGAGAGATCAAAGAAAAGAAATATATACACAGGGAGACCACAGGTTGCTTGCAGTCGTTTTCAGTTAGGAGAAAGAGAGTGAGAGAGAGAGATGTGAACCTTAAATTTTAAGATGGGAAAATGACAATTGTGTCCCCTTCTGAATTTGCTTGCTTTAATCTTATTTCTTACCTTAATTCTTTCTTCCTTTCTTCTGTTTGGTTCTGGTTCATGCTTCTGCCTTTTATCTTTAGCGGTTATAATTTGTACCACGCGCTTTCCCGCATGGTCACGGTGTTATTAGACCTCGACGATTCACGATTTGATTTTATTTTTACGAGGTTCAAGGTTTTAAGGGGGTGTTTAGAAATATAATAATAATTATTTTTTAAAATTTTATATTAGTATATTAAAATAATTTAAAAATAAAAAAAATAATTTTAAATAAAAAAATCAAATCTATGAAAAATAAGATTTGAATTGCATTCTCAAAAGATGTTTCAGTAAGAGTTGATGTAATTAAATTTTAAAAATATGCTAGTTAATCCGTAACTTGGTGGATTAGATTGAAATTCAATTTAATTTTTTAATGTTTTTAATAAATGATATTATTTTAATTTTTTAAAAATAAAATTCAAATTAATTTAATTAACTCAAATTAAATCAATCAACATGTAATCACAAGCCGAGAATCATAATTTTACATGATATTTACTTCTCTTTGATTTTTACATACTTTTTAATTAAATTAAATTTACACAATTTATTTTATCTAGCACGAGTAATTAAACTATTGATTCTCACCTAAAAAAGATTATATCTATTAGAGAGGCATTTAAAATTCAATTATATTTACTAACATCCATCCGATTTTTCAATATTAAAATGGTTATTTAAAGTATTTTTTATTTTATCTATTAGATGTATTCTTATAATTATTTTTGTTATAAGAAATATTCAAATTCAAGTGTACAGAAATTAAATTGTAGCCCCGAGGAAACGAGATAATCAAGGATAAGAAGAAAAACTATTTTTGTTTACATGCTTTATTTAAAAAAAAAAAGAAAAAAAATATTATTATAGAATAGTCTGAAAGAAGTAGAGTGGATACACGTGCCATCCAGGGAGAGTGGATTTGTGTTTCTCGGGAGGTAAAAATGGAAGGGAGAGAAGTCTTAGAAAAAAAAAAGAAGATAATTGGTCAACGTCGTACTGTAGTAGTATGTAACAAAGGATGGGATATAGTTGTCATTATATCAAATACCTTTAAACGAGAAGTCTCTAACTCCATAGCCATTATCATAAAACAATAGAAAAGGCTGCCCAAATACTTTTGTTACTATGCTTCGCACCTGCATGATGCACGCTTCAATTGTTGAAGTTTTATGCTGAGGTGGCATCTAGCGGTTTATTTTTCTGTTTAAAAATATATTTTAAAGTGTTTTAAAAATACATTTAATTTGAAAAAAATAAAATTATTATTTTTTAGTATTTTTATGATTTTGGTATATTAATATTAAAAAAATATAAAAAAATTATTAAAATATATTTTCAAATAAAAATATTTTTCAAAAACAATATCCCTCGTAAATATTCCAAACAGATATTTATTATTTACTAATGTTGGGTACCATGTCTAATCTTGTTATTAAGATTGAAAAAAAAAAGTTATTAAATACTGATTTAATTTAACCCTCTAGTTATAAATTAGTTAAGTTGAACAAGTCAATCAAAATAAATTATTATATATTTTAAAAGAATCTAAAAATGAAAACTCGGCGGAGAGGGGGATCGTAACAGCTATTGAAGCCGAGAAAAGGTGAGATTACAAGCATCCAAACTCTCGGAGAGGCTGCCCGCCTGTGCTAAACAAAATTCAACGAGTCTTCTACTTACTTAATGGTCAAGATTAATTAGGAGACAGGACTACCGTGTGATGGAGAACACCGTAGTTAGTGAAAGCTGATAAGCATCACGCACGTGGGGCATGGCTCTTTCCATCACAGAGGAGAGAGGACGATCTGTTGCCCTCCAATTAATTACTTAATTAGTTGGATTTCTTAACCAGCTCTGCAAAGAAATTAGTAGTTACTTAATTGATAAGTATTTTGATGGCATGGCTTGAATTGTAGACTTTTCTATCTCAGAATCACTGAATTGAATTAAATGTAAATTTGTAAATCCAAAGTTGTTCAAATTAGCATTAGTGGGAGCCATGAATTAAAAGATTTTTGGTGCCCATATTAATTTATATTGTTTGTGCTCAATTAGCATAAGTGGGAAGATTAAATTAGTAGATACTTTGAGCAGAGATGATCATACTTAGTCAACTCTAAACATTAATTAATTATATCTTTATTTAATTATGAGTATCTTGAAAGAGTAGTATACTAACTTCACCAAAAGTTTCTCTTACTGAATTTATTGAATCCATAAGATAGTGAATGAGAATTTTTTAGAAATTAAATTTAAATAAATTATTATTATGTAAAATTAGGTTGATCATCTTAAGAATGGGAAATCTTAATTAATTTTTTCTATATTATATAGGAGCTACGTCAAGCTCATCTTATTCTCCCTAGCTCGTCTTCAATCTTCACGTAGAGAGCTTGGTAATTATTTAAAAACAAAAAATATGAAGATAATGAGATAAAAATATATTTAATTGAAGAAAAAGAGATATAAAATAAAATTTATCTTTCTAAATGGATTTATTTATTTTTAAAATAAAAATATATATAGGAGAGGGCATGCCCCCTACCTCCATGATCTCCATCATCACCGTCTTTTTATTATTATTATAGCATATTAATTAAAAAATATTTAAATGATGAAAATACTTGAACATATTAAACCCCATCACATTCTCTTTAACGTCTTTTTGGCATTCAAAGCCTTTTTATAAATAGATTATGCCTTTACTCCTCCCTTTTGATGGCACCTAAGAGCACGTAGCTAGCGAATGCCGCCTTTATTAAAAATTTTAATGTCGTGAAAGAGAAGTGATCGTGGTTATTAAACCATGGCCACCAGCTGACGAAGAATGAAGTTGAAAGATATCCAACTTCACGTGTCATGTATGCTTTTGTGTAGCCATGGTTGTAGCCATGCTTACTAGCTCTCTTTCATTGAACAATTGTAGTTTGTCTTCATTTCTCTTTATGGCCAGTCTTTTTCTAAGAAATTGTCAAATCCTTGTAACTTTAGTCTTCATCGAAACGGCTATCTCCTGTCTGGTTGATCAAATGCTAAAGGAATTCCCTGATATATTGGTGAGCATCAAACAAGTTGCCATCCTCGGTCATGTGTTGCCTAGCCTAGCATAGCTAGCTAGGCTTGGGTTGGAAAAGACAGACCACACACACACTCTTTGGTAGCTAGGCTAGAATTATCGGTCTTCTAGAAAAAGAAAAGCCTAATAAATTTGGCAAAATTAAGAGAGATTTTTCCGAACACTCAATTTTAACATTTCATTGCTAGTTACTCCCAAAATATTTTAAAGTTTCTCAGATGAGGCTAAGATCAATTATGATTATAATTGTAAATAAAAATCCCATTTCAAACGGGGGTTTGTCTTATTTTAGTCTTATTAGAGGTGCACGCTATTGTATGAACAGTAATATTTTACCTAGGCATCAAGATATTGAAAGGAAAAAAACGTGGTGACAAGTTGGGTAAATCGAAGAGGATCACATTTATTATTTGATTATTTGTTAGCCAGTAAAGGCATTGCAACAGTTTCTGTAGATGCGAGGAGGACGTTGATGAAAATGGGCGGATGCAAGTGGGGCCGATCGATGGACAGTACTGATGGTGCGATTGTGATGGAGGCTGAAAAAAGGCTTAGCTAGGTGGATTTGGCAAAGCTAACATCTGCTTTTAATTAGCGGTTAGGAGGGATATTATTGGCGATTGATGACAAAAAAAATTTAAATTGTTGTTTACATTTCATAGCCAAAGCTAATTAACTCGGTTATCATTGTTAACTATAATTGTTTTCATCCCTACGAGATGTATATATAACCTCCCTAAGATTTTGCAACTTGCCATCATCAAGGCAATCACGTATATCTATTCTATACGTCTACAATTATAAGAACACCATTCATAATCTTAGGAAAAGAATGAATTTTATATATATATATATATATATATATATATATATATAATGGAAGAATTATTGAAGCACTTCAAGAGGGCAACCCAGAAGGTAGAAGACACGGATAGGGAACATACACCAACCATGCATTCTGCAGGCAGAACAGACCAGTACTGGCGTCTGGCGCAGGGATAAAAGGAACAAGAAGATAAACTACTGCCAATAATATTGCTCATACTCTTTTCTGGATTCTTGGTTCGACTCATTGTTTTCTGGCCTCTCGTTCTGTTGCGTGGCAACTGATGAGGCGCCTTCTCAAGTTGCTGGTCCCTGCTATATAAGAGTGTTCTTTTCTTCTTTCTTTTCATGTCGTCTTCTTTTGTGGCCCTCTTGTTGGCTTTGTTTTGTTCTCGCCAAGAGGGCTTGGCACTTTGGTGCTGTTTTTCAATTATATATAACTTAATTATTGGCATATGCTATATATTGAAAGCAGGTTCTTAATTACCCATCTTTGCCCCCGATCGAAGATACAGCACTTTTCCTTTTTCAGTAACTTTCATGTGGCCTATTTATTATGACGAGGAAATATACAGCTCAGGCACCCCGACCTTGATCGAGACAAGCAGGATTATACTCTATCTACCCCTCCCCAAAATCATAAAAAGATAATATAGATCGAGTACGTATATATTTGCTTGAGCCACACCTAGCTATAGTTTTAATGTGTCGAGGATTGTGGTGGAATTATAATAACGATGACGGTTTAAAGTGTTTTTTTATTTAAAAATGTATTAAAATAAAATTTTTTATTTTTTAAATATGTGTTAATTATTACATATTATCTAGTAACAGTACAGTAAAAGAGGGCAATAAAAATTGAAAATAGTTAATATATGATAGAAATTGGATGGACTAAGTACTTTATGTTCTCATTAGTATTTTAAAATCTTAGATTCTTATCCCATATTCTAATTAACGTACCTACATCTGTATCTTCAAACGTTTGAAGTCTCTCTCTGAATTTGTTAATATTTCTAATTTAATTTAACAAGTACGGAATTATCCGTTTTGCAAGGTTAAGAACTTGATAATTAGAATCTATCCAATTTCTACATAACGCCTTGTATGTTTCTGGCAATACAGTTACTTCTATGATAAATCAAGATTTTATCGGTGTGTGTGTATATATATCCTTTTAAAAAAATATCAAATCAAGAAAAAACATACAAGTATAATTTTTTTTATATTTTGTGGTGCATTAGATGGGCATGCGTCAACACCAAACACGCCCCCGTGAAGGCGTCCTATAAGCCTGATGCTTGGCAGACCCAAGTGTTGTTAGGTGTGGCCAACGCTAAACCTAAATGATATTTTAAAGATATAAACTCTGAAAATATATATGCTAAAAAATTAAGAATAAAAAGACTGTAAACCTGGACCTTGAAGAATTCATGAGTAATTTATAGCTTATAAATCTTGTCTTTTTATGGAGAGGATGGGTTATAGTATAATTTTACCCTAATAGTATTAATGAGAGATAATATGATATTGGATTATTTTTATATACGTAACGGTGTAGAGAGAACAAGATCCATAATGTAGCTTAATTCATGGCGTTGGGCTCTTCCACAAGAATAATCCCATGAGGTTGGGCCTTTTCTCTATGCTTGACTCAAGGTGTTGAACTTTTTCATCTTCTATTAGATTTGAGCTTATAAGGTTGGGTTTTTTTCTAAGCTGAGCCCATGAGATATGAGCTCTTCTTCAAGGTTGAGCTTATAAAATTGAGCTCTTTTTAGGTTGAGCGCATGGGGATTGGACTTTTCTTTTAAGTTGAGTCCATAACATTGAGCTCTTTCCTATTCTAAACTTATAGGATTGGATTCTTTTTTAAGCTGAGCCGATAGGGGTTGAACTTTTCTTCTAGACAAAGCTCATAGGTTTTTTAAACCTTCGAGAGGTTTTTAAACTTGTTATATTTGCGCTCATTAGTTTTCATCCAGTTTTTTTAAAATAAAATATGTTAAACTTCTTAAATTATTGATCAAAATACAAATGGCCCATAAAATAAAATATTCAATACAAATTAGGTTCTTCTAGTAAATGAGATAGATAGGGTGCCAATAGAAACATGCAAAGTTGAAGGCCTTCAGCATATTTTTAACATCTTCCTTCAATGCATACGCAGTGAGGACGTCATGTATGGGGCTCCATACATAGTAGACAGTTCAACTTCCACAGCTCAAGCACAGGTGCGATTAGAAAACGAATTCACAGGTGATAAAAGCATAATGCATATGTGAGCTACCATATCTAAACCTGTGCATCTCCTTTTCTTTTCTTTTTTGAACAGAAAAGATATCACACGTCATCAGATCGATAAACCCAAGTTCGAAAGTATAAATACAAAGTATTATATAAATGGAGAAAAATATTAAATAAAAAATATATACAAAGTTAATTTTGAAATGGTGTTTAAAAGTCAAGTCTGTATACAGTAAATTTTGCATAAAAAAGTAAGAGACGGTAGGACGAACTCTATATATAGTCTATGGAATTGGTGAGCTGATCGGATCTCAAATATCATACGAGATCTTAAGAGATAAAACAAGATTTTTTTATCATTTTTTTAGCTTTATAAACTAGTTATTTAACATGTAGCTAGTATGCCGTCGATCAAATCATTTTTTTTCTAACAAAAAAAAAATAAAAATGGCAGCCCCCAGCTGAAACTCTTAGAGAAGTTAGTTTATAGAGGGGGGGGGGGGCTTCACACTTCAAACTGTTTATTTTTTGTATTATCCTGCTTGGCCTTTTCATGTTTTAAAGATTATCGTATATCCTGTATAAATTAATTAATAAATATGCTTTAAAACCCACATTAAAAAGTAATTATAACTTCGATAATTAATATTAAATTTTCTCATATCATCCATGAATATCCTTCAAAAATAAAAGAATTGATTACGTTTTTTTTTCAAACGAAAAGTACAACAGGCATAATTAATGAGAGTAGTGGTATACCAATATTTCTCTTATCCTTAGTGGTATGCCAATTCTCTTATTATTATTATTTTATTTTATTTTATTTTATTTTATAAGCAGGAGAAAGCATGATAACGCCTGGGGATAGGCGTACAAGAAAACCAAAACAATCTGCAGATACCCACAGAAGACATATACAAGCAGACTTACAACCAGAAAACACAACATCACAAGGAAATGGAACAACTAGTTCTTGACGTGTGCTTAATATCATAGGAAGACAAACGCTTTAATTATATAGATTAAGAACCACCAAAAGACAAAAAGGTTGATGTAAATCGAATAGAAAATCTAATGGGGCCAAATAAGTTACATGCTTGAAACGACCGCCACAATTATCTTTTAATAAACCGTTTAATCTTGTCTTATTATAAAGACAAGCAATGCAAGAAGATTTATTCTAAAGATTCTGCTTTCGGTAGCTTTCATAAAATTAGGTTTGAGCATTGGTTTCTTTTTCTTCAATCATGGAGTAATTTCATTAAGGGGTGGATCCATTGGACTTTCTATATATTAAAAAGAAAAGGGAAAGAAAAGAAAAGGCAAGCCAGAATTTACTATCCTTGAATTGAAGCGGCGGGACCATATATTGGTCTCTGAATGGCGCCAGAGTCGTCCCAACAATAAGCTGACGAAACAAGTCACGCATACGCAAAAGATCACATAGGTGCCAAGAACTTAGATGGCCATGCGTTAAATGTGTTCTCGTTTCCATTTTTTTCATGAAAGAAACAACTTGTTACAAGAAAATGGATGCCAAGGAACAGAAGATCAAGGTTATACAACGATTGGCTAAAAAGAGCAGCTTAATATGTAGTCATGAAAAAGCAAATAAACAGGTAGGATACAAGTCACCAGCTAACATTTTGTCCCTGTGTTTTGATTTATGAGAGGCTATATCACCAAGTCTATTTTTTGACGATAAATTTTCAGTTAAAACTTGAAACTATGATAAAGGATCTACTAAACTGTGGAGCAAGGTAACTATAAAAGGCTGACCAAACAGAAACAGGGATGAAGAAACAGAAGAGGTCAAAGCTGATATATAGAGGGATTAAAGATTTATAAGCCGTCGCTGTTTGTCTGGCCCTCTGGCCCCCTGCATCAGATGATGGGGTAATTAGACTCATTGTCAAGATCTTAGCGCCTTTAACTTGTACTTTATTGGAATGGATTCGTGCCTTTTTTTTATACCAATTATAACTTGAAATCCATTGTATAACTTCGAAGTTTTCACTGACTAATGGCACCCTGCAACTTAAGTCTTAATCGATGATCATAAAATTGTGGTTCTGGACTATATATTTTATGAGGTCGAAGTTAATATTTTTTTTTTTCTGAGCATATAGGATTATATATTTTGACATAGATACCATCAGTGAAATGCTACATGGGCACGACTCCATCGAATCGAAGCCATGTGAGCAGGGAGACAGGCACTAGCTAGGGGCACTAAGTTTAATTGACTATGAAATAGAAATAGGTTTTGAGGTCGCCATGTCCTCAAAATACAAGCACTTGCTGGCAACTTAACATGAAGGCAATTAATCACTCGGCAGAAGGACACCATGCATGTGTACTAAACAATAGAACACGGCAACCACACGGCAAGGGTGTCCTTAAAGAAAAACACGAACCCCACCACTCCTTTAATCTCTCCTCCCTCACTCCCCATAACCATGGATCAGCGGGACCACCAAAGATCTGCACCAGAATTCCACAAATGTTTCTCTCTAGAATCTGCTGTCCTATCTCCACTCATATATATATATTTATCACATCTGTAACTTCAGAGAGCCCTCTACCGTTCAAGTTACGATTCATGTCGTTCCAAACATCTAAACGAGGCAGAAGGTGTAAAACGAAGTGCTACTAATGGATTTAACAAGTTACTAGAAAGCACTGTTCTGAAACCAGCCCACGTAGGTCATCCCAGTGGCCTGGTTTAACAAGTTCCAGACCAAGGTTTTTTTTAAACCAGCTATCTAGTTGACCCGAGCAAATACGAATCACTTAAGTCACTTAAAAAACAAGTCATTTTAGTTAAAAATAAAATAATACGATATTCTGTTATTTTGGACACACAGGAGTATGATCTTAACTATGCTAGAAAGCACATAAGAATTAAAGTTCCTTTTTTTTATTATTTTTCTTGAGAACTCGGATCCATTTTTTTATACAGTTTATATAGATAAGTCTCAAACAGTCATAGCTAACTTAATAAGATTATCGTTCTTATTTGAAACAGAAGTCATGAACTTAATTGATAGCTCATAGAAATGGAAGAGAGCGACTTTTGCACATTTTATCAGAAATAGGATTTTAACTGTGATTTTACTAGTTATGATCCCATCTCCAACCAATAAGTCAAACCTAAGCAGAAAAGCCATATCCCAGGTTTTTTGTCTTGTTCAAATGGTGAATCATTACCTTAAAACTTTAGTGTCTAACAAGGACGTACTGCACTTTAATGCATGAATAACATTTTCATGACAGAAACTATTTTGCATTTCCATTCTTTGAATTAAATGATGATCGACGAAATCAAATTAAGAAATGAATTCCAATGAAGAAAAATCGTGGACTAGGGTTTTTTTTGAATTTTAAAAAAAATCCCAGGTCTTGAAGTTAATAATGAAAGGAAGGAACTGCCTCAGTTTTTAATTGAAAATCAGACTTATGGTACAGACAATGTCATGATCATGGCACCGATCAAATGACTTCTATAAAGACCCCATGAGGCCAGATTGAAAAGAACAAATCAATGGAAGTTCAGAAATCCAGAAATGCTATTTTACAGCTGCCTATATGACAATAGCTTGATAGCAACAATTTACCAATTTTTTAAGAAAAAAACATCAATTAAGATACAGTTGTCATGCATCAATAATTTTGAAGGTATCCTTGCATGGTTTATTGTTTCGAGATAGAGAAATAAGGTTTTTTAACAGCGGTAACTAAGATTCATTATTCAATCTCAAGTGTCATCTTAACCTTTATATACATGTGTCATACGTAATAAATGAATTTCAAATATAGTTATCGAAGGAGTTACAAAATTCAGTGGGAATATTATGGGATGAATTATTTTTTAGAATCCCCCTACATCATTTATGATGAATTCAACGACCTTCATTTAAGAACACGTCGGCTTTTCCTTAGACAAATCTTTCTCTAGGAAAATATCAACTTTTCTGGAATAAATGTCTACACAACATCCCCTGTGGGTATTGGTATAAGACATTAATGAAAGTATTAATGAGTAATTTTATGAAGATATAGAAGAGAAAGGGGAATTAAGAAGATGTAGAATTAAGGAAGAAAAAGCATAGAATATGTTTTTGTCTCAGAGTATAAGGTTTCGAATTCCTTTCTGTATATTTAACTCCTCTTTTATATTACCTGCCTTGACCTACTTCATACAACGTAGGAGGGATAGAGATATAATCTCATAATAGTAAAATAATATTATTATATTGCTTGTCCCATCACATCTAATTAATATAAGCATGGGTTGTTTGTTCATATTTAATAAGATGTGATGGGTATCATAATTACTAACCCAAACCCAGAGTATAGGAGGCTCAGTGTGGAGATGCATTTTAGCCACGCACTCAACCTGAGGGGCGTTGGGTTCAATTCACACACTTTTCCAGTATGAGTTAGGTTCAGCTTGTGACTGTATTCAAGAATGGTCAGGAACGAACGTGCCATAGCCCAACGTGGAGTTGGGTGATGTTGCGTCCCTAACCCAACAGGGTGCTAGGCGCCGACACATGTCATGACCTAATGTGGAGTTGGGTTAGGCACCAAAAAAGACATAGCCTCATTTTGGGTTGTGATTTCGTGCGATGACTTTTTAAATGGAGTTGGTTTATAGAAACCATGACCCATCAATTATTAAACCTGATATGGGATCAACTCAATACAACACTTGAAATATAGGTTAGTATGTTGATCATTTCAATTAAAAATTTTAAAAATAAATCAAAACAATGTGTTATGTTATGTGATAGTTCATTGAATCAATTAGATTAAACTAAATCAAACATAGATTATATTTTTTTTATATCTAGTCCGAACGGGGTTTAATAAGAGCTTTACTTTCGATCGTAATTATCATTCAAAGGAAAAAGCCTGGCGTAGTTACGATTACACGTGTCTTGCCAATATCTGCGCAGCTCACATCATCTAAGATCCATCATGCAACGGGCCATAAATAGATATAATTGGGGACTGCCCTGAGCAATCACTCCTTTTTAGGTAGTGACTAATAAGAGGTGTAAATGATCATGTTTCGTAGCTAAAATGTTCAACAAGTTGATTTGTTTACATGGAAAGGAAAACCTTAACGTGGCTAAGTAGAGTATGGTTACTAAATCAAGTTAAAAATAACAATTTTTTTTCATACTAAATGTTTGTTTTTCAATTGCATCTTCCTATACACAAATTAACAATCAGTTAATGAAAATTTATCCAAGATGAAAAAAATTAAAAATAGGATAACCAAAGTTTAACATTAGAAGAAATCTCATGGTTAATCTAAAATTTTTGAGGTAAGTTTATTTTAGTTGCCCTACTTTGTTTTTTCTTTCTTAAAAGTCCGGCCTATAGTTTTTGTGAATTTACTTTTGATTTAAATATTTTTTTTTCTTAATCTTTGGATTTGAGAGTGAGTTTTCAATGATTCCAACCACTTAAAAAGTTGGTTTAAATATCAATATATAAATTTTATCCGATGTGAAGGTTTCAATGATAATTGCTTCGAACCTTAATATTTCCTATAAAAATCGAGAAAGAAAAATGTTAATTATTTTGATTTTATAATTTTTGACCTGCTTTGAGTTTTTTAGGTTTATAAATTGATTTTTTTAGTGTTTATTAGGTTTTTATAGGTAAAAATGGGTTTTAAAATGAGGTTTTAAAGAAAAAAAATTGTAATAGCCAAAATTTAAGTAGATATATGACGTGTGCGTATGTTTTTTTAAAAAAAAACAAATGGTTTTGTTTAAATAAAAGAAGGGCGAATTAGTAATTGCTCATATATCCAAGCGGTTAAAGTGATAAACTACAAGTGTGTTCGTCTCCCCAAGTATGGTTGAATCTTGATGTCCATGTTTGCCCAATTTTCTTTCTTTTCATTCTCTCTTTAAAAAATTTATTTGTTCTTTTTTTTCTTCAATGTTTATTCTTTTTTTTCCCACGTGGACCACTTTTCAAGTTCTTTTTTGTTATTGTTTTTGAAAATTGTCTAAGAATATTATATTGTAATAAAATAAAATTTATCACTAAAAAATCTTTAGGCCCGAATTTTTATCATATAATTAAAATAAAATAAAAATTACAAAATTTATTAATTCAAGTTAATAAAAATATTTTTTTAATATATTATTGAATAAAAAATTGTTTCAAAACACACAACAGGAAATAGAGATTTTTCAAATTTGATTCGTTAGATTTGATTTAATAACAATCCTAAAAATTATCAAAAATTTCTAACCTAAAATTAAATTTCTATACAAAAAAATACACAAGAGTGTAGAAAGAAAAGATTTTTGAGAGTGTGGTAACGATTGATTTAAAATATTTTTCACTCGAAAATATATTAAAATAATATTTTTTAAAAAAAATTAATTTTGACATCAACACATCAAAATGATCTGAAAACATAAAAAAATTAATTTTAAATAAAAAATTAAAACTTTTAAGAAACATAATTTCATTTTCAAATATCCCATATGGATATTATTCACGCAGTCCAAATAAGAATAATTTTTTTTTTTTTAGCTTTTATTTTTACATATTGTTTTTTAAAATATTTTCTGTATCGAAATGCATCAAAATAATATTTTTTTATTTTTTAAAAATTATTTTTTAGATCAACACGTTAAAACAATCCAAAACATATAAAAAAATTAATTTTTAACCCAAAAAAAAATAAAAAAAATGAGTTTGCTCGCGTTTTCAGGCTCGAACATCTGAATTCAAACTTGTCGACAGAACGCAACTTCACAGCAAAAAAATAAATTATGACAGGCAGACGTGCATTCCTGCTATTAAAGTCCTTGGGCCTGACATATATATGAGGCTAAGAAACAAGTCAGCCCCACAAAAAATCCTTTAAAGAAAAACACTCATTTTTTGAGGTCCACATCCACCCACCACTCTGCTGGCCTCTTCCCTTCCAGAAATTCTATTTACAACTTTTCCTTCCTTCCTCATCACTTGCCATGATGTGCCCACAAGCCCAACAGCCGGACGCTTTGCTTCGCATTTCTGGGATTTATTCCGTACTCCAATACCCTCCGAGTATACCCTGCACCCATCATGGTGGGACCCGACCCGAGCAAAGTTATTGATAAAGCTCTTATGTCTTCGTGGGGTCCACAGTACCTAACAGGAGAATTGACTAAAATGTCTCATGCAATCTGGGCCCATTACCCGCATTACATGTGAATCATACATCGGTGGTGGGGCCCACTGGATTCGGCCTCGTGAAAGCTTCGGGCCTATCCAGATTCTCCGTACAAAATGCAATGCATCCACGAATTATAGTTGCAAGGAATCCTTGAGAGTCCATATATAAATTTTAAGATTCTCGGGAGTGATTTTATGCATATCTGTTAGTTATTTATTGGATTTATTTTTTAAAAAGTAGATATAATTATAAGAAAAAAATATTTTTATTATTTTTGATGGGTTATAAGTTTTATATTTTTTTCTCTCTGTGTTTTTTTTTTTCAAGATAAATCCAGGATGTAACTAATAACTATTTATTCTCTGATCAATGTAAACTTTTTATTTTTTTCGTTGAGAGTCGACATGCTCAAAATATGCTTAGATTCCAAGTTTATTCGAATCCATCAAGATTTGACGAGGCATGGTACTACAACCATGCCACGAGTAACCATGCATAATTTCAGGAGTGTGCATAGGTTAGTTTGATTTAGTTTAGATAAAAAAAAATTAACTAAACTGAGTTTTTTTTTTTTAAAAAAAAAAGGAACCGAACTAAACAATTCAAAATGAGTTTTTTTGTGTGATTGGCCGCTGGTTGGACATAAGTAGCTCCAGCTTTCGTACATTTACAACTTCACTGACATGAATTTGCTCCCATTATAGAAGGTGAAGTGAAGAAATCATAAAAGGGTACGAAAAGCAAAAGATAATACATGCAGATAGGTTCAATAGGAAAGCACTTCATGGATATAAACAGAGAATCCCAGCACAAGGAGAACGATCCAAGCCCCAAAGAGAGCAAAAACAGCCACGTGAAAAGAAAGCCTTTCACTGCATCCAACTTCATGAAGATAAACGGCACAGCGATTAAATGCAGCAAGGGCCTAGTATATGCACCTCCGAAAAGCAACCTGGGGTCAACTGCTTAAGAGTACTGTATCCAAGTTTTGGAATCGTGCCATTAAAGCACAGCAATGCCAATCTGTGACTGTGTTCACAGCCGACTCAGGAACCTTCTTTCAACTAATTCAAGCAACTCAACGAGAGGAAAGTCATCAAAAAAACAGCAGGTTTAAGAGAGAAAAATATATATCGCCGCAAGACGCACATCTAAATTTCCCTTGAAAGAGCTTGTCATTCTTAAGCACTTGGCAGCAGCTCACGAGACAATGGTTTCCTAGCTATGCAGCAACCTAATCCATAAGCAGAAAGGATTGTCATGTGGTCGGACCTATTTGGACATGTGGGCATTCATCTTCCTGATAGTTCTTCAATATTTAGATGGAAAGACCAAAATTTTGCGTTGATTTGAAATTAAACCTTGAAGGAAGATCACAGCCAGAACTCCTCCTCGATGGTCTTGAGAAACACATGGGAACGACAGGAGCAGTGAGGTTCACATTTTAGACCGAAGAAAAGGGTGGTGGGACACAAAATAGGCCGAGAATAATGAAATGTTATAATCTTCTCAACAGAAAGAATAGCCTTGAAACACAAATAAAACTATCTTCGAAAAGACTGCCCAAAACTACTTGTGAAATTCGGCTTAACTGTCAAGGAATCAGATGAGATGGCAACAACCAGAGACACATGGGAGAGAAGCACACGTACCAGCAAGAGAGATAGAGACATCACCTTCCGCTTCATTCACATATCATAAGAAATTATGACTGCATGGAAAAGAAGATCCAATATGAACAAGTTTAACCTCGACTGATCCTACAAGACAATGTCTACTTTTCTGAGACACACACAAAAAAAAAGGATGCGCTCATACTAGTAATGCATAAAGCATCTGCAAGTACAGAGTCCAAGGCAAATAAATTATCCATGGCTTGCTTTGATTTGACTTGGCTGAAGGGGCTCTAAAATCTGATTACAGTATAGTGAAGAGAGAAAGTGTGATACAAGGAGTCTCCAAAGTTGATTTCAACTATCTCCATCTATCTTCAGACAGAAAGTTTGGAAGGTGCTGGAGGCGAGATGGAATTTAAAGAAGCAGAACATTCACTACAAACACACAAACAAGAAATAAATGGCATGGTAAAAACAGAAAGGCATTAAATAGAGGTATTATAGCACTGGCATAAAACAACCAAGCCTTGTAAATGAGTGTACATGCATGTCAGAACATTTATAGTTTCACGGAGATAATAGCTGCAGCATGGAAGTGGTAAATTACCAAATTAATACAATACAGCTCTGTCCAATTATGAGAAGCCTGTTCCACAACTGAATAGTTTCCATGATTATCCTTTCACAACTCAGATCAGAACCTGAAAATATTCGGCATTTTCAATTTTTAGGGGAATTTCTTTTAAATTTCAGGGCAAGGGAAAGATATAACCTGAAACACAGTGATAAAAAAATATAGGATGCTATTCGATTGTATTAAGCATTAAAAGTATATAGACATTGCTAACACATGGGTATCTGATAATAAAAGCCATGGATCGAAAAGAAATCGTGCACAATGCATACTAAAAAAAATCAAGTTTAGGCACAAACATGATTAGGAAAATAAAAATTCTTCATTCTAAAAGCTTCAATCCTTAGAGCCAAAGGACATATTACTTCTTCCGATATGAATTGTCGTATACAACTAGAAAATCATAACTTTCAAATTCCCCTGAATTCCAACCAATCTCAAACATCACTGTGGTTAATCAATAAGCAACATCAGGCAAAATTGCAGTGCAGAAACATACATCACAAGCAGTAACAAAGAAACTGCAGAATGGCAATTAAATGTAGGTTCTAAATGTCAGACTAGCTTCGAGAGAGACAGCAGCAATGGGGAGAAGCATGGTCAAACAGCAGGATCATCCTAGAGAATGTGTTTTTTCCATTGCATAATTTCAAAGTGACATAAATTTTCAGGAGGGTCCCATCATCACACCCCATTGTTCACTGATTCAGGATCATGGGGTGAAAGTAATACCAGCTTTTGGTGAGCAGGAGCACTAAAAGGTAAAATAGAAGATTCAGAACTCTTCGACAGTAAGATCCATACCAGATAGTGTAAATGAAAGTCATGGACAAACAAAACTGCTTGAAAAAATTAAGGGGAAAATAAAGAGAGAGAAAAGCTGTAAAACAAACCATCATTCTTTCCTTCCTGGCTATTGATGAAACCAGTCTTCTGTTTTTTTTTTTTTCCCTTTTAGTAAATCTATTGCCAATCATTTTTAGCAAACTCTAATAAGAATTCAGACAACTTTTACCATTCATCCAACAGTTGTCTACAAAATATTATCCCTTCGTTATTTCAACTCTGAGGTCACAGACCAAAGATACCTCTCTCAATTTCTCCTCAATTTACATGTGCTGAGTCAATAGCACATTCCACTTCCCAACTCACTCCAAATTCTTTAGGCAACATATGTTCAAGCTCTCCATCACCAATAGGACAATAAATTGCCATTTCCAAACATCACATCACTTTTTCAGTATGAGATTAAAGAGTAAAATTACCAGAGAATTTATGCATTCCACCGCAACAATTACGAAAAAAGAAAGCACTCCAAGCACAATTTTTTCATGACAATTCAATGACAAATGAGCGCACACTCGAATTTCGAAAAAAAACAAGTGACAAGAACATGAACAAGCTAAGAGTTCTATTATCCACATAATTCGAGCACAACAATCAGTGGCCTATTTGGATAGCAAAAAAATGTTCGAGTAGCTGGACTGTGAGGATCAAAACCTTATTAATCTGAGATGCTTGCAATCCTATCTTGAAACACAAGTTTTGTTTGCGGAAATAATCAACGAGATAAAGCCATTCGCAATTCTAATGACAGTGAGATTGAAGTAAATCACCACATTTTTTTACCTTTCATTCTTTCCAAGCATAAGGAGCTTTGTCAACAACTAAATAATCTCCCCTGATATCCTTCACTACTCTAATCTCCTCATCAATGTACAACGATTCAAACCTTTACAGAACAAAACAAATACACACCACTTAACAAAAAAAAACATCATATTAATATTCATATTCACGTAGTAAAAAGAATTCCAGTTTTGGAGAACACTCACCATCCCTGGCCGAAAGGCGGCAACGGTATCTCCCAATTCTTCCCTCTTAAAACCGCACTTGTAAATCTAAAACAAAATTAAAAGAAAATAATTATCAATCAAGATTGAAACAGTTACAAAGACTAAATTTTAACGCTAGAGTACCTAAAATTCACTCTTTGAGAGGAAGAAACTTCAATACTTGAGCGTACAAAGAAAACCCCATCAGGTGGAAAAGTGATAACATTATTAAGAGTCCTTTTTTCAACATCTATAACCTGCAAAACATCACCAGCTTGAGTACCAAACAATGGAGCTTTCTCTATGATAAAAAGTTGCTCTTTCTCTGTGGTCCAAAGCAACCGCCAAGTGGCAGAAAGTGAGGCATCAGTGGTGACTGTATCTTTTCCTAGATCAGCCATTGCATCAATGGCCTGGATAATTGAGGATCTTTTAATGGGATCATTTTGGGTTTTGAGGCCACGGTGTTGATCGGAGATTAGAGTAAGGAGGTGTTGCTTGGCTGATTGTGATTGGGTTGTGATTGACGAACAGGTGATTTTGGAGGTGGGTTTAGGAGGGATAATGGTAGGTTTGAAGGGAGCTGGGAGGACGAAGCAATGACATGTGGCCATGGAGAAAGGGATACAGCCTACAAGGGGAGAGTGGTTTAGACTTGAGCCGTTGAGCGCTATGAAGTGAATATGGCGGTTGAATCCATACCAGAAAAAAACGATATTTTGTTCATTAATGGATCAGCTGGTTCAAGGCCCAAACATACCCAGTAGGGCCCCCAGACATTCATGAAATTCAAGTCACCTTACAATAACCTTTCGAAATAGAGCCCGTCTTTCGGCAAATAACTCCTTTATTTCCAAAATATCCATAATTATTATCTAAAATAAAATAAGTGGATTAAAATAAAATTTTAATAATTAAAGAAATAATATTAAAAAAAACTCATAATGACATGATTGAAATTAAATAATGAAATTGATATTATCTATGTTCTAAAAAATAAGGAAAACCATTTTTTAATGAAATATGACCAGCCTATTTCTATATTTATTTAAATAAAAGGGAAGAAGAATTATTATTTATATTTAATGAAATATTTGCTTTATAAAGAAAAAAACATACACACTTGTCGTGGATGAATGGGCTTGGGCCTTGGAGGGAAGCCAAGAATTTCAAAAGGACGATTTTAAATAAAAGCTCAAGAAACCGTCCTGAGAAACCCCTCCGTCCTTTTATTTTAGGGTTAAAACTTGGAACGCTACTCAACAGGTCACTGTAAAACGACACCGTGCAAACTCTTAAAATAAGTTCGCACTCTCCTTTCTAGAGAGCCGTCTCTTCTCCTCCTTTCCAGTAGAGTTATAGAAGAGAACTTCGTGCTTCTTCTTCACTTGCTAAAAATCACACCACACACTTTCTCTCTTTCCCTACTCGCTAACAGATCCGATCTAGGGTTTCATTTTTTCCACCAATATGTCAATCGCCGCTCAGACACTTGATATTCTCGGCGATAGACAGTCCGGCCAGGACGTTCGCACTCAAAACGGTACTCTCTTTCTTTCTTTTTAGCTAACTACCACTATATTATTCGTCACTAAACTCCACTCCACTGACGATTTTTAATTTTTTTGGCGATTTACAGTGATGGCTTGTCAAGCAGTCGCCAATATTGTTAAATCTTCCCTCGGTCCTGTTGGCCTCGACAAGGTATGATCGCATTTCTCTTCATTTCTATTACTTTATTGTGTTTTTTGCTTTTCACTTCTGCTGTTGCCTCTGCTGCTATTTTTGTAAACCTAAAAATATAATTTGTTTGTTTTTCTATTAGTGAAATTGAAACTGACATCGAATTCGGTAGAGAATTATATAAAATAGATTATTTTTAGTCTAATTTTACAACAGCATTTCTAACAATTTTTAGTTTTGTGTAAAATAAAGTTTTCTAATCTTCCCTGCATTTATTCATTGCTGATGGATGCTATTCAACTTCTTTGAAGTGAACTTTAAAAAATGACCCTCCAATTTTATGAAATAAATAAGCTGTTGAAGTCACTGGAAAAAGTTGCACCAATGAATAAATTTGTTATTGTGTTTTTATTCTATATAGTTTTTAGGGGGTGGAATACTTATTTGGTGTCTTATTTGTTGATGATTGGGCCATTGCAGATGCTGGTGGATGATATTGGAGATGTAACGATTACCAATGACGGTGCGACTATTCTTAAGATGTTAGAAGTAGAGCACCCGGCTGCTAAGGTGGATGGATATAGTCCACATTCTGCTCTTTTTTTATAACGTGTATGAAGTTACGGCTCTGTTTAATTACCCTTATCATGTTTGTTTGATATTTACAATTTTGAGCTTTACAGGTGCTTGTGGAGTTGGCTGAGCTTCAAGACCGAGAAGTTGGAGATGGGACAACTTCAGTTGTTATTGTAGCTTCAGAGTTGCTTAAGGTAATTGCAGCTAGCAGACCCTTTCATTTTTTTTTCCGTTGAAATTATTCCTGGGTGTTATAATTTAAAAGGATGATGTTGTTGAAGTATGTGATTGGATGATATTCTTTTGCAGAGAGCAAATGATCTAGTGAGGAATGGGATTCACCCTACTTCTATAATCAGTGGATATAGAGTAAGTGATTGTTTTCCGGCATGAATAGCATTCTTAAAGTGTATCTATTTGTGCAAACACCAAGAGCTACTGTATCTTATCTCTGCTTGTGTCTGTTACTGACATTGCACCTGTATTTGTTTGTATCTAATCTGGACAGCTTGCTATGAGGGAAGCATGCAAATATGTTGAAGAAAAATTGGCAGTGAAGGTAATCCTTTCCCTTCAATATTGTTTTTTTTTTTTTAACTAAAGAGTAGTGAGAATTGCACAAATAGTGTTGATTTGAATATTGATGCATCAGCAATATAAGCTGTGTTACACTTACCACACAATATGGAATAGATGAAACACTGTTCATTCTTAACATGTGAACATTGAATAGAATTTCTGCGTTTATTTTTTCATTTGTTGGTTATGGAATTTGATGCATTATATTCCAACTGGTACAGCATGCACTGGGCAATCTGTCCACTATGTCATGTTCTTAATTACATTGTTCTGTGATTTTATCAGGTTGAAAAGCTTGGAAAAGACTCTTTGGTAAACTGTGCCAAGACAAGTATGTCCTCAAAGCTGATAGGCGGTGACAGTGACTTCTTTGCTAATTTGGTATGCTTGATTTTGAGCTCTCCTGAGAATTATACGTTTGGTCATAACTGATACTTGTTAATGAATTTATATTCTATATTAAGGAGCTGTATGGTTTCATCTGCCCGAAACCAGTTGGATGTGCTGGGCTTTTCTTTGTCCAAATTCCATAGTGCCTTAGCATGGTTGACACTCTGGGATAAAAGTTAATTGGAGACCTTCTGTTGCAGCTAATGTGTTTTTGTTGACACCTACTTTCCTACTTTGGCCGTTGTACTTTGCTGTCTTCTGTCAGATTAACTTCTCTAGTTTGCAGCATTTGATAGCTCCATAAAACATTGAATTTTACTGCAGCCAGTGTCTTTTTTGTTTGCTGGTCCTTCCTTTAGCAATTTTTTTCTTCCTTTTTCTCTTGTTTTTGGGTGGAAGCATGTGAATACAACTCCTACTTGTTATTATGTTAAATTTCTTTGCAACTTAATATGTCTAGTTGTGCATGTTTGATTTTGAAATGCCTGCTCATAGATGTTTTGTAGTTTTGGCCTTGCTTTGTATAGTACTTTCTGGAAAGAACTGACAGAACACTTTGTTTTCAATGTTATGCTGGCTTAGACAAGATAAAAGGCCTGGCAAACTAATGTCTTTACATTGACATACATATATAAATTGCATTTTGTTACAGGTTGTTGATGCTGTACAATCAGTAAAGATGACCAATGTAAGGGGGGAAGTCAGATACCCCATCAAGGTCAGTAGTTTTTATTGTACTATAAGCTGGCTGTGCAGGACTCTTTATATCTTGTAACTGGCTCTTATAATGTATGCAGACAATATGTGATATTGCGAATCTTTACATTGAGCTTCCTGTTTGTACATTGTTTTATGAAACCGGTTGATTTTTATGTTCATCCCACTAAGATGATTCTGGCCAATCTGCATTGCTTAGTGATGGTTGTAATGTCCAGTTGCTTGTTTTGATTTCTTAGGGCATCAATATTTTGAAAGCTCATGGCAAGAGTGTGAAGGATAGCTACCTTTTGAATGGATATGCTCTAAATACCGGTCGTGCTGCTCAAGGAATGCTTATGAAAGTCGCACCTGCAAGAATTGCGTGCCTTGACTTCAATCTTCAGAAGACAAAGATGCAATTGGGTGTACAAGTCTTGGTCACTGATCCTAGGGAGCTTGATAAAATTCGTCAAAGGTAATTAGATTATAGACTTCAGTTGCTTTGTTAATAGATGTACTACAATATCCAGTTTGCTTTGGTAATTGGTCTTTGGAGTTGTGTAATTGATTTTTTAACCCTGCTGTATGTTGTTGGCAATCAAAATAATAATGATAATGATCATGTCATGTATTTTTTTGTTTATTTTGTATTAACATGGACTTGATGTTACCCTTTTCTTCACAGAGAAGCTGATATGACAAAGGAACGCATTGAGAAACTCTTGAAAGCTGGAGCAAATGTTGTGTTAACTACAAAGGGAATTGATGACATGGCCCTTAAGGTAAGCATTTGTGAATTGTGCTTCCCAATGCTGTCAGCATTGTTACAACTGTTATCTAATCACCGTGTTGTGCTTTACTTTATTCTGATATTGGCAAGTTTCTGGGAGCTGTCTGTTGTCTGATAGATTAATTTGCCCATAATTGGCTCAGCAGATATTCATTACCTAGATTTATATGCTTGTAAATCTATGTGCTACTCTGATCTGGTAATTATTTACCTTTTTGTTTGTTAATGTAATTTCACTACTATTTATTTCAGTATTTTGTGGAGGCTGGGGCTATTGCTGTGAGACGTGTTAGGAAGGAGGATATGCGCCATGTTGCCAAGGCAACTGGTGCAACATTGGTATGTTCTTCTGCTCTTTGAGTAATCATTCCAGTCAACATCTTACATATATAGTTTTTGGCTGTTTGTCCTTCAAAGAAAGATCATTCAGCCACTCCGAGTATGCTGTTTAATACCAATATTATCTTGTTGACCCTGTGCTCTCACTGGTTGGTCCATAGGTTTCAACATTTGCTGATATGGAAGGGGAGGAAACATTTGAGCCATCATTTCTGGGATATGCTGATGAAGTTGTAGAGGAGCGAATTGCTGATGATGATGTCATTCTGATTAAGGGGACAAAAAATACTAGTGCAGTATGTGATTCCTCTTATTTAAGCCTTATGAACTTGAACAGTTATTTATGCATGGCCTATACTAAATCATTGGAGCTCTGATTAACATAGAATGGTTGTACACGGCAAATGGAAAACATGATCCTCTTTAACAAGCTGTCTGATTTATTGGTTTGTTATTTTTACCTAGGTCTCCTTGGTTCTCCGAGGTGCAAACGATTATATGCTTGATGAGATGGAGAGGGCACTTCATGATGCCTTATCTATTGTTAAGAGGACACTTGAATCTAATACGGTAAATTTGGATTCTGTCTAATCACATCTTTGAATTCTGCTTAGGAGTCATAAAAGCTAGGCACTTGAAAAATGAAAGCCTTGCCCTGGCATTGCCATTGCAGGTAGTAGCAGGAGGAGGGGCGGTTGAGTCTGCCTTATCTGTGTATTTGGAGTACCTTGCTACAACTCTGGGATCACGAGAACAGTTGGCAATTGCTGAGTTTGCTGAATCTTTATTAATTATACCAAAGGTGTGGCATCGATTATTGCTACTATATGATAATCAATTTCCTAAAGGCTCCAATGTGGAACCTTTTCTATAGAAATGCTGACCGATGTTAGTACAGGTGCTTGCTGTCAATGCTGCTAAGGATGCCACCGAGTTAGTTGCTAAACTACGCGCTTACCACCACACAGCTCAAACAAAGGCTGATAAAAAGCAGTTGTCCAGGTTCTCTTAGTTTTATTCTCTCAGATATATTTGCTGTTTTCTAAAGCCTGGCAAAGTTCTAGTGTGAGAATGTTAAGAGCAGTATTCTCTGATTCACTTATTTGTTCCCATCATCCTCAGCCCACTTCTCTAGGCACAGAGAGGGGATGGGTAAGGGGTTAAATTTAGATCTTCAATCGCACTATTGTCAGCTTAGGTAATTGTATATGATGTCCTCTTCCATTAATGGAGAAAGAAATCCGTAGAAAAGTTGGATTTTTGTTTTATTTTTCCTTTGTTTCACCTTTGCGTTTTTTTATAGTTTTGGGGTGCTTGCTTGCTGAATCTTTATGGCATTTTTGCAGCATGGGACTAGATCTTTTAAAGGGGACTGTTCGCAACAACTTAGAAGCTGGAGTAATTGAGCCTGCCATGAGCAAAGTGAAGATAATTCAGGTAACAATTGTGGAAATGCAAATGCAGTAATATGTTGAAAGTGAAGTCTTGCCATTAAGCTGCACCATGAAATTCTAATGATTTTCTCTTGTTTGCTAGTTTGCCACTGAAGCAGCGATAACTATTCTTCGGATCGATGACATGATCAAGCTTGTCAAAGATGAGAGCCAGAATGATGAGCAATAGGGACAGTCTAGTTGAAGATCCACATATCATTTTTCTCGGTTTCCTTTATTTTCTTAAAATTTTCCTGTCTATGGAGAGAGGATAGGGGGGTTGTGGGCGATGGGTTCTGTGTTGTTTGTAATTGGCATGGCACTGAAAGGGATCTGTTTGCATTTGGTTCCTTGTTATCGCCCTTGAATTTATTTCTGCTGGTTTTGTGGCAACTAGTCTCTACCCTTACTCTGAAGCTGTAGTGCTGTAGGCTTAGGTGTAGCCGAAGGTCCTTTGGACCCTGGAACCTGTTCTGTATTTGAAAGGTGTTGACTGATGATCGCGGCTTATGATAAGCTGGAGCTCTTTTACCTTGTCTCTGACTTCGTGCATCTCGACGATTTGTTGTCTGAAAAAAGAAGGAAAGAAAAGAAAGCCTTGAGCAGGTCTTCCAGCAACTATTAGAATATGCATATAGGATTTTTATAGTCCGCATATCCTCTGCAAAACTGTTTTTGGTCGCCTCTTTACCCCCTTCATTGTTTTCACTGGCAATCACCATGCCTCCTCTCCGTCACCACAGCTTGAGTGAAATGTGATGTTGAAGCCTGTCTCTTGAACAAGACATGTTCACATGGTCTCCGGCCCATGTATTTTATCATAAATCTCAAGACCTTTGTAAGTCTTGCCAGTGGAGTGAAATGTGATGTTGGTTTTGAATAAGCTAGCTCGCTACTGGCCTGACCAATGTTCAAATAAAGGATCGGCAAGTAATACTGAAAGAACCCTTGCTCGCAGCATTATCATTTAGAATCCATCTCGTCTAAATAATAAAGGCCTCCACGTGCGTTGTTTTGCTACTTAATTCGCCGATTCACGTGACCACCTCTGTTAATTTACTGACATTTATCAGCAGCGCTTTCTTTTAATTGAACTAAAAAACCCAGCACCAAATAAAGGTGATTATGATAGTCGCTAGATTCTCGTGTCCAGCTGTTCCTTGGCAAAAAAAAATGCCATCTGATCACGTTTCTGTCAAGGGAATCATTCGTTCGTTGAACACAAATTTTAAATGTATTTTGGAGGGATAGGTTGATCTTTAATCTGGAGTTTAATCCTAGCTACATGTTTAATTAAATTAGATGAGATATTTATCCGTTAAAATTCAGTTGATAATAACCTCACCTAATTGACATGATAAACTCAATTGGGTAGCATCAAGTAAAAAAAAAAAAAAAAAGAGGAGAAAATAACATTATTAATAAAAACAATTGATCTGGATGATCTAATAAGTAGCACCTTGAGGAATCAGATCATCAATGATTTTTTTTTTTTTTTTTGAGTTGTTTTCGAATGAAGTTTATGTATTATGCTTCCTATATTTTATTTAAGGAAGTCACGGCCCATATCCACCGACAAAACCATTAAACATGGTTCATGTGAGTTCATCAATATACTATAAGTGAAGCCACACATGGAGTCCCTTTCTTGCAGCAATTTTCCTTTGGGATCTGGACAGCTAATTTCGAATAAGATACATAATTGAAAAATTCTCCACTGCGTTGTTATAAATTGCTGTGTTTATCCTACATGTAAAGATGATATGCACTAAATTCGTTGTTTTCCATGTTTTTTTTTTCTAGAATGGTTGCCATCGGTATTTGAAAATACATCATGACTTAGCTTTGTATTTGCATTGCAGAAAATTAATCAAGAAAGAACTGATTCGTTGTAACAGACCTGTTGTATATACTTTGCCATTGTATGATGTTTAGTAACCTGTTATCCGTTATGGCCAATATTTGAAAATAGATGCATTTCTGAAGTGAGAATACACTTGTTTTGTTCATAAAATTCTAGCTAGGATGATATTCTCATTATATTTATCTTAGTTATTACACCTGATTTAGGATTTATTCGGCACAAGATTCAGGTCATGATTCTGGTTGGTTAATCTTGACGGATGATTTTTTTGTTAAATTGTCAATTTAGAATTAAACCGGATTATAAATTAACCGAGTTAATCTGAACTAATTTTAAATTGATTTTTTTATATACTAGTCTCCTAGATTATAAACAAATTGACATATTTAAAAATAATAATGATATTTATTATTGTGGAAATTAAAGATAAATTAGTGATTTATCTTTAATTGTTCTATTTATCACACTCGACATTGTCAGATTACAAGTTAGGGATTGCCTTATACAAACCATGATGAATTTATATTATATACAGAGGCACATGATCATCCACGTGCATTTGCCTTTGCTGTGGGATCAACGCACCTTATCATGTCACGTGATTCAAGGTCTTCTCCCATCAATGCCAAAGCCTTGTTTAAGTATTTCTTATTCTGACTTTTTCTATACTATAAGCATGGATCTCCAGCTACTGGTTCTGTGTGGCAGTGCTAATAGACGAAGAGACAATTTATGCAAGAAGAGTTGTAATTCAGGGCTAGATTGTCTCTTGATTATTTTAAAGTGGGCTTGCATTATCGTCACAAAAAAAAATCTCAAGGAATCACTTACTTGATATTGAAAACTCAAAATTAAGGTTCCATGGAGGCAGCCAAGCATTAGTTGTAGGAAATGGGGCTAGCAAATTTTGCGTGGAGGTTAAGAAAGGAAGAAAGAATCCATGGAAGGAGCTCAAATCTATATCAATGTCAGGTTCTATGCCAAATTAAGAAAAGAGAAAACAGCTGAAACTACAATTGTCTTTTTTTTTTATTTTTTTTCAAATTAGAGTTGAAAGAATTGTGCATGTCGTTGTTTTGTTGCCATAATGTAACAAATTGCAAAACTTTTCTGCGATCACTTCTGCTTGGAAGGGGACAAGACTGACTCGCATGCATGTCTGAGCTCTAAAACAATTCCAAAGTTAGCTGCAAAGTCTTCTAGCATCTACATGCAGACAGACGAACACTCGGTATTTTATCGAAACCCAAGCTCCAGGGACTCGATATAATCTTTAAGTTCAGTGCCAATCAATAATCTTGCTCATGGCAAGGCTAGATTAGTGCTGATACTGCGCATATGTAATTTATTCTTACTATGCACTTTTATTTTTTTATACTAACTACCAAAGTCATTCAAAGAATTCAACAATTTCAAAATCGAATAACTCTCAGAACACATCACCCCACCTTCAAATTCTAGACAAAGAAAGTGCTAGCTGGTTGCAGTTGTAATGACATTGATTCTATAAATTTGACAATTAGCATGTAAAATTAAAAATATTGATGAATTAGTATAGAAGTAAAAAGTTCGGTGAAATAAGATAGTTTGATTATATTATGCTTTTACAAAGCAACATGATCAAACTGTATTATTTTTATTTTAATCGGTTGATCAATTCCAAAAATAACAAAGAAAATCTAAAAACTAACAAAATCAAGGGTTTAGCAAGATTTTTTTATATCTAAATATTTGATAATTTATATAGTGGTGTTGTGACTGCTATAAGAAAAATGGGGTTAAATTAGAGGTTTTCGAAACCTTTTTTTATCCGGATAAAACATCAATATTTCACTTTGTTGGTATATTTTAAATTTCCCATGCTAATTCCAGAAACTTCCAATGACTCCTTCCCATCAAACACTAAATAGATTATCCTCTCTTTTTCTCCATTTTCTAATGAATAAATATTTAGGAGCTAAACTTCTCTGGTATAGATGAAATCCACATTTGTTTGCCTCGTAGTTAGCTCCCCACTAATGTGATTCTATCCGAAAATTAACTAGCAGCTCAAGGAGAATTCAAAACATAATTCAAAAGGTGGATCCTCCTTTTTAAGAACCAGGGGCCAAGGGAAGACAAGGATCGAAACTGGAATACATAAAGATCAAAAGGGAGCATCGGTCAAACTATTTTGATGAAAATGTACGTAGTTGGGAAAGACAGGACTGGCATGACGGCGTAGGCATCCATAAAGCTGAACATAACCGCAATGGACACAGGCTCGTTTGCTTCGTTAAGAGCTCCTATTCAACTCGAGGCAGGCACCATGGGGTTGCTTCTTCTTGTTAATTTCATCTGGTGAGTCCAGTCAACTCTGCTACTCTCGGGCGGTGACAGATTTTTGAGAGCACTGAAAACGTGTCGAATTTATGCGTAGGAGATCGATTGGTTAGTGTGAATTTATGCGTAGGAGATCGATTGGTTAGTGTAACATCATCGTTAACATAGCATGGAGAACGTAATGCATGTTGCTGCAATGTCCAACATTTGTCGCAGACTTCAAACTCCTGAGATTGTTCACGAGACATTGTTTCAAAAAAGAGGACGGTACTGAGGTTTTTTGCTTAGTTAGTTGTTACAGATTATCGCACTGGTTGGCAGCGAATGATTTTTAATTAAATTGTATTTAAAAATGCATTAAAATTATATATTTTTTATTTTTTAAAATTTATCTTCAACACAGCATATTAAAACTATTTATTAACAATAAAAAATAATTTAAAATTAAAAAACACACCACATTATCCAACAACTCCTATTAAAATAAATTGTTACTGTCGTTGTATACGATTACTTCTAAATCCCCGACAGTAAATGTTTAATGAAGTAAAATTACACATACGTACGTTGTTGTACTAGTACTATGGCCTCGTAAATTCTATAGCCGACGCAAGTTAGGTATATGAATAACGGGTGATTAATAATAAGATAAGCGACAAGGGAGATGGAGTGAACGCATAACATATATAACTGCCACGATAATTTTTCATCTTGTTTTTTAAATAATTTATTGTGCTGAAATATATTAAAATAATTTTATTTTATTTTTATTTTTGATACCAACACATCAAAATAATTTAAAAATACTAAAAATATATTAATTTAAAGTAACAAAAAATTTAAATTTTTTCAAAAATATTTTTAAAACACAAAAAAAAAACATAAACCCAAAGTTTTAATGCATGTATATCTCGTAAGGGGGCGGAGAGTTTATCTATTTCAACCATTTTTATAAGATATAATTTGATGACTCGAGAATTGATTTGGTGAACTTACCTTTTTCAAATAAAAAAGAAATTGTAAAGAAATTGTTTTGATAAAAACAAAACCTCAAAATTTGCAATCCACGTGGCTTTAATGAATTACCTAGCTAGTTAACGTATTTAAATTTTAAATTGGTTTTTTTATTACCCATTTACAAATGCCGTAGCTTTTGTATTTTTGATGTTTTTAAAAACTTATTTATCTTGAAAAATATATCAAATTAATGTTTTTTTAAGTGTATTAATAATTTTGATATATTGATATCAAAAATTTTAAAAAAATAATTTAATATATTTTTAAATAAAAAAATACTCTTAAAAAACAGTATACGTATATATTTATAGGAAAAGAACTCGCTAGTTTCTTTATTTTCTTGGACACTTCTTGTAGGTGCACTTAGATCCATCCCCCGTTTCTCAATTGATAAGTATCCTTTTAAGCTGGAGAGGGGTAGGCATCAATATGATTAAAACGATGCGTTTCATGTATGCTCCAACAGTTTATTTAATACTAACACAAGCGAAAATTAAAAATTTCATGAACCCTCTAGTCTGAAGCAAGGTGAATGGTTTTCTTTCAATTAGATAGATTTAAAAGTGATGGCAATACGTACCACTGCATTAAATAGTATTATTTAAGCTTATAATAAAATAAAATCACACCTACAATGCTATGACCTTTATTGTATTTAATCCTCCTGCATAAAAATCCACTCGAAAACACCACTAAACCATAATTAAGTCAGCTCATAGACTGGCATTCGCAGTTAAAAATGTACAGGCCACCATATTTTGAGCAAAAACTACAGCCTAACACTACTTATAGCCAATCAGCGACCATTGTTTTCAGTGCTTATATTTAAGTAACTAATTAATTATATAATCACAGAAACTAAGGCCACCCATAACTGGCATGACACCATAATCAAGTCAGCTCATAAACTAAAATAATTAAAAAGCCTGCCTAGAGGCAGCATAAATGCATTAACCACCGTACCTTCACATTAGTCAAGCCACCATGTGTATCCATGTGTCCATCGTTGCATGAAAAACTCCACTCTTACCTCACCCTTTAAAATTCCTCCAATCTCTCTGCCATCTTGCACCCCTCAGAGAGAGAGAGCGAGCAACCCATCTTCAGTTTTCTCTGGCTAATCTCTCTTCTGGGTTTCTCTCTTCCTCGCTTGTCTTTCTTCTCCGAAAGGAAAGAGCTAGAGGGAGAGAAAATTAAGCCCGCGTCAATAAAAACACCAAAAATGGATGTCTATGGAGGATTGTCTACCACCACTGCACCTGATTATTTCCACATTGATGACCTTTTAGACTTCTCTAATGACGACCTCCTCTCCTCACCCTCCTCCTCCACCGACCACCACCACCACCTTCCTCCACCCGAAACCTCCTCCATTCATCACCACCACTTCCCCTCCTCCACCTATATTAATAACCCTTCTTCTCTCTCCACTGACTTCACTGACCATCTCTCAGTCCCAGTAGGCCACTCCTCGTCTCTTTTTTAATTAAACTATATATAACAATATAATTTTACTGAAATGTTTTTATAATTATCTCTGTTTTTTTTTTTTTTTGCGCAGACCGATGACGTGGCAGAGCTAGAGTGGCTATCGCAATTCGTGGAGGACTCGTTCTCCGACTTTCCGAGCATCATTAATATCCCAACCGACACGTCGTTTTGCAACAAATCTCGCAGCAAACGCTCACGAGCCACCGCCACCACCGCGACGTCCTCCTCGCCTGAGCTCGAAACTGCGGTGACCGGAAAATCGAGATTGAAGAAGGAAAACAACGGAGCGCCGCATTCTCCGGCGGAGGAGGGGACAGTGCGGAGATGCACGCACTGCGCGTCTGAGAAGACTCCTCAGTGGAGGACGGGTCCGCTGGGTCCAAAAACGCTATGCAATGCCTGTGGAGTCAGGTATAAGTCGGGTCGGCTTGTACCAGAATATCGACCCGCAGCGAGTCCGACTTTTGTGTTGACTCGGCATTCGAACTCGCACCGTAAAGTTTTGGAGCTCCGAAGACAGAAAGAGATGACGGTGGGGCGGCAGCAGCAGCAGCAGCAGCAGCACGGTTACCAAGGCTATGAAGTTTGCTAACGTGTCATGATCTCAGCGGCTTGAAATCTGTAGGGTAGTAACTGCTGGTTATTTTATCAAGCTCCTTTCTATTGTCAAAAGAATTGAGAAAGAAAATACTCTAGTGTTGTTAGTTGTTGGTAATTGGATCTTGAACTTAATCATTTCTAACATAATTTTGGTTTTAAAGTTTCAACTGTTATTTATGATGGCAGCTCTACTCTGACGGAAATGGATTTGCTCTGCAAGTGATCGATTCCAATACAACAACCTTAACGGTCACAATAAAGAAAGCTGGTGTAGAAATTGATGGCGTTGTTTAAAAACTCTTTAATTTTTTATTTTATTTTTTTTAAGTTGCGCTATGAGTTAGAAAGTGTAAAGAGCTGCACTTTAACAATTGAAACATCTACAGAGTAAAATAGTCTTTTACTTTTCAAGAGAATAATATCACTTACATTGGGTTATTGCTCTCTATATAGCTTTGAATTCATGTCAATGTGTTCATGCAATGATCAAAATGTTTTTCATCTGTAGTTTTGAACTACTTCAAAAGAGTATGTAGTGACATCAAGCCCAGTGGATCAAGTTTGATCATGAAGCAGTCCATTTAGATGTAGCAATTATTCTCAGGTATATTAGCTTGTCAAAAATTTAGTCTATCTATAAGATCTCATCTAGTAGATGAAAGTAGTACATTCAAGTGTAGTGTACCAACTAGTTTCAAGTGTACCCGCATGTCTTATACGGATATTTAGAAGTGTGATAAAAGTTGCTTTTTAAAATAGTTTTTTTTTAGAAATATATTAAAATAATATATTTTTTATTTAAAAAAATATTTTTCACGTTAGTATATCAAAAAAATAATTTAAAATAAAGGTTAACATCTCAGCTAGTATATGAACGTCAAAAGAGACCAAAACCAACATGCGTCTTACGTTAGAGTAGGAAACCTGTTTTGAGAGAGGGTGGTTGTCGTAGGGTAGAAGGGAAATATGCTTGCATGAGTTAATTAACAACAACTGCATCTCATTTATGCCTGTACATGTTTTTCAATAACAGTAATAGCGTGATACAAATATTTTGATTCTGGAAGACAGAAATTCCAAATTTCCCATGCCCTTTAGGATAGGCAACCTCAAGAGGCTCTCCAGCCAGAAATATAAATTTCAAAGAACAAGAACATGTCTCGGAACAAAGACATCAATTTGATTAGTTTTTCTGTATTAATACATGCTTGAAACATCAATCATGCCGTAATATGATTTTTTTATATGAAAAAAACATGATTTTATTTACGAGAATATAAAAAAAAAAATGAAAGTGGCAGGTTGATTAAAACTTTTTTAACCATCTTGCTGACAGATTTCTTCCACACGCATGGTATTCGAAAGTACATGCGTGCGTACCTACCATGTCTGAGATGTTTTATACACTTTTCTCCCACATAAAAATATAATTTTTATAACAGATCTGGGCTTTCAGACTACAAAATACACTAACATAAATATTGAAGCCTGCCGAAGCATCGCGCCTGATATTATTGGACCAGTAGCAAGTTGAAACATCCACCGGAATGTTCAGGTACGAACGCTCAAATACAATGTACTCCTGTACTATATCCATTCGCAATGGAATTCTTTCACATCTGTATTCATCCAATGTATATACTGAAATAATTCCCGGCCGATGAAAGATGTGCCATCGACAGTGCTTTTGCTTCTAACAAAAAGCAGAATCGAAACTCAAAAATCTCAAGAAGTGATGCCATATCTTGCATGGAAGATACGTGATTGTGAATTGTGATGTTAAAACTCCAATACATTGCAAACATAGACAGCGAGCAAATAGCATTCTCAAACTGAGATTCTATAGTTACTGATTTTTGTGATCATCTTGGACAAAGCATTCCTTTCTTGCTTTGCCTCAGAAGCTAAGCTGGAAACCTGCAAGCCGATCAGATCATCCATTAAAAACAAATTTAATAGCTTATATTTAAAAATAAATAAATAAAAAGGAAAGGAAAAGAAAAGAAAAGTGTAAGCCAAATCAACTTGCAGTTTTATTTATACCAGCTTGAGAAGCTATAGTGTTGTTGAATAAAAAAATACTAAAATAATACAAAATTATATTAAAAAAATGTAAATCAAATGTTTTTATGATGAGCATGATTTTATATATTTTTTATGAGCTTTAAACTATTTATGTACTTGTAAATTACAAAAATTTTAAAATCTATTATAATAATTTTCACAAATAACTTGACTAATTAAAACATCACATTAAATATCATTTACTAAACTACGCATGTTACTAATTTTTTGTTGGGCCTATACATTTAGAATTGATATGAATAAAATCTTAACTGTAGTTAAAGATTGCAAGTTGATATTAAAAAAAAGTTAGTTAAAATGAAGGGTAATTACTAATTAGTCATTCCATAACAACTGCTGGAGTCAAAACAAAACCAACGTTTACATTTAGTAGTTTGTTTTCAGGATGGCATTTATTCTATGAGTATTTAAATTAGATCTACTCCTTAAGGCCCAAATAGGTTTTACCTGGAATTCTAAAATCTTGCCTTTTAGCGGTACTGCAATGGAGTAATATGTAAGAAAAATCTGTATAGACGGGAAACTTAGGGTAATGCATTTGCACATAAATGCATCGTCACTTATCCCATGATGTTATAACATATTTATGTGCAAATGCATACCTAACAGATTTTTCTTGCATTTTAACTTCACTGCAGAGTATAAGAATATGAGTTCAGCAAGATTGTTTTCTTTTTCAATCAAATTAAGATATAAACCATGATAAATTACAAACACGCAACCCCCTTCCCTATTATGTATGCGAACCAACAGCAACAAGAGGGAGACCATTTCTGGAGGTAAGACCTCTATGAAAGGCTCTTTTTTCCCATAGCAGCAATAACAGAACACCAAGCATGAGTTTTGAATACCCTTTTCAAATCTTGGTAGAATATAGACACACACACACACGGAAAGCATGTCTTGGGTTATTATCTCAAATACTTACTTGTGACTGAAATCTAGATGCATCTGCTCTAGGCAACTCCCCAAGAATATCCCTCAAACCTGATGCAACAAAGCATATTTGAATTAACAAATGTTTTATCCGTCCAACTTTTTTGCTTAATGACAACACTAAGGGGGCTGTAGCATTTACATACCTGTAGCTTGTCTTTCAATCTTGTAAGCTGAGCAAATTACACCTTGGATCTGCTTCCCTGCTTGCCTGTAACAATAAAGAACAAAGTTTCCACAGGATAGATCAGCCCGATGGAAAATTTCCCTTCCATGCTTTTCAAGAGTGAACATCAGAAACCCTTTCTCTGAAATCACAAACCTGAGCTTTGTCCTTCCCCTAATCAATTCTTCTTCAGCTAACGATGCCCTCCTCTGAAAATCAGTAACTGTATGTCACGGTATACTAGTTGAAGAGGATAACTAAGAATAGCAGCAGACAGATTGAGATGAGGAATGCATTATCTGTCCCCACCCCTATTCTCAACTCTTTTCCCATCCTCATCCTGTACTATGTCCCCAGCAGGTACAGGGCAAAGACTGGAATTCCTCACCAACATAAATCTAATAACTAATTAATTCTTAAGAGTTCAATTGTCAACTAGCACCCCCAAAGCGAGACCATGTTAATTTTCCCCTATGTACTGTATCCCGTCAGAACCCATTCCCAACACCAAGCCCTATCAGGAGCAATCTTGTCTTCCATCCCTCCTGGTAGGGCAAAGAATTTCCCTCAAATCTGTTTATATTGCAGGAACGCTGTTGAGATGGAGCATCTTTCCATTCCTGCTGATATTTTGACATGATTGCAAATACTAATGCATTATCTTAATGTATGCACATGTATTTGGTATAATGACATCTTCCATACAGATTAATGACAGAGCTCTGTTGGTATATAAAACTTCTTCAGCAGTTTGTTTTTCTGTCAAAATGTGTTCTTCGTTTGTCTTTTCTTATTGAAGTAGGGAGGTTACAACAGATAAAAATCAGTATATTCAGCTCCTGTCAAATTTTCACTGAGGCATACAATGCATCACAAATTCATGATGCGATGGAATGTAAATTCCATTTTCTCCATTAAATGTAATTATAGTTCATAAGTGGAGCCCTCACTTCCATGAATAGCCACTAAATAAATGTCCGAGTGCATAGTTGATGTCACCATCCATTGGTTGTTCTTAAAAATTAAAATGAAAAGAATGTTGAGAGGGAGATATTTTTGAACTACGGAAAAATCTCACAGGAAACAGCTATCTGCTTTTAGAGTTCAGACACGATGGAACCAAAAAGATTAAAAGGAAAAAAAAGGCACTTTGAGCACAAAATTGATAACATATCATGAAAAAATGATAGGTGAGGGAAAGATTACCTTCAAATTCTCACTTTCAGCCTTCAGGAGGCTAATCGACTGTTGCAATTCCTTTACTTTAGCATCAGCTTGGGAAAGCAAGGCCTGCGGCAAGAAAAAGGGTTGCAAGTAAAGTTCTGTTCAGTACAGACATGTTTACTGCACTCACCACAACTGCTTACACATTAGGACGGTGCTTCTGCACTTGTAGAGTTGTAAACATAACGGATAGCAAGTTGAATTATTGGATCAAAAGTATATCAGAATAGTAATCAGTAAAGAAATATTGACTAGAGTGATAAAGTCACCAAAACTACATGTCCCCTCATCAATAAGGGAATTTGAAAAACATTGTGTAAGATGCAGTGAACTCCATTTTGTAGCATAGCATTAATGGTTCACATAATGCAAACATTGGTAGTTTTAATTACATTTGCAGGGAGATGTCTACTCAAGCCTAGCATCCTTTACATGGAGCCTTACATATCCTACTGACACATATCCTATACAAGTGTGCATGTACATGTTCAAGAGTTACAAGTTCACAATGGAGGAACTGAGATCCAGATGACTCGTGACCATCTTAGCAACCTTTGGAGTGTAAGTCCTCACGTTAGCAGGTTTGCCATCTGCCAGTGAAGGGGTGCAGAGAAACCCCATTACAACAGGTTACTAAACAAAGAAGTTGTTATTGAAGGAGCACGATGGGAGTTAATTAGGCTATTTTGGAGCCTAATTGGTTGCCTTTTTTGTTACATGCCTCTTACAGGGACAGAAAAAAGAAAACAAAAGGCGGGGAGTCTTGTGCTCACCTCTTCACTCGTAAAAAGACGCAAGGTCTTGTAGTACAAAATTTGTCTTGGTCCTGCATGGCATGAATTGTAGCAATAACCATCAGAGTGAGAGAGCCAACAAGTTTCGGAGACAATCAGAGAAAAAAACAGACTGCTTCTTATATGTTCTTGAACCTAATCATTCTTTGACACTAAATTACAAATCAGAAACATTATCTAACTTCAAAGTTTCAGTACATTTCACATTCAATCTTAGCTAGCTTTGTTCCAGCTCCTTACACAACAAATTAACAACTCATTGCATTATATGGCAGATATCTCATAAAATAACAAAAAAAGGTAAGCTCTGACTCATTGAGCAAATAATTTGAGGATCATACTTTTAAGAGCCACAAGTCCCAATCCAACAGCAACAGCGCTCGTAATCAACGGATGCGAAGCTGCAACATTAATCTCCTCTACCAAAAAAAAAATTCACCGAACTTTAAAACCTCAAACAATAAATAAAAATCCTGAACGCCAATTACAACGTGAACGGTGAATTCTTTTATACCTTTAACCTTGCCAAATAATTTACGCTCATAAACACCAATCTCTGACTTAACATGTTGCAAGGAATCATACAATTAATTCATAGTCAAGTAAAAAAATGCGTATAAATTTATATATATATATATATAATGTACATTTATGAGTGCAAATTTTATGAATGAAATAATGAGCTTACAATCGTTTGGCTGAAATGAGCTTGAGAAGTCGAGGTGATTTCAGAAAAGCGAGATTTTGAAGCTTCTATGGCAGTGTCAAGGGAGTCTTGGATGTTTTTTTGGTAAATAAGAGCTTGTTGCATTGCGTTATCGATCCATGGCGCGGTTTCTTCTACTGGCTTCGATTTTATTATCGAAGTCAAATAAGTTTCTGCTGGTGGTGGCCGCTGGGTGCTAGGCTTCTCCTGCGGTGATGGTGATTCGACGTCTGTCGCCATTTTGGGAGCTATGGTTGGCTTCGATCAAACACGATGTTCTGAGTTTATTTTATCGATTCGCTTGCGTTAGTGGTGATTTGGGCCTGGATGACCCGCCCTCATTTTTATTCGGGTCTAGATGATATTTTGGGCCATAAATTAGTTCGTGAGCCCGTGAACGACCATTTTTTTGCTCATCTGCACGGACCAGACGGACTTTGACTAAAATTCAGATTTTTTCATAGATTCACCCGTATTACACGGTGGATCAAGATCAAAAAACTTCTATACGTAAAAAAATATTCAAACATTTATAATATATTTTTTAATAAAAATAAAAATTAAAATTAAAGTATGTAACAGTTGATGTAATGTTTATTGACTTGATGATTTAAATATAAATTGAACAAAAAATATATAGTTTGATAAAAAAAATCAATATATTATCTTTATTTTTTTAATATTAAGATAATAATATATTTTATCAACTCGGGTCAACTTGTCAAATTCACAACCCAAATTATGAGGTAATAATAACCTCATATAAAGTATATGCAAAACAAATTATGAAGTTAGATTCTTATTCAACTCCATATTTATGAATGAAATTGAAAAAAAATCAATTAAAAAATGACAAGAAACAACTCGAGTCAATTTGTAAAATCCATAACGTAAGTCATGAGACCATAATAACATCATAAAAAATAAATTGAAAGAAATTATGAAGTTTGATTCTTAATTAACCCAATGTTGAAAGATAAATTTGAAAAAAAAATAATGAAAAAAAGGACACAAAAACAACTCGGATAAACTTGTTAAACTCATGATCCATGAGATTGTGATAACCTTATAGAAAGCAAATCGAAAAAACAACCCAAATCAACTCAGGTTACCTTATCAAATCCGTAACTTGGATCATGAGACTAAGATAACCTTGTATAAGCAGGTTGAAACAAATTATAAAGCACAATTCGCAACCAACCAATTGTTAATGGATAAAATTGAAAAAAATAAAACTAAAAAAAGACACAATAAAATGATCAAATTCAACCCATGTTAACCCGCAACATAACCCTAGTCACAAGACTGAGATGACCTAATATAAAGCAAACCAAAAAAATCACAAAAGTAAATTCATAATCAACCTAATGTTTAAAGATAAAATTGAAAAAAAAAAGAAAACAAACAAGTCAGCCAAGTTAACTTGCTAAACCCATAAAACAGGTCATGAGACTAGGATAACTACGTATAAAATAAACTGCAACAAATTATGAAGATCATTCTCTAATAAATTGAATATCAAATAATACAATAATAATTAAAAAAAAAAAACTAGAGGCAAAAACAAAAAAAACACCATTACAACCAATGGTGTCTTCTAAAATAATACATGTTAAAAGCATCACCCCTTTTAAATTTTTTTAATTAATTGGAGGATTACTTTTTTTTAACTCTACCCCCGTTTCTTTATAAATTATAGTTTACATCATACATCAACACAATTCTTAAATTTAAACCAAAAAAAATGAATCTACTTATAAATTATAGTTTACATCATACATCAACACAATTCTTAAATTTAAACAAAAAAAGAATGAATCTACCCAAGCATGTAATGTCACTTGGTATTCCATATGACATCTCGATTCATCATATCTCACATGTTATATTCCTCTCTCGAATTCAAGATCTCTTTTTTCCCTCGATCAATTCAATTTTCTTCATCTATATCTATCAAATATACTGCTAAGAATTAAAATCTATTTTGCATATACAAGTGGAGAAAAAATGAAGGCATGCCTAGTGGCATGTAAGATTTTCCCCAAACGCATGAAAATGTTGTTTGAAATTGAAAAACTCATTTCGTGGAAATTGAAAAAACTCATTTCATAAATTGAAGACCAATTAAAAAATAGAGAAGAATTTAAGTGAACAGGAAATGAGAGAGTCTAGCCTAATGGACGAGGAAGAAAATGAGGTGTTATCGTCAATGTAGATATAAAGAAAACTTACTTGTGATGTGAGAATTCGCTTTCTTGTTCCTGGATTGCTTCAATGCTAATTTGATTACTAGAACCAAAGAGATATTTCAAAGTATGAATATATTTGTAAATCTTGTCAAATTAATGCTAAGAGTCCAAGATGGGAGAAAATAAAAAGAAAACTATATCCTTTCAATAATGAATAAAACTAACTTTCATATGGGTTATGTCCCTATGTATACAAGCAAAGAAAGTGATTACTTCCTTTAGTAACTCCTCTAAATACTTAAACCAGGCCAATCCCTCATGGGTGGACCATGCCTAACCTAATAACAACATCTCACACTCACCCATGAAAGACAGAAAATCTAATACATTATATTTCAAACTTGCACAAAAATTTCATACTTGATGAACAAATTGTGCAACCCGAAGCACGCAATGAAAGGAGCTCCAATATATAAACCTAATACGAACCACATAGGAGACATCAACCTCATAATTAATCATTCATTAAAGTGTACTAATATACCCCAAGTATTTTTAGTTACACATGACTGAATATAATTCAATCACTCAAGAATTTCATACTCAATCTATCATTACAATTACAAGTATTCTAAATTATATCAAAGTTATTCAAGTGATATGATCTCGTCCAGTGAATATAAGTAATAGGTGTAGAACTAAAATTACATTTTCTTTCGCACTCATATCAATCAAGTCTGAATTAACTCGTTTTTCTAATAGTATTTTTTTAAGTCGAATCATTCTATAACCATAGAATATACTTCTAAAATAGCGATCATTTATACATTCTATGGTTATACTGTTAAAAGTCATAAAAGGGTAAGATTTTGAAATTTTAGATATGATCTCCAGGGCTCATGTAATAAAGAAGCAAGGATCCATTCTTTATTCCTGTAATGGTCATTAACACTTGTAGTATGAAATACATGTTATGACATAGCTTACTCTTTTCTTTTTTGAAGATAAAAAATGTACGTTATTGCTCTTCTTGTTGTAGAAAATACATCATATGAGTCATAGTCTTGTTGCTAAACAATATAGACTTCAAATTAGAAATTTTTATTTACTCATTGTCATTAGTGACAGATGAATAATTTAAAACTCGACTTCAATCATAATAGACACATGAACGATGAGAATTCATTTATATCGATTCTTTTATTTAAGAACCTCATTGTGGTCCCAATCAAGGTGACTTTTCAACGACATAACATATATTAAAACATGTGCACATCATTACACACATCAAACTATCGATGACACTGACATAAGGTACTTTGGACATTTTCTCTTTTTTTTCTAGAGTTTTGGGACACATATTATGGCTCAAGCTTAAGCTTTTATCAACAGGGGTGTCCATTGGTTTGTTATCTTGCATGTGATAATGCTCTAACATCGTTTTGATGTAAGTTTTTAGAGTTAAATCCAAAAGTCTTTTAGCGTGTTCTTTTATGATTTTCACACCAAGAACATAGCTGGCCTCTCCCATGTTTTTTATTTCAAAATTTAATGATAACCACATTTTAGTAGTATTAATTATTTCTTTGTTATTTCCAGCTATTAAGATGTCGTCAACATACAAAGATAATATTATAAAACTATTTTTAGAACGTTTTAAGTACATGCAATGGTTTTCTTCCATCTTCGTAAAACCATTATTAAAGATAGCTTAATGAAACTTGATGTTCAATTATCTAGAAGCTTGCTTAAGATCATATATGGATCTTTTAAACTTGAAAATTTTGCGCTTATGTCCTTTAGTCTCAAATCCTAAAGGCTGATCCATATATATCTCCTCATTTAGTTATCTATTGAGAAATGTAGTTCTAACACCCATTTGGTATAACCCTAGGTCCATATATGCAACTATAACTAAATGAGGCAAACTAAAGTAATTCTTACAACTGATGAGAATGTATCTTCATAACCAATTCGTTCTTTTTTAATGTAACATTTCGCTACTAGTTAAGCCTTAAAGTGTTCTATTGAACTATCCATCTTACATTTAATTTTAAGAACTTATTTATTTCTAATAGATCTTCGTCCTGATGATAAATCGATTAAGTCTCAGACTTGATTAGTTTTCATCAACTCTATTTCTTCTTCCATAACTTTAATACATTCTCTTGCTTTAGGACCAAATGGAGTATGACTAAATGTTTTAGGCTCTTCATCATCTTGCAAAGTAATCATGAAGACTTCCCTCTCAATCTCAAATCGAGAATGAGGAATTGGTTTACAAATGCTTCTACGAGGTTGAGATTGCTCATGATCTTGCTATATTTTCTTGAGGATTAAGAGTTTCTTTTAAATCCTCTATTGAATGGCTTATTGTGCCATAGTTTAGATTTTTCATTTTATATAATTGAAAATCTTTATTAACCTCACCTATCATTGAAAAATCATTTTCTAAGAATATAACATCACACGATTCAATCTCCGTCACTTTTCCATCAGCTTTTTCACCGATAAATACAAATTATTTGGAACGTTCCATAATATTTAGAGGAGATACTAAAAGAAGTAGTCCTTTCCAAATGAGCAATTATACCACATACCCATCTTTCATAAATAGACCAAGCTCAATAACCAACAGTCAGAGATGGAAAACTTTGTGTAACTGCAGAGAATTGAAAAACCCACTTGTTTGTTTTGGTATACGAAGAACAATAAATCGTTTTGGATATGGAATTTCTTATGATGGCTATAACAACATGGATTCACTCCTCTGGTGGATCTGAATCATGAAAATCTCGAGGATGGGGGAGATCATTGACAACAATCTTATATACGATTAAACCATTAGTTGCCTTTACAACACCTCTATCCAGTCTAAATCACAAAGCACGCAACATCTTTCACAACATCAATATACATTGAAATCACCACACCTGCAAACTTCTCACCAATAATCATCATATTTGCAAGCAGGTATTTGGATTTGTGGTTTTTGCTTGCAAATTTTGTAAGGCAAAAGACACCAAGATGAAAACCCAGTGAGATTATGTTGTTGTTTTGGTTTATTGGGCGTGGGTGGCTTAGATTTAGACAATGAGAGGAAACTAAGCCATTTTTTTATAAGAAAATAAAAACTTTATGGCAATTTTATAATTCTAACACTACCAGGCTATTTATTCATTACTTGGAATACAATAAAATTTTTCATTACTTGGAATACAATGACGATCTTTAAAATTTTTTAAACTTTTTTATTTTGTAGATTCTTTATATCACGCATCAAAAAAGATGCAGAGTGTTATGTAATTTGTAAATTTTTTCAAAAAATAAAAATAAAAGTGTACTAAAAAAATAATCGGATCATAAAAATGTGAACTTTTCCAGGTTTTATTTCATGCATCTCTTGGTTTCATACACACAAGTTTTATTTATTCCTAGTTGTTGTGATTTATGGACCTGAATGCATTTATTTTGTGTAGTTTAAAACAATGCTTTACACAAAAAATTAAGCCAAGTACTAGTGATTATCTAATAAATAAAAACAATTTATTTTCAATTGAATTTAATTTACTCAAGAACATTGTCAATAAAAATGTTAGGTATTTCACTAAAAAACAATAGTATATAAAATTTGTTACAAATTCATTATCATCCATAATTTGAGAAGTGACAAAAAAAAAACGATTGAAGTTGTCTGATATAATTTATATGAGCTACTTAACCCGTACTTCATCATGGATCATAAATTTTTCCTTTTAAAAAACCGGATATGCATGCTATTTTAATATATATTTTACATAAAAAAATCAAAATGTTAATCAAAACGTTTATGCAAACATATAATCAAATAAATTGATAATTATTAATACAGATAAACAAAAAAAATTAACAATAACTATAAGATAAATTGAAAAATTAAAAGATGAATATAGATCAAGATATTTGATTTTATAAAATCAGATATTTATCTGTTTGTGACTACTGAATTTGTTTATTAAAATCAATAAAAAATAATAGAAATTAAAACACATATGGAAGTGACTGGATAAAATAAAAGGAAAAAATTATTTTGTAATGCCGAACATATTATAAATATTATTTCAAAATAAATATTTTTTAATAAAATTAATCTCATCTATATAAAATAAAAAAATAAAAAAATTAAATACAAACAAAAGAATTTTTTTAGAAAAACCTATATTAAAAAATAGAATATAAAATTTATGATCTTGATTATGAGATCATGATAAACTGACAGGAAAGAAATCAAAGATAACCACAAAACAAGTTTTTTTTTTTTTTATAAATAACGTAGAATAATAAAATCATAAAATAAAACTATTAAAAAAAGATTTTGAGCAACATTAAATTTTCAAACTTACAATCTGTGTTATTAGATCGAAAGCACTACAAGTGGATAAATTGTGAAGTCCAATCCCTAACAGATCAAATATCGAAGGATGAAACCGAGAAAAAAACCAACTACACAAAAAATTATAATTAAAAGAACAAGGGTAAAAATCAAAATAAAAAATAGATTATAGAACATAAAAAAATATTTAAATTTGAGGGTTAAATTGAAAAAAAACAACATAAACTTTGATTGAATGATGAAACCGAAAACCAATAAAACTTTAACAAAAGGAAAAATAAATCAAAAGAACAATGGTTAAATTGAAAAATGTAAAACAACATAAACTTTGACCAGTGATAGAATTGAAAACCAATAAAACTTTAACAAAAGAGCCAAGAAAAAAAAACACAAATCAAAAGAATAGTGACAAAATTAAAAAAAATAATATATGAAAAATTGTGATTTAAAAACTAAATTGAAAGTATAAAAAACTTTTATAAAAGATCGAAGACGAAAACAATAAAAAACACAAGGACTAAAATTGAAAAACTAAAAAAAAAAAAGGAGAGACGTGTACTTTTCTTAGAAAAGAGTTAAAAAAAAAAGAGAAGAATAAGAAATGATTGTTGGCGCCAAACTATCCATCATCCACCCTAACACACCACACCATAAATAAAAGAACATAATAGTGGCTTTAAAGACATGGTGAAAAAGCATGTTTGGTTATATAAGTTACTGAAAAAGATCAAAATACCCTCCCCAAAACACCCATTTTTTAATAAAAAAATAGTAATTTCTTTATAACAATTCACAATAAATAATTTATAGTACTATAATAAAAAAACTCAAATCCTATATATTTTTTTTATTAATTTTTATCCTCATAAAAAAAAACTGTTTTTAAATTTTCTTAGCATAAAAAGCAAACACCAACCATTGCTCACACAATTTTTTAAAATTCATTTTTTAAAGTTTTGAAAATCCCATCAATTTGAGTTTTTATATTTTCTGAAACAGAAATTATATCAACATAACCACTTTTATAAAAGAAAAAGATCCTTGATCTCATGTTTGAGTCTTGTGGTTGCTAATATAATGACCATTGAAGGTTTACATGGTCATTAACTTTAGGATCTGTGAAATTAGTCGAGATGTGTGCAAACTAATCCGGACTATGTTAATAATAATAATAAAAAAAGAGCGAAACCCTAATCATATTCATTTGCGACGTGGCATGTAAACAACTCGACATATTCATCCCTACCTACACCTAATGGTGACCAGCGCGTAACCCAGACAAACACCACACTTGTCTCTTACTCTAAAATATTCCGCTCGACACGAAAAAAAATCCCCTTTCCCTCATCAATTCTCAGTGTAAATCTTCAAAATCACCGACATCTTGCTTTCTCTCTTACTGCAAAACCAAAAAAACTAAATAAAACCCTAATTTATCTTTCACTCACCGAGTCACTCGCCATGATCGAGCTATCTTCAACAATACCGAGTCAGATTCGGTTCCTTCTTCACACCTTGAACGAAGCCAACGTCGACTCCGTGTTTCGCGACCTCTGTCAGGTACTCTCTTTACATTACTTCATTTCCCCTAATTCTGCAATCGATCGTTTATTATCTATCTCTCTCATCTTTTAATTTTTCAAAAAAGCCTTAACATTCCACACTCTTTGCTTGACCGGATTATATTTGGATCAAAATAAAAAAAATTATTTAAGGTTTTGCAATTTTAATTTAGTTATTATTGGGTTAAAATTGAGGTTTTTTTTTTAAATTTTATTGTTTGTCGGTGACTCAAAGGTCGACGCGTTGTTTGGGTGTTGTTGATGTATTGCAGTTCATGGAGTATGGATTTGAAGGAAGTGTTCTGACGCTCCAAACATGTTTGGAATATTTGAAGACTGACTTGAAAAACATTCAGTTGGAACCCGTACTTGTTTCGGTTTTCAAGTTTGTTTTGGACAAACCGAATTCCAGTACTGTGTTTTGTCAGTCTTTAAGAAGTTTGGAGATCACTGAAAATTTCTTAGAGAAGTTGTCTAATTCGCTGAAGCTATCTGTGGCTGAGAAAATTGGCATTGGTCTCGCGCTCACCGATGCGGAGAACGCTGATACCAGGATGTTTGGTGAGTTGTTTGTTTATTCCTCCTTTTTTGCCCCTTTACTGGCTTGGAAGCCTTTACTGCATTTGTTGATGGGTTTGTTGTTTTTCCAGCAAAGAAGTTTTGTATGGCTCAAATTGAGGAATTGTGTGCGAATCCTGTTCTGATAAGTTCAGTTGATCAAGTTCAGAATATTGTTATGTTCCTACAGCGGTCGGAGGGGCTATCCAAGCATGTTGATAACTTTATGCAGATGTTGTCGTTAATGCAGTCAAAAGATGCTACCCCATTTGTTTTAACTCCACTGATTTCTGATGAACTGCGCGAGGCCAATTTTTGGAGGTGATCCCCTCTCTTTCCTGGCTCTGTAATTGAATGAGGGTAAAGCTCTGTGGTCTGTAACACATGCAACGTGCTCATTTTTTTTTGTATTGCAGGAATATGGATCTCTTCCATGGAAGTACAGAGAGTGAATTTGATGCTATTTTAGCTGAAATGGAAAAGGAGATGAGCTTGGGAGATATTGTGAAAGAGTTAGGCTATGGATGCACATTTGATGCATTGCACTGCAAAGAAATATTATCTCCTTTTCTGCCACTGTCAGAAGTTACAATCTCTAAGATACTTGGAACAATTGCCCGCAACCTTACCGGGCTTGAGGACAACCAGAGCACATTTTCAACGTTTGGCTTGGCTCTTGGTTGTGACATTACAACTGATCTTCAACAGTTAAGCTCCTGGGACGTTGACATCCTTGTAAAAACAATCAAGCAACTTGTGAGTCCAGTTCTGTTCCTATTATCCTAGTTTTTTTTTTAATGTGAAAATTGCTAGTATTTAAAATAAAAAATTCCTTGATTTATTGCATACGAATGTTTTTTACAGGCTCCTGGTACTAACTGGATTCAAGTTATTGAAAATCTGGATCATGAAGGATTTTACATACCTAATGAGGAGGCATTCTCCTTTCTGATGTCTGCATATAGACAGGCATGCCAGGTATATCTTCATAATATGTGAAATACATGCACTGTTAGATAAGTTTCAATATCTTTGTTTGCGTTTTCCGAATTTGTATCTTTGATCTTTGCAGAATCCTTTCCCTCTCCATGCAATCTGTGGGTCTCTTTGGAAGAATACTGAAGGTCAACTATCTTTTCTGAAACATGCAGTACTTGCACCACCAGAAGTGTTCACCTTTGCTCATTCTGGAAGGCAGCTGGTATGGTGCTTTTCTATTAGTTTTTCACTTCCATTCTGAGGCAACCCCCTGTTCTGATTATGACTAGTTATCTGCTATTGTTGCAGAACTATATGGATGCTGTGCATGGCCATAAATTCCAAGTTGGGCAAGCTAATCATGCATGGCTGTGTCTTGACCTTTTGGATGTGCTTTGTCAACTTGCTGAGACAGGTCATGCTAGTTCTGTTCGATCAATTCTCGAGTATCCTCTTAAACACTGTCCAGAATTGTTGCTTCTTGGGATGTTCAATATCAATGTACTTCTCATACTTCATTCATGATTTGTGGAATTATACCCTACATGTTTATTTGGCTGATCAATTTTACCTCTCTTATTGCAGACTGCCTACAGCCTCCTCCAATACGAAGTGTCTTTTAGGGTTTTCCCCCTTATACTCAAAAGCCCTGCTTGTGGTGGTATGATGCTCTACCTTTGGCATCTGAACCCTAATCTGGTGTTGCGGGGATTTGTAGAGGCTGGCAATGTTGAATCAAACATCATGACCAAGATATTGGATGTATGTCAAGAGCTAAAGGTAAACGGAGAGAATTTGTGACTTGATTTTTGTTCAAATCATCCCTTTTGCGGTGTTTTGCTTTAATAATAATGCATATGTTCCATCATCTCCTCCAAAATTTTAAAGCTGCCATTTTGTTGGAACTTTTACCATAACCTTGCGGTGTTCGTACTGATGTGATCATCCTTGGATTCATCTTTAGTTATGCTTGTTTGTTGCTTGTTTTGGTGTATTTCATTTTGAGCTCAAATTTCTGGTTCCTTAATGCAGATTTTGGCATCAGTATTAGACATGATTCCCTTTCCTTCTGGTATCCGATTGGCAGCCCTTGCTTCAAGAAAAGAGTCTTTAGACCTTGAAAAGTGGCTGAGTAATAATTTAATTACATACAAGGATTCATTCTTCGAGGTAATGTTCAGCTGCCCTTCCAAACTCTTCATTAAGGTGCCACTACTCAGTGGCCGTGTCAAATCGTATCTTGGGATTTTTGTTACTATGACATAGTAAAATTACAGCTTAGCTATGGACATGGTGAGACATGACATGGTGTGTATTTTCAAACCTGCAGGAATGTCTCAGGTTTCTGAAGGAGATTCAGCTCGGTGGATCACAGGATTTTTCTGCGAAACCTTTTCATCATCAAAGCAATATTGTGAATCATTATTCAGAAACTAGTTCATCCTTCCTGAAGGTTCCAACTTCTACAATTCATTTATTCTGGTCTTCTCCATACAATTGCATAGTGATTTTCTAATTCTCTGCATATTTTGCAGGTCCTTCAAGCTCACACCAGCTTAATTATCTCTACCCAACTGTCTGAGGAAATGGAAAGGTTGCATGTGACAGTAATGGACTCTAATCCAAGGCTGCAAAATGGTAGCTCAGCAGATTCATCTACCCCTGATGGGTTTTCAGATGATGTTGAGGCAGAGGCAAACTCTTATTTCCATCAAATGTTTTCTGGTCAGCTGACAATTGATGCAATGGTTCAAATGCTTGCTAGATTCAAGGAATCTTCAGTGAAAAGGTATAATGTTAATCTTTAAAAGTGCTTACTTTTTTTGGTATCTTACTATGCCTTGTTCATTAGGAGTCTAAATCACTGAACTACGTCCTAGGGTTTCTCTGATGATAATTATAATAACAGAGCCTTTATAGTGTTGGAAGTTAGCTTTGAATTATTCTACCTGGAATAATTTTCGGGGAAGAGTTAAATACTTTTTATTTATGCTCCATATTTTATTTGTATATCCTTAATCGAATATTTTACATTGTCTGTATCTCCTCCAAGCAATTGGAATGATTGTAGTTATTTTATTAGTGTTTTTTGACTGACAAGTATGGGCAATAGCCTCGACCTTGTGTGGATGTGAAAGCCAATGATACTTTTCAGACCACTACCATCTTAGTTTTAAATGATTTTATGTGATATTCATTTGAGAGTTTGGGTGTTTAATATTTTACTTTGTTGGTGGACCCATCAGAGAGTTTGAATTTCAGTGGTAAGACTAATCTCTTGTTGAATCACTGACAGGGAACAATTGATTTTCGAGTGCATGATTGGCAATCTATTTGAAGAATATAGATTCTTCCCTAAGTATCCAGAAAGGCAACTAAAAATTGCTGCTCTTCTTTTTGGTGAGATTTATTACAGAGATTAAAGTTAATAGCATGGCTTATTTTTCTAGCCTCGTAGTCCAATGCTTGATATCAAGTTACCTCGATTGGCTCTGGTCTTAACAATTATGCTTTAGAGCTTGAGTGTGCATGCTGCCTGTACACTTTTAACTGTGCTATCTTTTACATCATTGTTTGCTATAATATCAAACCTACTCCTTTTGTCCTTCCATGAGCTTGGATTTTTTGCATGTATTCCCTTGTTCAGAGTAGGGTCCCTATGTAGAAAAATGTTATGGTATTTGGTTTCTGATATAGGTAATTCAAAACTGCAATGCTGATTTTATTATTTTTCTGTCAATCATTTTTTTTTAAAATTATTGTGATGGGTCCTACATAGTTTAAACTGATATAAATTTGAATTGCAGCATTAATGCTAGGACATTGTTTGTTATTTGTTAGCTTACTACTTGATTGAAAGAATTTGATCTGTTTGCCTGTGATTGCTACTTGTATTTGCATTTTGTAGCATGAGGCATAAAGCTGTGAAAATCTGCATGATTAACTAGTCAAGTAATCTTGAGATTTATGTGATTATTCAAACAAGTGTAATTTGGAATGTCTTCAGCAGATTTATGTGGTCATGTTTGTGAATTGTATTTCAGGTTCTGTTATCAAGCACCAGCTTGTTACTCATCTCACTCTTGGGATTGCTTTGCGTGGTGTTTTAGATGCGCTTCGCAAACCTCCAGATTCCAAAGTCTGTACCATCCCTAAGCGACCTTCAAACTGTATATGTATATATGTGTGTGTATAATGTTTCCAATGACTGCTCTTTGCAGATGTTTGTGTTTGGTACCAAGTCTTTGGAGCAGTTTGTGGATCGTTTGATTGAATGGCCACAGTATTGCAATCATATCTTACAAATATCTCATCTGCGTGGTACTCATACTGAGCTTGTTGCTTTCATTGAACGAGCACTTGCCAGGATTTCATCAGGGCATTTGGAAGCAGATGGAACTAACAATGCTTCTGCTGCTCATCACCATGGTTTGTTACAGGCTGCCTCAGTAAATGGAGAGGTAAGAAATTGTTTTTTGTTTATGGTACTTTTTGTGCCCTCTCCTCCTGTCTTTTGCATCCATATTTTTAACTAGATCCATGAATGTTTGACAAGGCTACCATCTGAGATGTGCAGAAGATATTTGACATGAAACTTTGTTGAAAGTGATGGAAACCAGATACATGAATGATGAATGTTTGGCAAGGGTTCAATATGAGATATTCAGAAAAAAAATTCACATCAAACGTAGTTTGTTGAATGTGGTGGAGTCTATTAAATTCTGGCATAAACCTTTTATTTTCAATACACAAACATATTTGCAATAGAAGCAGCAATTTGGTGGTAAGTCAGTGCAATAGTGTCAGGGAGCTAGAGTTTGGGCACAAACACATGCTCATTGCTTTATGTGAAATATATAAATCATTGCACATCTGAATCTCCTTTCCATTTTATTTTCAACCATTGATTGCAGCCATGATCAATCCCTGCATTTTCTATTGTCTAATGTGAATGTACTAGTTGCACCAGATCTTTCATAACATTCATCCAGGATGTTTAGTGCTCCAACTAATATGCTGTATTTCAACTATCCTCTTAAAGAAATAAAATTAAGGTGATTGAGGACATCTTGAGCTGGTTTGCGATGATCAGGTAAAAACTTCCAATTTGCATGTTACGGACACACTTGGCATCATCATCTCTGCATCTGCTTCTCACTGGGACCATCGCACCTCCAGCTCTCTAACACTACTGCACTGATCTTTCGACACATCACTGCTTTTATTGCAAATATATGTGGACTGGGAGCTATTTGACATTGTTATATCATAGTTTGGTCCTATGACATTGTAACTTTGATTAGGGGCCAAACTAGTTGGTTAAACTAAGCAGTAGTCTCAACAGCCTTTGTTTTTCTAACCTTGTGCCATTATTGCAGTCAAATAGCATTAACATTCCACAGCTTGGGCAGCAACTTTCATCTACACTCCACAGTCAACAGAGACATGAAAGTTCTCTTGATGACCGTCTGAAAGCATCTGCAGCTCCATTTAATGACACCAAACCATTTCTATCTTCCGGTGGGCAATCTTCAGCTGCTTCAAGTGATGCTTCTAGCATTCAGAAGGTAGCTTTAACAACTGATTCATTTGATGTCAATATTTGAATTTCATTCCCGTAGTTCTTCACTTTTTGTAAGTTGTGATTGCAGAATACAGTTACTTCATCTTTGTTGTCTTCTTCACCTGGTTTTGTCCGTCCTTCCCGTGCAGTTACCTCTACCAGTAAGCTCATTAATGATCCTAATTTTTTCTTGTTTACTTTAAGCTGCCATGCCTTGAATTGTTTTAAAAATGCCTTTATCAGCATTACATACGGATCATTATTTAATACAGGGTTTGGCTCTGCATTGAACATCGAAACACTTGTAGCTGCTGCTGAGAGAAGAGAAACACAAATAGAGGTACAATGTTTTATTTTAAAATCACGTGAGTGGTAGCATTTTTTACATAGATGCGTGGGGTCTATGGTAGCTTTCATTTGTTTCTATAGAGATGTATAGAAGCCTCTAAGATTATAAAACTCGACTTATCAGCTACTGCCTCGTGTATCCTTATTAATTTTAGCTATCAAGAGATGTTATTTTACAAGCAACTACTATCCTCGTACCTTATTTTTGCTGATAACTTTTCTGGGAAGGAAAAAATTTCTTGGCCATTTAAGCATCAAACTTTGAATGGAGCTATTTGTTATTCAAAAGTGGTGGTTGTTTGAAGTCTTCAAAGTCTATAAGGGGTCGTGCTTTGACCAATCTATTTAATTGTTAGCAGGTGAGAGTCCCTGAAATCTTATGTTTCAACAGGCCATGGTTATTGGTGGTCTAGCAATTGTGAAATATGAGGTGCACTGCATGTTGTGTAATGATAAATGTCATCTTTATGTATTGTTTGGATGGCCTTCCTGTATGGTTGGATTATAAGGTTATTGCATAGGTAGCTCTTTACCTTGGATAAATAGGTGGGTGTTCTCTAGCAGGTATAGGATTTTTTATCCCATGCATTAGTGGGCCGTAAGAAAGAAAATACTTCTTAAATCTGGGATATTTCTACAGGTGAAAATAGAGACTTTTCAATGAATTGCTCTTAAAGAAGCTGTTGTGGGATATTTTCTAAGTTCATCCTTCTAATGGGGTTCTGCTTCCTGGAACTTTTCCAGTGATAGCCTTTAACATTGCAAAGTTCTTTTTCTTATTATTTTCTACTGATATTGTTCTGTTTTCGTATTTGTTCCTGATATGAAGGATTGCTTAGCCTTTAATTTGTAACTTCTCTTTCTAATAATATATTATTCAAAGATAAAAAGTAGTGAGGCTCGTGGGATGGATTCATTTTTCTTGTGTGCTGTAGTTATCTGGTTTCACTTTCTGTTTCCAGGCTCCAGGATCAGAGATTCAGGACAAAATATCGTTCATAATTAATAATATTTCAGTTGCAAATGTTGAAGCTAAAGCAAAAGAATTCACTGAAATACTGAAGGAGCAGCACTATCCCTGGTTTGCCCAGTACATGGTCATGAAAAGGTGAGAAGTCTTTTTAAATTACCTTTCCCGATTCTTTAGTGTGTGAATGTTTCGAAGCATATTTATGTTTGTGTCTATGTTAATATATTAATTCTTTGTGCTGTTGCCCTTCCTTGTTGGTCTTCGTTAATGTCTTTGTGCAGAGCAAGCATTGAGCCCAATTTTCACGATTTGTACTTGAAGTTCCTTGATAAAGTTTATTCAAAAGCTTTAAGTAAGGAGATTGTCCAAAACTCATATGAGAACTGCAAGGTTTGTGTCATCACATGTATCTTTGTGCATTGGACATTGTTGAGCAACATCCTTTTCAGAAAATCAAGTGGCATGGATAAGTCTTTTTCAGTTTAAAAGTAGAATAGATCAGCTTTACTTTTTGTTCTGTTTCAGGTTCTTTTGGGATCAGAGCTCATAAAATCTAGTTCCGAAGAACGTTCATTGCTAAAAAATTTGGGAAGCTGGCTTGGAAAATTAACTATTGGAAGGAACCAAGTTCTGAGGGCACGTGAAATAGATCCTAAATCTTTGATCATAGAGGTGATTCTTATACATGGAGACAATGTGTGCTTCAATGTTAACAAGTCTCATTAGATCTTTCTTTTTCATCATTGTTTTTTGTCATTTGAGAATCATAAGTTCACTTGAGTTAATCTTGTAATTGGGCAGGCATATGAGAAGGGATTGATGATTGCAGTTATACCATTTACATCCAAGGTACACATGTTGACAATTAGATGTCTCTAAAGTTAATTGCCATGTAATTCTTATATTTTCTTTTACTTTCTGTAGGTTCTGGAGCCATGTCAAAGCAGTCTAGCATACCAACCTCCTAATCCTTGGACTATGGGCATTCTTGGATTGCTGGCTGAGATCTACTCAATGCCAAACTTGAAAATGAACCTCAAATTTGACATAGAGGTAAAGGGATACCATGAGCACTGACTTGCACAAGTGTGCGGACTTTTTTCTGCTATGAAAGCCTTACTAACATAGGCTGTATGTGGTTGATTATCAATAATTTTCTTGTGGCACTTCAGGTCTTGTTCAAGAATCTTGGCGTAGACATGAAGGACATTGCACCAACTTCTCTCCTGAAGGATCGGAAAAGGGAAATTGAAGGGAATCCTGATTTTTCCAACAAAGATGTTGGAGCATCCCAACCACAGCTGGTTCCTGAAGTTAAATCTGGAATTATATCTCCACTAAATCATGTTGAGCTACCGCTTGAGGTTGCAAGCCCACCTAATTCTGGTGGTCATGCTCATTTGTTATCTCAGGTTTGTGTGCATTTTGTTTTCTATTTTTTGTCAAGCAGTTGTTGATATATATATATATATATATATTTATATATATCTGAAGTTAATCTGCTTGGTGTCTTCAGTATACCTCTCCTGTTCATGCATTGATGGAGGATGACAAACTAGCTGCATTAGGCTTGTCAGATCAGCTCCCTTCTGCTCAAGGTCTATTCCAAGCGACTCCATCCCAGTCAACGTTTTCTGCTAGTCAGGTGCGGTTTAATATCACATGCTTATAGTTGAACAATAGACTGACTTCTTTGTTCTCTAATTTGCGATTTCTCTGTTGTTGGCAGCTTCCCACAGCAATACCCAACATTGGAACTCATGTTATTATCAATCAGAAACTAAATTCTTGGGGCTTACATGTGCATTTTCAAAGGTTCAAACTGTTTCTACATTACTCTTATGATGCCTTGTAGTTACATTGGTTTGTGTTTCTCTGATGATCTATATCCCATTAACAATTGACAGACTGGTTCCTGCTGTAATGGATAGAGCTATCAAAGATATCGTTTCTGGTATTGTTCAACGAAGTGTTTCTATTGCAACACAGACAACAAAAGAGCTTGTTCTGAAGGTCTGGATGCTGAAATAAACAAAGCATTTGGTCCCTTGTATTGGGGCTTGCTGCATCTACCTTGGCAGCAAGTTCTATAGGCACTTCTTCTTTTAGTTAATGCCTTGTTGTCTTTGCTTGCTAAATCATACATATTTTGTATCTAATCATAGTATTGTTTGTTTAAATTAAATATCTCCACATCTTATAGAAACTTTTACCAGTCTTATTTCCCAGACATTTCTGATACCTTCCCGTCATATTGCACTCAATTATAGGATTATGCCATGGAATCCGATGAAACAAGAATATATAATGCAGCACACTTAATGGTTGCCAGTTTGGCTGGAAGCTTAGCTCATGTAACATGCAAGGTTTTTTCTGTCACAGAACTTTTTAGCTTCTCTCTTCTTTACTTGTTTGGAACTTGAAATCATTTATCTGATTTACTGAACTTTTCATTCTTCTCAGTTTAGTAAACTGGTGTTCTGTCTTTTTGCCAGGAGCCATTACGTGGTTCAATATCAAGTCAGCTAAGGAATTCAGTTCAGAGTTTCTCTTTAACAAGTGAAATTCTGGAGCACGCTGTGCAACTTGTTACCAATGATAACCTTGATCTTGGGTGTGCAGTGATTGAACAGGCTGCCACAGATAAGGTTCCATTTTTAGCTTTGATATATACCTATTGCACTATCCTCTTCCTTCTTTTGGGGGTGTTTGTAGTCTTGAGTGATGTGCAATGTGTGTAAATTATATCTCATGTCTGCTCTGGCTCTCTCCTATTTCCGGTGCTCGCGTCAGATCCCAGAAGTAGCTTAGAGTAGGCAAGGGTTTGTTAGGTTGTTCCTTGGTAACACCTTTTGTTTTGTGTTTGATGAACAGTCTGACATGTATCCTTGGCTATGTTGCTTGGACTTGGGCATGTGTGTCCGGTGTCGGACTGTGATCCAAGTGTCAGAACTGTCAAATTTTAAATTTTAGGATATGGTGATTTAAACACGAGTAAGGGAATGTGTTTACGATAAGTATTCATATATAGATCTATCTTTAAAATATTGGATTTTGTACTTGTGGGGAAAAAAACTCGTTTTGAATTGGGCTTTTCTAACACTTGGGCTGTTTTACTTAGGTTGGTCCAAAAGTGTTGTGCTTCCTTCTTTATGATACTAAACTCGATTACTGGGCCATTTTAAATCACAAAACAGCTGGGCTTTGTCATCCAAATAGTTGGTTTAAATGCTGCTATTTATTTACACGCTTTACCACTGGCCCTATTTGTTATTGAGTAACTTGCCCCTCACCCTTACTCACGCTCATGCTCAATACCTAAAGCGTTTTATTGAGTCTATGCCAATTGATAAGCGAGTTGTCAGTGTCCAAAGTCACGCGTGCCGTGTTGACACAGGTATTACTGGACAAAGTGGTGAGTCCGAGCAACATAGCATGGCTGTATATGAAGTTGCTCCAGGAGAGTAGGATATGTTTAGCTGCTTGATTTCTTAGGAGCACTAAACAGTTTGCTTGATGGAATGAAATTCCAGAATCTAAAAAATTAGTCACATTGGAGGCAACTGTGGTATTCAGTAGTCTTTTTGGCTTCCATGTGGAACTTTGCTTCAACACTATCAGGAGTTTGCAGAATTTAAGTTCTATTTTGTAACGGTTTTGCTTTGGTGTTGCTTGTTGTTGGGTAGTGTTCTCTGTTCTTGGTCCCTGACTTGAAGGTTGCTTTTCATTCTAGTAATGTACTTTATTTTTTTTAGAAATAACCAAACTTGGTATGCAAGGAATCATTATTTGATTAGACTTATTTTAAGAAATAATATGAAAAATAGCACTACTAAATGGCTTCCACCATTTGATCAGAAATATGGTAGATTAATTCTGTCCTCTTGTCACTGGTTTTTAATGGAACAGTATTTCATGCAGGCCATACAAACCATTGACACTGAAATAGCTCAACAACTATTAAGAAGGAAGCATAGAGATGGTGTTGGCCAAACATTTTTTGATGCAAACATGTACACCCAAAGTTCTATGGGTGTTGTACCTGAGGCCCTTCGCCCCAAGCCTGGTCACTTGTCTGTTTCTCAACAGCGAGTTTACGAGGTATATACCTGTTGATCTTCTCCATGTGGTACATTTGGTTCTGAGAAAGAAAGCACTTAAAAACGTTATTTATCTCCTTAACACCCCCCTGTGTTCTTGTATTTAGGATTTTGTTCGTCTTCCATGGCAAAACCAATCTAGCCATAGCTCACATGTCATTCCTGCGGGTTCTGCTTCTTCTGGTCTTGCTAGTGCATATGGTTCAGTTTCATCAGATGTGGCTTCTGAAGCTATTGAATCTAATTCAGCTGCACTTCTTAGGTGCTCTATTGCTATTGATTGGTGCTTGATATTTTTTATTTTCAAAATTTTGAATTGCTGAAGTTTTGAATTTCTGCATGTTCTGTTTTAGTGCTTCTTCAATTCATAGTGCAGCAGCTGATGGTGTTATCCCACAAAGTTCTGAAAACAATTCAATCAGTGCTTCATTCTCTGCTACTGCTGCTTCCTCTGAACTTCACCCAGTGGAATCCTCAGATGTAAAGGTTGGAAGAATTTCTGCTGCTTCTGTTTTTATGTGCTTGGGGTCATTCTTTTTTTTTTTTTTGAATTTGTGGCTCTCTTTTTGTTTGAAGGAATCGGGAGTTTCTTCTGAGCCATCTTTAGCTGCTTCTGTTTTTATGTGCTTGGGGTCATTCTTTTTTTTTTTTTTGAATTTGTGGCTCTCTTTTTGTTTGAAGGAATCGGGAGTTTCTTCTGAGCCATCTTTAGCTGCTTCTGAGCGTGCTGGGAGTAGCGTTGCAGATGCTTCCCTGAACACTAGGGATGCATTGGACAAGTACCAGATTATTGCGCAGAAGGTTGCTTTGAATCCTTTTGCTTGTGTCTCATTTGCGACATCCATTCTATTAATTCTTTGTCTGAGCAAGGGGATAATTGAATGCTTAGTATGCATGTTCATTTTTATGTTAGATGTGTTTGTCCTTTCTTTTGGACTTGCGTTTGGGAGGATACACACACACACACACACGCACACTTTGTCCTTCCAATTAGGTTAAGGGACAGGGAATGTAATTGTAACCAGAAGCCTCGGTGATGTGAGTGATGGAAATATGTTTCTTCTCTCTTTTTTTCTTGTATTTTTAGTTGTTGCATTAAAAGTGGTTATACACTTCTGCTGAAATCCCGTCTTAAATGGTTTCAGTTGGAGACTTTAGTGGCTAGTGATTCTAGAGAAGCTGAAATCCAGGTACTATTTTTTCCCATCCTGTTGGTATTTATTGCCCCCAAATTACACGTCCTTGAGCTTCACCTAAGTTTGTATCCTTTTCCACTGTGGTGATATTGTTTTATGTGAATTTTCCTGTTTGAGTTTTTGTTATCTAATGTATAACTGTCCTTTCGGTGTTCAGGGGGTAGTTACAGAGGTTCCTGAAATCATACTCAGATGTGTCAGTCGAGATGAGGCTGCATTGGCTGTGGCACAAAAGGTGCGCTTCCTTTGATGACTTGTTATGTGATGGTTTATTGTCAGGCCATCTTTGTTGCTTGTTATCTATTGATTTCAGTTGGCTGCTGCTTAATACCCATTGAAATGAACAATTGCTCATAGTTTTTTCTATGTTTTTCACAAATTGAGTTTTTCTAATTATCATACAGGTATTCAAGGGTCTATATGAGAATGCATCGAACAGTTTTCACGTTAATGCTTGCCTTGCAATTCTGGCTGCTATTCGTGATGTGTGCAAGCTTGTGGTTAAAGAACTCACTAGTTGGGTATGCCTTTGTGAATTTTTGCGTAATTTTAGGTTATGCATAACATTCTCTGGCTCTGCTGTATGGTAGTCATGAACTTGGGTAGCAGAATGAGCTCAATGTCCTGATGCAGTAACCTGTATTCTTTCTTGGTTATTTCGGATAATATCAAGATTTTCTTGTCTTGATACTGTTTAATTGTTCTTCTATTTGCATTTGTGCATGTTACTTAATTAGTTTTCAACCTTTTCTTACAGGTGATTTACTCAGATGAGGAGCGAAAGTTCAATAAAGATATTACTCTTGGCCTGATAAGCAGTGAATTGCTCAATCTTGCAGAGTACAATGTTCATATGGCAAAACTTATTGATGGGGGAAGGAATAGTACGTCCAAGGAATTCTTCTTTTATAGAGTAGGCATTCTTGCACTTGATTTGATTACTAATTCCATAAATTGTACAGAAGCTGCAACGGACTTTGCCATTTCCCTTGTCCAAGCTTTGGTTGTTGAAGAATCCAATGTCATCTCTGAACTCCACAATCTTGTTGATGCATTGGCCAAGGTCATATTTTTACATCTTTATGTTAGAGTTCATTACGTACTGTTTTGTTTGACTTTTCTTATTGATTCTGATTTGCAGCTTGCCGCAAAATCTGGATCTGCCGAGTCATTACAACAGCTGATTGAGATTGTCAGGAATCCTGGTGCCAATGCGGCTTCTCCAACTAGTTTAACTCTTGGAAAAGAGGACAAGGCAAGACAGTCCAGAGACAAGAAGGTCAGTGAAGATGCAATGGTTTATAACTCACTCCCTTGTTTGCTTGGTCTGATTCTAAAACTTAATATTTTTGTTGAAACAGCCTATCAGTCAGCTGATAGCTAACAGGGAAGACTATGGCAACATCGAATCTGTGGAACCAGAAGGTTTTCGTGAGCAGGTATCCTGAGTTTAAGTAGTTTTATGAGAAGTTGTGGACTCTTAGATTTTTCTCCAGCTGGCATATGCAAGTATTTTTTTTATTAACACTTTAAGAGTTTGCTTTGTTAGCTTGCTGTAATTCTGAGAAACTTCACATGCTGGTCTCTAATAGAGTTCAATGCAAGGCCACTTGTTTTCTGAGATTGATCAAAGTTGCAAACTTCTCTAAGGATTTCTTGGAAGATCATTGAAATTTTAAGGGACCATGCGATCTTCCTGAGAGTAGAGGAATTTAAAGATTACATTTCTCTCTCTCCGTTTCTTATGAACCCATTCCTCACATATTGATGACTTCTATCTTCCTTGTTTTGTCATCTTCTGTTTACGTTAATAGTTGGGGAGGGTGTATAAGAAAATTCCTGTACTTTTCTGATATTTTCAAATGCTTATATTGTTCTTATGTAATGTAGGTTTCCATGTTTTTTGCGGAATGGTACCGGATATGTGAACTTCCTGGTGCAAATGATGCAGCTTCTACCCATTACATCTTTCAGCTGCATCAAAATGGATTATTGAAGGGGGATGAGATGACAGATCGCTTTTTCCGTGTACTCACGGTACTTTCTCTTCCCTTTGAACTTATATTGCAGGAATAATGTTGAATATGCTCATTTATAATTTCTACAAAATATTTCAGGAGCTTTCTGTTGCGCACTGCTTGTCCTCTGAGGTGATCAATTCCAGTGCACTGCAATCACCTCAGCAAGTGCAGAGTCTCTCCTTCCTTGCTATTGATATTTATGCAAAATTGGTCCTTTCAATCCTAAAGGTAAACTTTTCTGCTGATTAACAGCATTTTCACAGTTTTCCCCTTCATCTTGTATTTAGTTTATGATGCTGTAACATCTTTCAATTTATATTTCTTTCTGTCAGGTGGAGCAGGGATCAAGTAAACTTTTTCTTTTGTCAAAGGTAAATCTTATCCATAGGGGCTTGTATTTTTGAGTTACACAGACCATAAGAATTTTCTCTTTGGGAAAAATCACTACTGTTGCTCTTTGTTTCTTCTTAGCCTTGTATGTTTTATATGATATTTATGGTATTTCAACAGATTTTGAGTGTCACTATGAAACTCATACAAAAGGATTCAGAGGAGAGGAAAAATTCTTTTAATGGAAGACCATATTTCAGATTGTTTATAAGCTGGCTTCAAGACCTCCTTTCCCCAGAGCCTGTTATTGATGGTGTAAACTTCCAGGTATTGCTTATTTGGATTCATTTAGACATCATTTTGTCTGTTCAAAAAGTATTTGCTCAGTGATGTTGATTGCATGTGCTACAGATCTTGACAGCCTTTGCTGGTGTATTCCATAATCTGCAGCCTCTTAAAGTTCCTGGTTTCAGGTCAGTATTATGAACTGTGCAGCTAATAGCTAATGCTAATGATAAGCTCTTCGACAATGCGTTAATATCCTGAACATATATTCAAGTTTCTGGCGCATCTGAAACAGAAATATATGGATTGGATACTGTGGCTAAAATTAGGATACTAGGATAAAATTGCGCTAACTTGCAAGTCACCTCTTTCGGAACTTTCAGTTACACCTTCAACATACTGGGAAGGTTTTTGTGCAAAACTGTTCTGTTTCTGAACCTTAGGTTTGTTCCATGAATAGTAAATTTCTTTGTTTGCATCTAGACCATCAGTGTTTGGCCATAGTCAATTATCCTTCCAATTTTTAATCTTACAAGACTATCCCTTCCCTTCCTACTCCTTCCAAACAGAAACAAAAAGAAGATGAAGGGGGCGAATAGAGCTCAAAATTGACCCTAGGAAAAAATTCCATTTAACAAAACCATGAGTTGTAAAACAATGTTTTCAAGAATGACGATAACCACCTAAAAATACAAAGCACAGAAATTGCTTTCTGAATTTCTCTTAACTTCAAGATGATATGCAGGATTAACTACCATCAATATTAGAAATTCTAAACCCTAAACCCTAAACATTCTTGAAACTTATGAGCAAAGAGATCTAGTTTTTTAACCATCCTACTTGTAGTTGCTATGCTTAGGACATTAGCATTTCAGAATTGGAAATTTGTTTTCAGAAAGTTATTTTCCCCCTGCTCTTTGTGCATCACTTATCTGATTAAAATGCCTCTGCAGCTATGTGTGGCTCTCATTAGTGAGTCATAGGAGTTTCATGCCAAGATTGCTCACTGGAAACGCGCAGAAGGGCTGGCCTTATGTCCAGCGGTTGCTGGTGGACTTGTTCCAGTTCCTGGAGCCATATTTGAGGAACGCTGAGCTAGCAGTGCCAGTATGCCACTTCTATTTACTTGTTTGCAGCTCATTATAAGCTTAAGATGATGTGTCTGATCTAGTTCTTTGTAGGTTCACTTGCTTTATAAAGGTACGCTTAGGGTGCTTTTGGTGCTGCTGCATGATTTCCCAGAGTTCCTTTGTGATTACCATTTCACTTTCTGTGATGTGATTCCTCCAAGCTGCATACAAATGCGTAATATTATTCTCAGTGCTTTCCCTCTCAATATGAGGCTGCCGGATCCATCTACTCCCAACTTAAAGGTCTATTAATTATATTCTGTCAATAATCAATTACTCATTTAACAGATCCCATCATGAGTTTAATGGTTGTGAAAATTGATGCCAGAGGGTTTGGTTCTTTGTTTAATTTCTTTTCCAGATTGATTTGCTACCGGAAATTATGGAACCTCCTCGCATTTTCTCTGAGGTTGATGCAGCTCTTAAAGCAAAGCAGATGAAAGCTGATGTAGATGAGTATCTCAAGGTATTTTATAATTTCTCTTGTTTCTGTGCTTTGAGTCTTGGTTCATGAATTACATAACACCTTTGATGCATCTTCATTTACATCTATTACTATTTTCACTTGCTGTAATCACTTGTAACCGGGCATTTCTGTTCTATTCTTCACACTACATACCATTCTAAGTATTCACACTCTGATCTGCAGTATATTGTTTTGATGTTACGCTTGTTAGTATTATCTTCTCAGCTATTTAATTTGGAGCTCTTTGCAGACGAGGCAACAGGGTTCTTCATTCCTGACTGAATTGAAGCAGAGATTACTCCTTATACCCAGTGAAGCTGCGTCTGCTGGAACCCGCTATAATGTACCGTTGATCAACTCCCTTGTGCTTTATGCTGGAATGCAGGTAATCCTCTGTTCTGTTGGCCATTTTCTTGTATTTTCTTGTTGTCTCACAGACTATCTGCTGTTATCTATGCATATAGTATGGTGTATTTTGTCTTTAGATGTTTATATGAGGATTGATAATTTTAGTTTTTCTTGCCGTGAGATAAATATACTTGAATTTTCCTAATGCACGGGACAATACCATACTAAGAAAATAATATAATACCTTAAGAATGCTTGCATTTCTTTTTTCCTCTTGATGTCCCTTATTCACATGTTAGTTCTGTTTAGATTCAGAAGTTGTGCTTGATTGTTTGGTTAGATGGGATGGTATAATAAAGGCTCAGGAAACAATTAAATGATTTTTTTTTTAATTTGGAATTCTTATACAGGCCATCCAGCAGCTTCAGGCAAGAACACCTCATGGACAATCAGCGGGAAATACTGTTCCTTTAGCTGTATTTTTGGTGGATGCTGCTTTAGATATTTACCAGACGCTAATACTGGACCTAGACACTGAAGGCCGATACCTCTTTCTAAATGCCGTTGCCAATCAACTACGCTATCCGAACAACCATACACATTACTTCTCTTTTGTCTTGCTTTACTTGTTTGCTGAATCAAACCAGGTAAAACATGGTTTTTTTTGATGGTCAATGTGCCTTCTATTTTGTCGTGTCACATACACTTGTAAATCACTCTGAATCTTGCTGGATAACTTGATAAATGGCACTTAAATATGAATCAGTGTCCATTCTAGATCTTCAATGCCAAAGAAGATGAATTTGTTTTTTTGTGAGGGATGCATTTGACTGTGGGACTTGCTTAGGTTTTATTACAACTCCTTGTGTGTGTTTAATCAAGGAGGAGAGTGCTTAATGAGAATGTCTTTGGTAACATGTATGACAACAGCACTTGAAAGACCACTTTTCCAGATTCCAGACATGTGAAATAGGCTTTTCAGTATATGAAGAATTAAGTGGTTTATTGAGTTATTTCGGTGGGCATGAAATGCATGCATTTGATACTTCTGTTTTTTCCGTTGGCAGGAAATTATCCAAGAGCAGATTACAAGAGTGCTTTTGGAACGCCTAATTGTTAATCGACCACATCCTTGGGGCCTTCTGATTACTTTCATTGAGCTCATCAAGGTGAACCACACTTCAGAATATTGCCCTGTGTGATCTGAATTGACTGCGAGTTTCTTCTGTAGATTGATACAGTGTATTTTGCAGAATCCTAGGTACAACTTTTGGAATCGATCATTCATAAGGTGCGCACCGGAGATAGAGAAACTTTTTGAATCGGTTGCAAGATCATGCGGAGGCTTAAAGCCCATGGATGACAGTATGGTCTCCAGTTGGGTTTCTGAGAGCGCACATTGAAGTGTACTGATTATGCATTATGCCTCCTTGAACTTTTCAAATTACAAATTAGTCTGCGACTAAAATCATTTTGTGAACATATTTCGAGGTCTCAAAATTCCCCTTTTGTACATGTACTATTTCATCATGGATCAATTCCCTTTGGTAATGCTCCAAGGCACTGCGGTCAGAGATCTCTCTCACATCATGTTGACGTGTAATATACTGTACAAATGTATGGCATAATAGCAAGTTGTCAATATTGGCCTTTGCCAAAATTGATGTATCTTACCCTGGATGTGCTAGGAACTCTTTTGTAATAGTTGATATTTTCTTGAATGTTGATTTTTCACGTTTGCAACCATGCCATCGATCTCCTAGATTCTGAAAGGTGATGCTGTCTGTCGTCAGATACACTGTCTAGACGACGGTATACAGGAAAATGGACAGGAATCCCGATTTATGCCTCCGATCAAAAGTGAATCCTGATGGTCAATTAATCAATACTTTTGTGTTTTATACAAAAAAGATGTCACATTGTTCAGTGCAAGGTAAGCTTGTATTCATATCTGGTGGTGGACACGAGAATAGAACAGATCAGTTTCATAAAAAGGAGAGGCTGCAGGAAACAAAGTGATTTCTAATATCAGGGACATAAGTTCATAAGCCTCCGACAAATTGGGTTTTTGGTGCCTTGGATTTCAGATTCTTTTGCAATTTTTGTTCCTTTCTTCATCGCTGATTCAATTACCTTGCCCGCCGCCTTATTTGCCCCCTTCCTTGCTTTGTTTATTCTCTTCTGTGCTCTCTCTAGTGCCTCGGCCCGCTTCCTTTCAAGTTTGTTCTGCGCCCATAAGAAAAACAGATGCCTCAGTAAAATATGATATAGTACTAATCAGAGTATCAGCATTAGTTGCAATGTCAAGCACTGTAGATTTTGACAGTCTTGTGACTCGTCATTGCAGATTTTGTGTGCAGTGAAGGAGCAGGCGTTTTTTTTTATATAAAAACCAATTTCATTAGTAATTATTACTCATCCATTACTCTCTGAGATTTTATGAAGCAGACACCGTGGACCATTTAGGGCATGAATAAGTATCTTGGTGTAAGGACATTGCATATACCTCTACTTTCCTCATGTCCTTCAATGCCTTTTGTGTCTGTTTATACTCCCAGTGACGAATAACAGCTTCGTTTCTTCTCAACCTGCAAAAGAATGCACGGGAAGATAGCAAATTAGTGTACAAAAGAGTTTTTTAGATTGATGAACATGAATTACTGGCAAGCCGCTTCTCACTTGTTCATCAGTTCCCTATGTTTAGCCTTCTTCCATGCACCCATCTGAGCTTCAAGCTCCTGGGCCTTGATTTCATCTAAGAAATCACTGTAAGGTTTTGGTCGAGTCATCAGTTTGTGGTTTCCACAATCCACGCTGTCAGCATCTGAGCTGTTTATGTTGTAGTTGCATTTTGGGTCGGAATCATCATGCTTCTTCTCGTTGTCGTCATCAAGAAAAGAAGATAATGTCCTGCTATGAACTTCTGCATCTGCCACCGCAGATTGCCTCGAGCGGTATTTTGAGTGGCAATTTTGCGTTGCAATTCCATCGTCTAATGAAGCATAGAAATGAAAACTAGAACACAGAATTTGCATAGACACACAAAAAGTCGCATGCAGAAAGAGGGACCTGTGTGACGATGGAAGCCATTCAAGTTCTTGCCACTCTGAACCCATTCCTCTATTTCGATATTGTTTGATACGGGTGGTTTACTAAAGTTGGACCTGGCACTCTGACAATTTAAACAAAATAATTTAAGCTAGAACAACAGGACTTCTCTTTATGAATTAGTAAATTCATCAAGGAAAGAATACAGTTGACTAGGGAAAAAAGAACCTTCTTTAAATCAAAGACGACATGCATTAGAAATAAGATGATCAAAACTTTGTAGAACACAAGCAAGGATATCATTTCAAATCAAGGTAACAGATAATCCTTTGAATGATTATTCAAGAAAGCAAGAGTTTATGCTATTCATGAAATGAGAAACCAGTTTCTTGAAGGAAAACCTGGAATCTTGAAGTGGAGAGCACAGTAGGAGCCAAAGAATAGAATATTGTGGCAGAACTACGAGGGGGGCTAGAGCAGTCACTGCAAATGGGTGGTGGGGATTCTGGCAAAGCTGCTGATAGAGGACTGAGGCTCCATACTGGGCGATCAACAGAAATAGTACTGTCATGAAGTGCAGCGGCCCCTATAGGCCACGGGTTTCCAAGTGCTGTTGCCGAGGAAAAAGAGTGCCGAGAAGCCTTGTTCTTGGCGATGGACAAAGGATTGATGGTGGGTTTTGCTCTATGGGTAGTGGTGTTGTACTGAGAGATGTTTTTGCATGCTGTTGTTCTCATTATCTTTTGTCGTCTTGGAGTTCTTTTGGGTTTCGTGATTGAACAACAGAGAGAGGGAGGGGGGGGAGCATAAACAGTTTAAATTTTATTTATTTATTTATTTTACTGGATATATAGATTCCAAAAGCATGGAAGAAGATTCAAATGCGATGAGAAACGGCATGGCCTATCAATTCAATACATGATTATTATATATGATCTGATTTCTCGAAAGAGAAAACTTGAAGACAGTTCAAGGCTAGAGGTGTCATTGGCAGTGGATGGATATGAGGTTGCTGCTACTGGAATTCAAATACAATACAGGAGAGACGAGGACTCGTCTTTGACATTTTTTTTATAGAAATTTTCATTGATCAATGAAAAACTTATAGGGAAGTTATCCCTATTACATACCTGTACGATTAAAAAATGAAATCAGGGAAATCACCGTCGGTTACAAAGAACAGGGAATTTTGGATTGTGCAAACATCCCCAGAAATCTTAGTTTTAACAATCAGCATGGGTTAAGTTAGTCTCGCAAATATTTGCGGTTAAAAATCAATTCTGTAAAATTTTATTTTTTTATTTTAAATTAGTTTTTTTAATGTTTTTGAAATGTATTAATATCATAAATAAATTTTAAAAAATATTTTTTTAATATATTTTTAAAAAATAATATTTTAAAAAACAATCACTATTATAATATCAAATAAATTTCACTAAAATAATCAATTAAAAAATTAAAAAAAATTAATCTAGTGTTTTTTTAATCCAAACATAATTTCAACAGTATTCTCAAATTCTTAAAACATTGTAACAGTAGAAACAATGCATCGTGGAGTTTTGAAAAATTACATAGTTTGATTAAAAAAAAAAACAAAAAGAGAGAATAACATAAGTTAGAAATGTATTGGTGAAATAACATAGTTTGCACTCATAGTTTTTAGATCCGGCCTGGTTTAAGACTCGGGTTCTGGGTTTTGACCGGGTCGTCTCGATCATTTTTTTAAATCAAAACGACATCGTTTTAGTAAATAAAAAAAACAAAAGTCAACAGGTTGCAACCGGGTTTTTTACCGGGTCTTGTTGGGTCAACCGGGTTGCCGAGTCACACCGGGTTTTTTTCCCCTGTTTTTTCTTCAATCCGTTCTGGTTCCAGCCTTTGGTCGCACCGGGTTTTACCTTCTCTTGTTTCTTCAAACTTCGAACACAATCGTGTTTTTCAATATCAATTTTATACACAATTGCTATTAAAAATAACAGTTGAACACAATCGCGTTTTTAATATCAATTTTATACACGACCAGTATTGATAATAGCGGTTGTATGGTGATGTTTTCTCTTTTACAAAATAATTAATTTTATCAAAAGTCAACTCAAGATTTTATCAAGATTTCATGGCTAAAATATAATATTCAAAATTCAATTACTAAAGAGGTAAGATGATGTGGTGGGAGAGAGAAATGGAGAAAAAAAATGAAAAGAAAAAATGGGTTAGCAGATACACACTAGAGATTCATTTTTGACATTCGATTTTGTTAGAAAGATTTCGACGAGACGACTTTAACTACACATTCAAAGACTACTAAACGAGATATTAATTAACCTTAAACTAACCCCGAACAAAACCCATAACAAATTACAACCATGTTTTGTGGTCTTTCATGGTGTGGTTAGAATTGTCTCGTTAAGATCTTTCTAACGGTATTGAGTGTGTCTAAAACAGAGTTTTAATGTGTCCTCGGTGACCCATTCTTTCTTGGCATTAAATCTTGAATTTCATTTTTTAGCCATTGGATCTTCATAAAAAATTTGAATTGACTTTTCTAGTTGTTAATTAATTTAATTGGAAAATGACTTTTGAGTAGGTGTGTTCAAACTATGCTCTTTTCTAAATACTTTTGTAACATGTTTTATTTTTTCAAAACTTTTATTAAATTGTGTTAGAAATACAAAAAACACGCATTGTTGATGAGAATAGTGTTTTCATCATTTTGCCTTTAAGAAAAAACCTCATATGCTATTACTTGAGGGTGAAATGAACTTTCTACACAGACAATTTAGGCATTTTAAAGTTGACCTAGAGATCTTTTACAGTAAAATTACAAAAATAACCTTAAAAGTGAAAATTTATAAAACCTAAATAAAAGGATGTTTTTGTAATTTAACCTTTCAATGTACAATAAAATGACATACTTTCCCTTGAATTAAAAAAATAAATAAATGGCTATTATGGGCTTTATTGTCTTTTTACTATTAAATGCACAATAAAAAAATCTAATTACCTTTATAATTAAAAGTTGCAAGTCTTATGGATGGGGGTAGTTTTGTAATTGCATGGTTGACTTTTTTGTTGCTATCAATTGGGGTTTGGGATAATTGATAGTTTAATATATACAAAATATTAAAAAAAAAGATGGTTGACGCGTGCAATGCACACATCATCTGCTCTAAAATCTTTAGACAACGCATGCAATTGACTTTAATGATGAAAATAAGATTCCAGTGTATCGTTTGATTCTTCTCGACCTTCAGTTTATCCTTGAGTGACGTGTGATACAAACATACCTCTAGTGTGGTGTTGACAATCTTTTTTTTCTTTCTACCCCTTTGATTTTCACATCACCCTTCAATTTTGTTTTCTAAGGGTTTAATCCATGTTCTTTTAATTACCATTTATTTTATTTTAAATAATGTATAAAATTAAATTTTTTTTATTTTCATTCTTATTTAATTTTTTTATTTTTCAGATTTGATCTTTATTCTTTTAATTTGTATTTGTCTATTTTGAGATAATTTCTAAAATTGATTTTTTTTATTTCCACCTCCTTCATGTTTTTTTCCTATTAGATTTTATCCTTATTCTTTCGATTGTAATTTTTTTTCTTTGGAATTTTTGTTAAAATTATTATTTTTATTTCATCCTTTAATATTAAATTAATTTAAAATTTTATTTTTTTTATTGAGCTCGGATCTAGCATTTCACTGGGTTACAAGCTTAAAGAGATTAACTCAGCTTTAAAAGATTCACACAAGTTTATTTTGGTTTTTGTATTTTTTTTTTTTTAACTTATATTCTTTCAATTTCATCATTAAATATTTATTTAATTAAAAAATGAATTTAGTTATTTTCTTATATGATTTCTACATTCTATATTTTGTCCTCTCTTTTTTTTTTTAAGTGAGTTATATTATAGTTTTTTTATTTGTTTTTTATTAAATTAAATATAATTAATTAATTGAATATAGCAATGTAATGCTCATTTCATAATGATTTGTTTACTTTGATTTCCAGATCGTTGCTCTAGCAACACGTCATGGATCCTTTTTGAGCTCTTCTGATGGTAGAACGGTGTCTGCAAAGAAATGACGAGGAGTCTCCTGCATACATTTTTTTCTTCCTTTTCAAATATGATATTCATATCTTATTTTTTATAGTTTATTATTTTCAAATGACCAGTCTTATGTTTTTTTTTACTTCTTTATAAAAAAACGACGAACATTTTTTGCTCGTGACGCCACCAATCTAGTTTGAAGCTATACTTGGTGCAACTCTATGTTTTTTCAGCTGCTGTGTGATATGCTATTTCGTCGGAGTATAAGATTATTCCTGGTCAAATCTGCAAGCTGGGACGATGCTGCAAAGTCTAGATAAAGTGATTCTACATCATTGTCCAGAACTGCATCACAAGAATTAACTCCAATATTCAGTCGCATAACTGTATTAGAATACGACTACTCAGGTTAAAAGAATGATTCTATCATCATGTGAATTTGGCTAGAAAATTCCTAAAACAGTAAAGATCATATAACCTCAGAGAGTTTCCAGAGACCTCAAGATCATAATAGCCTCATCAAAGTTTCTTTTTGCTTCCTCACAATAGAAGGATGGTTAATCTGGCTCAGTCACTACCAGCACAGAGGGTTTTTCTTCCAAGACGCTTAATTTAGCATGGCTTGTTTAATTTATTTTCTGCAACTGAATTACATAAACAAAATTACTTTAACAAAAAAGTGAAGTCACCAATGACTTGCAGCCATTAGAACAATCATGTGCTGTGAAATTATGTCAAAAGATGATATATCATAATCGTGATTAAACCAACATTAAATAAGAAAATAAAAAACTTAGGTTCTCTAAGTGTAGTAAACAAAGAATGTGATAATTGCAACAACGATTAGCCTATTGATTCAAAACAGACATCCATTGCTTAAGACATTAGTCTATTGATTCAATATCCAAAATTCAAGGATACCAAACTGAGCTTCGTTTACCAATTAAGCATCCCTACGAACAAGGTAAAGCTTTCCGACAACATGGAGAATGGCAACAAAAGCAATGAAACCAATGCTCATAACAAGCACGACATTTGGAGAGATCTTGAGTCCAGGAGCATCATCAGTATAAAACTGAAGCATAGTCCCAGCTGCTCCTCCTGAAGCTCCACCACTTGTAGTCCTCCTCCTTCGCATGCTTGCAGCTGCTGCTGCACTTCCTCTAGGGGGAGCAGTTCCACCTACCGCCATTTCTGTAAAAAACCCACCAAACAAACAACTATTTCAGCCCCTTAAACGACAACCCAGTTAATTATCTCACTTTTCAACCCAAATTAGTACCACTTTAAACACACAAATCGGCGATATCAAGAACTAATATATCACTAATTAGCAAAACTACTATACATTAAAGGCGTAAACAAAAGAAGCACACAAAGCATGGCTACTATCAAAATTCATGAAAACCCAGAAAACCTCAAACAAATTCATCTAAAATTCAACGCTATCAATCAATTTTTTGTTCCGTTTTTACTACTCAACAAATTAGCCCTTGCAAAAACCAATTTTCAGTATTTTCTTTCCCATATCATCATACACTAAAACCATCATATAAACCACGAATACAAGCATTTATCCAGATACCAATACTGACACAAACAAATTACTTATGAAATATAATACATTAAGTCTTTTTGCAAAATTGAGATCTTGATTATCAACAGAGAAAAAAAAAATAGATCCAGTCATGAGGCAGAAGCCTAAGATCTACAAGATAAAAAATAATTAGGATAAAAAACCTAATTGTTTTTCACTCAAATTTAATCCAAAACAAAAGTAGCAAACAAATCTCAACAATTCGATGCAAAACAAGCACAGATCTATAAAGGATATTCAAGAAATTAAATGCAAATCGAAACCTTAATTGATTCGAAGAAGAGAGAGATCGGTTGGGGGAATTTAACTGGAATTTGGACTTCTTCTTTTCTTCTCCTCTCTTTACTTTGTGCGGTTTCTAGGTGTAAAAGTCTAGGTTTTTATACACTGGGTTACGTGTATAAACACAAGTACTTCCACGCATGGGTACCCAATCGTGTTTAGCCACATCAGATTTCAGACAATTTAGATGTCAAATTCGCCGTTCGCTTACTTGGATGCCTCGGAAATAAGTTTGAGAGAACCTCACATTAGTCCCCTAAGCATAAATGAATTCTTAATATGATCCCCAATCTATCATATGTTTCTCAATTGGGTTCCCTGTTTAGAATCTTCCCTTTTCTGACCGAAAATGTTGACATTTTCTCAAAACATGTCGTTTCTATCCAGGATATAATAATATATAGACGGAAAATATTAAGGATATTGACAGGAGGACACGATTGAGAAGCGTCAAATACTTTAGAATCAAATTGAGAAAATCGATAGTTTGAGACTAATTTGAGAATTACTAAATCGTTTGCAGACTAATCCGAGGTTTGCCCAATTAGTTTGGTCATCTTCTTGGAAATTGGGCCTCCCTTTTTTTTTTCTTTCGTCTCTCTGGTTACAGGAAGGGCCCATCCAGTAGGCCCAAAGCACAAAAGACCAACCATCATTAGCGGCCGTAAATAACACAAGATTTAATTATTTTCATATTCGTAGAGCTAGATGACATTATCGTTTTGGGCCAATTCAACCACTTGATCTGAAATCAACAAGATGTTAGTTAGTAGATGATTAAATAATTTGAGTTAATAATAGTATTTTATTTGAGAAGAAATCCTAGCCTGTGATTCTGTGAACATGATGTATCCTTGCCAAAGCTATAATCCCATCCCACAAAAAAAAAAAAAAAACCTGTACAGCTCTAAAAATTCCAGCTTGTGTCTCCATATTTGCCGCTTCACACAGTCAATTCATCGAGCAATTATTAGGGTTCTCAACTATGGTCTATAGCCACTGCATATTGCACAGCAGGCTCTTGCTAGCATTATTCATCTTACAACAGTTTTCTCTGATTTAACATCTTCTACAGTGAAACAATATCTTGCACTTTTCACTTCACCCGTCTTGCTACAATTTTCTTTGGCAGTCCTCTCCAAGCTCCTTTCTGTGTAAATCAATCAAGAGTTGTCTTAGAAACTGTATTTATCCAGTCTTCTGAAATCAAGGTATCACCAGCAATATACATCAAGGAGTTCTCGCAATCGCGTTCTGCCCTCTGCTTAATCAGTGTCTTCCATGGTCCATCATTCGAGTTCATACACTATGACGATAAGTTATTGGACCTTCTTTTTCTCCTATCTAGCTGCCAATAGCCCACTACAACATCAGCCTGTACTTTAGTTTTCACTCCATCATTGTCCTTCAACATATCTAGCATGCATTAGACAATAATCAAGTACTAGGTTAAGACTGATACCTTGATCCGATTGACAAATAAGCAACATGAAATCCGCAGACAAGCGGCAAACAATTCCTGTCACTGCAGAACTGAAACTTCTGAAAGTTTTTCTGAGGGAAGACACCCAATAGATACCTCTTGTCATTGCTTAATGATGTTGGTCATTTCTGCAAGATAAAGAAAACAAAGAGATCCAAAAAAAATAATAATAATAATAAGTTCACCTTTTGGAGGTTGAATTTCCTTCATCCTCTGGCTCTTATCAATATCAAGTGTATAATTTAAAATGCATCAACAAACAAGGAGACAATAGCAAAAACCAAGTGACAAAACTCATACCTACAAACAGTTGCAGTTGCAAATACTTCATCCTCCAATCCCCAACAGTTCTGCAAAACAATTTCCCTAACAGTCTTGCAAAAATAAGATTTAAATTTATTTTTTATATATTTTTAGATTGTTTAGATGTGTTCTCACGTAAAAAAATAATTTTTTAAAAATAAAAAATATATTATTTTAATATATTTCTAAATAAAAAACACTTTAAAAAACAATATATATATATATATATATATATATATATATTTAGATTAAATATAAAAGAGATCTCGTAATGATACGCCAAACATAACTAAATTTTATAGAGTTTATATGGTTTGATCAGCACATACATTTATTTATTGTATATTTTAAACCGGCTGGAACAACGATTTCTAAATACTGTTATTTATTGTACATTTACGGCTCGAAAGCACACTTTGTTTATGAAAAATGATAAATATTATTCAGTGGGTAACAGATCATTACAGACTGTTAACTAAATTCATTTAATGCGCTGTAAAAAATTATATTATCTCTTGATAATTCAGCCAATTGATTCATAATTATAATAGTTATGAATAATTAAATAAAATCTAAATAAAAAGGTCTCTTATTGTTTTAGAGAGGGAAAAAAATATTTTAACTATAAGGACATAATTTTTAAATAATTAAAACCTAATAACGACATGTTTGATTGAGTGTGATGGATTATGTGACGCAACGGCTCAATGCATTTCTATGTTTGGTTGTATAATTTTCAAAATTATAATGCAATGGATCATTACAATTACATTGACTTGTTACATTACAAACATTATAAAAAGAAAAGCATGCGATGAATAGTCACATGATGAGGAGTTATATATATTATAGAGATTTAATTGCAAAACGTTTTTCATTATAAATACCGAGTTGTAAATAATTAAAATAAAAGGACCAATTTATAAATAAAAATATAAGAACTAAAATAATATTTTAAAAAATCACATGGACTAAAATAAAACTTCATGCATGCGTGTTTGTATTACTAAAATAAGTTCTGCAGCCAGATAAAATAACCATTCCATTGCATTACATCGGGAGGAGATTTACTTGATTGCTAGTTGAGCTACATTAATAAAAAAAATAAAATGTTTTTTTATATACATGGTCATTATTTGACGGTTAATACCCTGTAAAAAAAAATTATGTCCATGTAATTGCTAATTTTTACCATAACTATCATACGTGGTTGAATATAAATGTTCAACGTGTAAATCTAGCAATAAATTTATTTTAAAATAGTTCTTTTTAAAAAAAATATACATGAAGAAAAAACCAAAAAAACTAAACTGTGAATAAAAAATTAATCACCGAAGAGAATATAAAGCCATTTCATTCTGGAGCAGTCCCGAACTAATTAATAGCAGTTCTTATTCTCAAGATACTACATGTGTTTTGTTTTTTCATATTATTATCTTGGATTTTAATTCAAAAACACATGTAATAGATTTTTTTTATGTTAATGCATCATAAATATACATGAATGGCTTATCCAATACACGTACAGAAAAAAGAGCATTTCTAACTATATTTTGAGCAATCATCATATTTTTAGTTGCCGCAAAGGATATGTAGTGTATATTATCACAAACAATATGCCGTAATTATCATATTTTTAGTTGCTGTCACAAGCTAAGCCGTCACCAGAAGGTAAACCACCGCCTCTCAGGCTCCCGACTAATTTTACGAGAGAGGTCTACAATAAACAATAACTCCCCCATCAGCTTACAACTTTCATCGTATTATGCTCTCTTCAAAGAGCAACTCTTCTCAAAATCTCAAGAAATTTTAAGTTGAAATCTCATTCTAACTAGACCCCCCCGCCCCGCTCCGCTCCACACACATACACACCCCTTTTGGTATTAAGAATGTTGGTTTTAAGAATGAGTGATTGTCCTTCTCCGATCTCACTACCCAACTTGAGAGCAGACAACTAATGTATTCTCCTTATCAAACAAGGTTCTATAATTGATCCGCAACCCTTAAATGCCAAAGGCATTTTTAAGGCGATCTTATAGTTCCGACAGAAAAAAAAAACCTGAACACGAGATATCTTGAAGGAAGGAATATCATTTGTCGTGGAGCAAGACTCAAAATCCCAATGACCATGATTCACAATACTTCCAAGAATTAAATTTTTTTTCCACTTAGTTGTTTACTATTTATTCTTATTATTGTATGTTGGTAATTTGGTAACTCTCCTATTGATTATTTATTAAACGATAGTAAACAGCTAATAAGTCCTGGTCACCTTGTCTGAATGTAGAGCTGCAGCTGACCTTATGGTTATAATCTCATTATTTCATTAGAACATCCTGTCCGGACAACTCCATTAAACAAAAAAACTGGAATCTTGAAAACGTTTTTCGAGAAGAACACATCAAGGCCCATACAACGATAATTTGAAAATGGCCCAAACAAACATGAGCTAGGCACATCTTTTTATTTGTTAAATGGGCTTCGAAACCAGGCCCCTAATCATTCCAGGCCGAAGCTGACTTGAAACTCGAGGAAATCCAATCTCAAACACAAGTGTACAGTTAGATTCAGATGATAATTCGGAAGGAATTATATAAACCGACTTAAAACCAGTCCCTAACTCCCTATAAATGACAGCAGTATTCCACAGTCTTCTTGTCTTCAGTTTCTCCTTTGCCTGTATTTTTCTCTCTCTAATCTTCGATTTCCGCACTGCTCAGGTACACAACACAGGCCTTCTCCCTAGCTTTCTCTCTAATCCCCTCTCTTTAGTTTCCATGAAAAGAAAGGAATATGTATATGTATATATATATAAAAAAGTAAAAATCCTAAAGGAATTTAGGGTTTTTCGCCAAATTTTGTTTTTTGTGATCTATTTATTTGAAGTAGCAATATCCAATTTTACTTAAAAAATCTTTTGTGTGAATTGACCCACAAGTGATATCGATAACTCATTCCATAGATAGTTTTTTTCTCTCTCCCTACAATAACTAGTTATTTGGGGAAAATCCTTTAATCAGCTGCTCATGTATCTATGTCATCTGGCAAAAGACTCCCTAAAAATATTCATCAAACGTACCCAGTGCCTATTGAGGGTAAATTCCGGAGGTTCTTCCAAGAATCTTTCCATAAATTAGCATTACTCTTTGATTTTTCTAATTGATTTTATGTATGTGATACAGATTCGCAAGTTCATCACTAGCTAGCTGTCACGATGAAGCCAGAGTCCAAGAAAAACCGCAATAAAAGCACCAACAAATCAGAAGGCACTACGGCTTCACCTTCATGTTACGATTTAACAGCTCTTTCACAGGCCCTTGATGATCAAGAACGTGTAAATAAAAATAAAAATAAAGATAAATCTTCTTTTGACTTGAGCAATTTATCAGAGGCACTTAATAATGTAGCTAAAGAGGGGAATAGAAAGGAGATAAAAAGGCTGGAAGTACTGAGATCAATTGCCCAGCCACAGGAAGAAGTGAAAACGAGGCAAATGAGAGCAAGGAGACAACGGTATATTTGTGAAACATGGAGCACGAGAGAGATGGCTGGTGGGAGAGTGCATGGAGGGAGGATTTTTTTTCCTGTTCCTATCTTTAGTGTGGGTGGTACGAGGAGAGGGAGGGTTGCACATTGGTTTGTACGTGGATTTTACAGAACAGAGAACACTGTAGAGGAAGCATTGGATGATATTTCTTAAGTAGGTTGATGTGGTAGTGGATATTTGGCAGGATTGGTATAAATGGTGGCATTAGCTTTTACTTTCAATTTTGTGATTAATGAAGAGTGCTCGGTTTTCAGTCATCTTGTCTAAGATCGCATGCAATACATATGCATTTAATTATATCTGACAATCACGATAATAATTCTACGTCTACTAGTATTGAATCCCATTAATTGGTTGATTCTTGCAAATTACCATAAACTCTCTAGAGGCTGGATTCATTCTATGAAGTTGTAATTAAATCGACTCTTGGGCAGAAACAAATCACAGCATCAAAGACTGGAGCAAGGCAGCTAGCTAGATTGCTAAATTTTGGGGAAGTCTTTGATATTAATGGTCAAGTCTCGCGCAATGGTATTGGCCATTATTCGAATCCATAGCTGCTAGGCTCGCTATAGGCTGTAGCAAACATTTTCTGGGTGCCTGCCTGCACATGGTAAAAACTAAACCGGACTGCTCATGGAGCTTAGGCACTTGGTGAAGCACTTTTAAAAGCCAATAATAAGTCTTGTTTTGATTCGAGCATGGTATCAGAGGCACTAAACGTGTACGTAGCTGAAAAGGAGAAGGAAAAAGAAGGAAAAAGAGAGGCTAGAAACATTAAGATGGGCTGCTTAGTTAAGGGGAAATGAGAGAAAGGAGACTACGCTCTCTTTGTGAAACACTGGGTTTGAAAAGAAGAGATTTTTTCTCTCCCTGTTATTGGACATCGGGGATTGAACAGAGGGTGATGGTCTTTTCGTACTGTCAGGATTTTAAAAATCAATGAACAAATAAAGGCTTCATGTTCCGCCATTAGAGATGGGGTTTAGGTTTACGTGTTTGAAGATATATTTATTTGATAGAAACGGGCTGCTGACATTAGCTTTGAGTTTTTTTGTTCAATGTTGTCGCATGGACTGCACTCCATTGCTAACTAAAAGCAACTTTTTATTTCGATTGTCAGGACTATTCCATAAAAAAAAACTCGGATCATTGACTTGTTATGTTAATTTACAGGTCATCCAATTAACTTGGATTTATAATTTTTTGTTCAAAACAATATTTGTTTTATTTGTTTTAATTGTAAAGTTATCTGGACATAACTAAATCAATGTTAAAATTAATTTAAATTAAACTCGAACCGAGTCAGTTTCATATCAGGAATTTATCCTATCAATCCATGTTGGGTTTCATAGCCATCATAAACTATCATCATTTATCGATTTTGGGGTGCACTGTTACAAAATTTGTGCTTGAGGAAGGACAAAATGGTGGGGGTATACTGGTAGGTGTTTGGCTACATGGCTTCACAGTGGTGGGGGTATACTGGTAGGTGTTTGGCTACATGGCATTACAGTGGTGGGGTACAATTAGTGTACGAAATTGGTTTGGATAATTGAAATGTTCTGACTTCCAAAGAAGATAGTATACAGCAATATTAAAGAGCCTTCTTAATTTAATTGTGACTCAATGAAAAAAACAAACAATTTTATTTCGGCTCAGCGAATTAATTGATTGAATCAATGATTCAACAATCATGAATTTCGCTTAAGCCCGGTCCATATTTAATAATATTGATATTAACAAAACATGACACGGCAGAGAAAACGGTACTAAACAATTTTTATTATTAAAATTACGTTATTTTAAATTTTTTTATAAAATAAAAAAGTTTAAATTATTCTATTAATCTGTGTTTGCAAGTGTAATTATAATTATTTTTTAAAGTGTTTTTTATTTGAAATTGCATTAAAATAATATATTTTTATTTTTTTAAAATTATTTTTTATATCAAAATATTAAAATGATCTTAAAAAGTAAAAAAAATATTTATTTTAAATAAAAAATAAAAAAATATTTTTAAAATATAAAAACAAGAACATTCAACCTTATCTAACCCAAAAGAAGGGATTTATTGGGTAAGCTCTCGGAATGAGTTTTAAAATTATGTGAGGTCATATCATCACAATTGACAATGCTGGTCTCGGAAGAAGGCCCAGAAACCCGGATTCTAAATGGTCCATGGGTTATAATCCCAACATGAGAGAGGACGAGCCAGCGTATGAGAATGCAACCTCACTGTACAGTCCTGAGCCAGAGGAGATTCATGCGTCTACGTCGCTTAGCTTAAAACCATCAGCTTCCCGTCTCCAATGATTTCACTGTCATGGTTTGAATTTTCATCTCTTTAATGTTTGTGAAAAAATTAAATTAAAAATCAACTATAAGGAATTATCACGAGACTAAGACATCACAAATGAGGACTTCTACCAAAGAAGTGCATGATACTCTCTAATATACTCACCGTCACCATGGGAGTTTGTGGTCCCTTGGTGCAAAAAAAATAGCTGTAAGAGAGAGACCAATGCCAACTAGAACTGACTATAGTTTCTTGATTATCCTTTAAATGCACAACGTCGGTATGCTTAGAAGCTGCCCTCGGAAGGGTACAAAGACATGTCCTATGGGCCATGTGTAGACACAACAAAAGCCAAAAATGTAACTACATAATAATGCCTCTGCTTCATGATGCATCAGCAGGGTTCGGTGATCCATATATACCTGCCAAACACTTGTCTTTATGTCAGATATATGATGGCTACAAGAGTCTTAAATGTGTGATTGCACCATCACAAGTGGACTCCCCCACGGCTGCTCCCTCAGCTGGGAAATTTGTTACGACAGCCAATGTATAGGTGAACAATTCCGTTAGCCATCGAGTGTCTTTTCATTTGTTGTCATGATTCGAGAAAGGTGGTCTTCAAGGGCAATGAAATAAGAACTCCGTGATGTAAATGCATCGGTTTGGATGCCAATTATCTGATTAGGAAGAGGTTTTTAGTCTCGATTTGATATGCGAAAACTGATGGGCAAGCCGAGCGAAAAAAACACGAGGCAAGAAAAATATTAGAGGTTAGAGTGGGAACATGCTGCAAATCTTCCGAAAGATTTTGCCTATGGATAAGGCTTCAATGCTAGCCACCCCTCCCCACTCCAAATAATCAATGGCCTTCCCAAGCCATTTATTAGTCCTACCTGTGAAAGTACTTTTTGACGAAAAATTATTGACATAAATTCTTCCTGGTGGGGTATATCAGAGAAATGTCATGCTTAATTCGACAGCTTGTTTGGTTTTCTCCATAAAAATAAACTGCTCCTATAATGGACGTGGAAAGATGATGTATACCTAACCGTTGTTGTATCCAAAATTCCTCTCATCACAAGATACACAACCCCCTCGGCATGAAAAAAAAATTCATGAGAGAGCTCGTTTCTTCTACTGTCTGATAAGAACACAGTACCGAGGTTTGCCTGCAGACCAGGGGCAGTGGAAAAATTAATCTTGTTTCTCGCTGCTTTGGAACTTGACGTGCATGAAGAGACATGTGAGGTTCTACCAAAATTGAAACAAATTAAACGAGTTCACTTGACCCCGATGCCTTACGTATTACTATGTCAAGAATCAAGTCCTTAACATTTATTTGTTTGTGTGTATGGATATAACAGCCCCTATTTATTAAAGGATAAAATATTTTATAGAAATTGAGAGTAAGTAAATAATGATCAAGAACATTGGGAGGGGAACAAGCTAGCATAAATTATCGATTAACAAAGCCCATCGATCTTGCCTCCATGGTGTCCTAGGGAAGAAGAAAAGAACGAAAAGGAGGGAAATAATTAACGACCAAAAGACAGCATGTAGTGGAGGGAGGGCTTGCAGTTCTAGGACCTCTCATAAATACATTTTATTTGTTACTAGGAGTACTGCTCTTCTTTTACTTAAAAATACATTAAAATATTATTTTTTATTTTTAAAAATTTATTTTAACATTAAAACACACAAAAACAAACAACATTTTACAAAAAATAGAAAAAAAAAACTAGGATTTAGAGGCTGAGAAAATTAACACATCTGCGATTCAATCTGTTCTTGAATCAAAAACATTAGGCACACTACATTCTCAAACCAACACTGAATAGTTTCGTCGTGTCAAATAAAAGTGCAAAACCATCCGTGACATGCAATGATATGAAACTAATAATTGGCACTTGAAAGGAGGACCTTTGATAGCTATAGAAGTATAAAAAGGAACTCATAATTGGCAATGTGTGAATGACAATTACCCCATCAGTCAGGAGAAAAGGCGATAAAAACAGGGTCCTCTTGTCACTATTACTTACTGTAGTAACTCTATAGTAAAGGGAGGGATAAAAAAAAGGCAGCACTGATAGAGCCCTCAACAAAATTGGGAGAATTTCATTCCCATTTTCCTAACCCCAAATTTACCCATCAATAAACAACAAATTACCAAATTCTAGGCAATCATCCGGCCCCTTGCCATCTTCTTCACTCCCCGTGTAGCAGGAGCAGTAGGCCGTAGATGGTTTAATAAAGAGGAGCCCGGCACGGTGCCTTCTTTCTCCGGTTCATTAAATTAGACGATATTTCGGTAATTCTTGGAAACATCGTCCGGCATGAATTTGTTAAGCTGCTCCTTTTCTTTCTCACAATCTCTGTTGTGGCAGTACAAGCAAGTGTCTTACAATCAACCCCACCATACCCACCTGAACTAGAGCTTGTCTTGGTCGAACCGGTAGGTTCAAGAACCGAGTCAGGGGTCAATAAACCGTCATCTGAACCCGGTTCAGACAAAGGTAAGAACTTGCAATCACAAAAGAAACTTGAAAGCCCACTAACACCTTTTGTAGTCAAAATATGATCAACCTGTAAAGAAAAGAGAAGTGAAGGAAACCCGGATGAGGAAATGTTGCGAAATGAAATGGGTTAGACTTCGGAGGCAGGATTCTGAAAGAGTGAAGTTTTGAACATGGTAATTACTATAACTACCTTACAAGAAATGGAGCAAAAGAGATAAGGATACTGGAGACCTCTGTCACAGGTGCTACAATTGTTGCCTCTGATATTCACTATCCTTGTTTGTGGCCTGTGATTTAAAAATATCACCTTTGCACTGTTTGTAGTATAGGACTGCAAACACACAGAATTGAAACTGGTTAGGGACAAAATATTGGGTGCAATTTGCTTTTCAAAAAAAGGGAGGCATAAAAAATGTAGCTAAATATTCTGTCTGTGAAGACAAGAAAGAATCTATATAAACAGCAATGAATGTGTGTACGGACAGAACTAGCAAAGAACTATAACAAGAAGGTTGCGTATCCATATGTTTAACTCTTGTGTTTCTTGAATTTCATCATAATCTCATCAAAATTATACTTACTTGAACAAAAGCACAGTCGAATAATTTCTGAGCATCATCTAGCCTTAAAACATCATTATATACATATCTTCTTATCTGAAACACACAGAAGAGATTGTCAAAACCTAGTAAAACACATGAAAAGCATGTAAGAGCAAAACCTGATCTTTGGCAGGTAAATTTTGAAGGAACCTGCAGGAGACGGTGAGAGTTGTGCGGAGACAGACAGTGAGGGCAAATACTGATGCAGCAGTCCAAGCAAAATATGTTCTTTTCATTCTTTCTTGCGCCTTTGTGAGTTAAACAAGCATCGAAGAATTTTTCTGCGAGAAGAGCTTGAAGCCAAGGAGGTAGTAATAGATTTGAAGAAATCAACTGTAAACAAAAGCATGAAAATTAGTACTACTACCAGTACCACTACCACTGATTCAAGAAAAAAGAAAAACAAGACATCCATGAAACAAAACACACCATTTTGAATTTTGATGAGAGAGAGTTTGTGTTCAGGGCTTGTAAAGATAGTGGTGGACAATCTATTACTGCACACAGAGAGAGAAACGGCGCCTGGTAAATTGGTAATGGTACTGGTGCAGTGTGTTACTGTTACCAATGAGAGAACAGTCAGAGGGTGGGGGGGGGGGCGGCCACATCTAAAGGGGTGTGTCCTATTATTGTGTTTTGTTTTGGACAAGAGAAATACACTAGCTATCCTTTTCTTTTTAAAAAATAAAATACACTATACCTAGCTAGTGGTAGTATATTATACACTAGGCCAGTGCAAGCGGGGTTTGGAAAGTGACAGCACAGAAGGGAGGACAAAATTTTTGTAGTTAGATGATAAAAGAAAGGATAAAAAATTAAGGGAACTCAAATCAAAATCTAAAACTTTCCTTTCTAGCTCATAACCCAAAAAACCTCTAACCATTTGTTCCTTTGTAAATGGGTGGTTTGGCCTGGCTACAGGTGCCTGCTCTCTTCCTTTTTTCTTTTTGTTCTTCTCTGCACTGTGCTAAGTGCTAAATGACAAGACTAGAAACAGCGGCTTTTCTCGGTTCTCGGTGGAAACGGTAACAAGGAATCGCAAGTGGCCCTAATAAGATCTTCACATAAGTCACCATTTGTATCTCTACGGTTAGAATTAATAAGTTTTAGACAGTATTTTACGAGACATGCACAAATTCTCAGAGTAACTTGGTTGTAGATACGAACAGGTGTTCAGTTGGCGGTCTATATGAACAATATCTTCTTCTTTCTCTCCATAAATGAGAGACAAATAGACTATCCAACTTCCTCGCAAGATATATCATGTCCATAGCAGTTTCAACTTTCAATTACTCGAAAGGATCTCCATGTTTTACATTTTCGTTACTCAAATTTAGTCTTAAGGTGTCTTGGAAGATAGATCCAATTGTCAAGGAGACTAGAGATTGTCCTTCTTTTCTATGTCTTCTTGTTTGCCGTTTGGGGAGAAGGGCTAGTAGCATAGCAGATTGAGCAACTAAAGAGGGATTGGGAGTCTGTCCTTCTACCTGGGTAATGAAACCACCACCACCACCACCACCACCCCAGCTATATGTAAAGCTGCTTATCAGTAACTGCCCTGATTTGAGGTCGTCTTAGTGAAATCCATCCTTATGAATAAAGGGAGAGACTGGGAAAACATTGCTACTAGTATTGCTAGTAGTAATAGGAGAAGGAAAAGAAAAGAAAAGGCTCGGCATAATACTACTGCGAGTATCATAATGGTTAGGCCTGGCTCCATTCGGTGAATTGACATGGGAACTTAATGTGGGGTGCTTTATGTTGTTGGGTATTAGTTGTTTTTTAATTTTTTTAAAAAAATATATTTAAATAATATTTATCTTTATTTTTAAAAAATTATTTTTTGATATTAGTATATGAAAAATTAAAAAAATATTTAAAATAAAATTCTTTTTTAATTTTTTTAAATGTTTTTAAAATACAAAAATAAATGATGTAGATTAAATTTTTAGTTGAATTAAATGATACATTGAGATGATAAAATTTATTTTAATAGACTAAATATTTAGAGCTAGTTTGTTTTTGTGTTTTAAAGTAATTTTTATAAAATTTGATTTTTTTTATTTTTTTATTCAATATTAATTATTTTTTGTGTTTTTTATCGTTTTGATATGCTGATATTAAAAATAATTTTTTAAAAATAAAATAAAAAATATTATTTTGATACATTTTCAAACAAAAAACACTTTAAAAAATAATCATTAACACCATAGTTTTGAAACCCGACCCGGTGGTCGACCTGGTTTAATGATCGGGTCACGGGTCAGATGAGTTGACCTAAAAAAATTAATACAACACCTATAGAAAACACCTGACTAATTACAATACAACACTTCTATAAATTAAATTTAAATTTTAAACCAACAACATAAATTTAATTCAATATTCAAAACATAAACCAAATCTAAAATATTTAAAACAAAACATCCAAAAACATAAATTCTAAATCAAAAACACATTCACTTTTGTTGAATGAACACATTAAGTTTTTTTGTGTTCATAGAAGCAAAATTTGAATTAAATGTCAATGGAATTGAGTCAATCTCATCAATACCTAATAAATTAGCAGCATGCTCCTTTGAAACTTCATCGTCACAATCATCTTCAATCTAATTAATATTTATGACATCTACATTTCAAACACAATTAAGAAATAAATATTATGTGTTAAATAATACTTTATTTGAAATAATATTTATCATCACCAAATAATCAATCATTAATTATCATCATCTAAAGTATCTTGTATGGTCATTGTTGATATAGCTTGGTGAAAACTCTCTGCTTCTTCAGCTGTCAAAAATGACGGGTCATCTTCTATTATCCAATTTTCAATGTCACAAGATGTCTCAAAATTAATTGGATCATAATTGCATCATTTCCAATAATTCCTATATATTAAAAGTGAAGGTAAACATAATATAAGTATTAATAATGCTTTTAAATAAAATAAAATAATATTTAAAGCATTAGAGAAAAGAAAAATACTTTTGTTTCATCTTAGATTGCAGTGGATGTAAACAAGGTTATTAAGCCTTTGGTGCTCCAATCTATTTCTCTTCTTGGAGTGAATATGTTCAAACATACTCCAATTTCTCTCGCATCCCGAACAACTATAGATTTGACTTAACACTCATATAGTTAAATGTTGTAGATTTGGAGCACTGGTTCCATATGTCATCCACCATTCATCTATATACAAAAATAATAAGTAAGACCATGTCAGATAATATTTTTAAATATAAAAATTATATACCTAGAGGTATAAGGGTGCGATTATTTATTGCCGACGCTCGACCAAAGTCATGTTCAACATTCCTGAACAACTTCATCTCACTTGTAATCTTACTTTGCAATGGTAGATTTCTATGTGCATATTTCTCAAGAACATCCAGAAGTCCAGAAATGGTACTCATATGTTTATCCATTATATTTGCATCATATTGAAATTGAGGATTCAACCAAAATGTCGATGCATAAAGATTTCTATATAGTTGTTCATCCCACCAATTATTGATAATATCTATGAAAGGTTTCACTCTAGCCTTTATCTTTTGAAATCTCCTCAAAATTTCTTCTTTTGCATGATGAATAGCATCGTACAAATATCACATCAAAGGTCTATCATCACCATCAACCATTCATAGAACTCGAACTAAAGGTTCACTCATTCACACAATTATTGCACATTCTTCCCAAAACAGAAAGTCTAGCACACTCTCAACAAACTTTTTTCCTTTGTTATGTTTAGCATAATTAGATGTGACCCATTCCCTAGATGTTACCATAGCTCTCAACTCATCTTTATGAGCTAAAATGCTTTGCAATGCAATGAAATTGGTAGCAAAACGAGTAGGAGCTGGACGAAGTTTTTTTTTTCCCTCCAGTGAACTTCCTCATCAAATACATTGGATAACAATGATTATAAATGTACTTTGTGATACCAGAAGCATGCTCAACAATAGAACAAACTGACTGCAATTTACCAATGTCCCGGAGTATGAGGTTGATGCAATGAGCAGTATGAGGAGACCAAAATATTGAAGAAAATTTTTCCATCAGTAACTTGCCAGCAGCAACATAATTTGCAGCATTATTAGTCGCGCACATGCATAATGTTTTCTATCCCAACATACAAAACACCCTCTTTAAACAACTGATGCAACAATCTAGCAGTCTTTGAGACATTTGATACATCCACAGTTTTCAAAAAAACTGTTCCTTTAGGACAATATACTAAGAAGTTAATTAAAGTCCTCCTCTTCTGATATGTCCATCCATCAGCCATTAATTTACAACCAGTCTTCTTTAAAATCTCTCGATAACTCTCAACATAAATCTTAACTTCACCAACCGCTTTTGCCAAATAATAACCACGAATAGCATGCAAGTTTGGTCCTTTATAACCAGGACCCATGACTGTTACAGCATCTATGGCATGCTGATAATACACAAAGTTAACAGCATTAAATGACACACATACATCAATCATCCACTTCGCTAAAACAAGATCACACCGTTCAACTGCATCATTCCTTTTCCAACAATTCTAAAAAGACTTTTGAGCACCAAGAGTTGTTCTCGGCATGAAATATATCCCTAATGTTGCAATTTTCTTCTGCTTTCCATAACTTGTAGTCGATTTTTTTACAATGCTGGTGCTTTGAATCTTTTTCTTTTTTGCAACTTTCAGTGGTAACATATGTTTTTTAGTATTGACATCCTCATCATCATCATCTTCTAATTACCTAATTATCATCTTTTCATGCTCAATTTGTTGTGCATTAGATGGATTGAAATCTGCTTGTATTTCTCTAACTCTTTTTTTTTTTAACATTTCCTTTAAGATTCAAGAGCATTTGATGTCGAACATCAGGAGGACATTTGCGACATTGTTCAACTTCTCCTTTAGCTCCAGCTAAATGTTGTTTAAATCGATTAATGCCACCACCCGCAAATACTTTAACACAATATAAACATATTAATTTAGTTTTTTTACATCCAACACTAAGTTCAGCAGTTTCTCTATAATGACCCCATGCCAAATATGTTCTTCCTCTACTACCACTTGATATGGAAATTGAAGGTTGAGATGATTGGGTCGTTGAAGGATCACTACTTGGAGTACTACCATCATGTGAAGACATTTTAAGGACCTGACATAAGTTATAAACACATAACCATAACGAACCTGACAAAATAAAAAGTCAATCTGACTACAATAAATAGATATACTATGATAGAAGAAACATATCTAGCAGTTAGAACTACAAGATAATTTATTCTAAAGATTTGGGAAAACAAGCTTCTCACTCTTCCTGTTTCTACCAGAAAATCAAAGCAATTTATTCTTATCATATAAGAAAAAGACATTCTGTGACATTTTGTGCTAGATATATTTCCATAGGCATTGAATTTGAAAGTCATGCCTAGGCAACTGGGCAAAAATCAATAATTACAAGTGCTTAAAGTTCAAGTCACTAGACAATTAAGGACACAGCAAGGAAGAACTATAAACATATATAAAGAAATGCAGAAACAGAGAAATACCATAAAACAAATTTAAACAATTTTTATTATTGCAAAGTACATAAGTTGCCAGTAACAAGTAACCTAATTTCATAAACCAATGTTACAGCTATGCATCTTACTTGTTAAGATTGCTCCAATCGCTCCATCTGGGATATCCATTTCTCATTCTAACCATAGAAAAGGAAGGCAAAAGGGTGCATCAGGCTTCACACATTCATTCAATGTTTCATATGGTTGAGATCAAGATAAATATGGTTCCAAAACAAAACAAGACAAATATAGTTCAGGGACATCATACCATGTACAATGTCTTACACAATCCAATACTTTTTCATGATATTCATTACGAGCTTCTTTCAGGCGTCTTAATTTCTCACAACAAGCACGTTCTCTTATTTGTTTGTCAGTTTCTTCACTACTTCCTAATCCATTTTCTACACGTCTTCATTGCTTCGATAAACTATGAAGCAGTACTGAGGAGTTGATATTTGATATAGTTTCTAATATGCAGCTTACGAAGAAATAACTAAAATAAATCAAGAAAAATAAGGCAGAGGCTTTATTAAGTTGTAGAAAAGAAAAGAACAGAGAAACATACATGTGGGTGTGAGAATAGGAAAGAATTGATGCTAAATCAAGAACTGCGAATGAATCGATGCCAGATCAAAAACTACAAGTTCAAAAAAAGGAAAAGAATAAAGAAAAGAGAGAGTGAAAGAAGGAGATTCGTGAAGAGAAACAAGAGTCTAACCTTATTCGCAGATTTGAAACAGTGATCAAGAGTCTTCTGCTCCTTTGCTTTTCACGATTGAAATTGTTTTTTCTTTAATTAGGTTTTCTCTCTGTTTGCAATTCTGCATTGTTCATTGTTTTGGCCTTTTAAAAGGCCAAAACGATGCCATTTCACGTCTATGTATATATATAAAAAAAGGGGTCGGTCTTACCCAGGTTTACCCAGGTCGACCGAGTTTTTACTTAGATTTGGACCGATCTCAGGCCCGGGTCGGTTGGATCTCGGGTCGACCCGCCAGGCTAATCCGGATTTTAAAACTATGATTAGCACGCTCAAATAAAAAAAAATCTTGACTCGATAATTTACGAAATAACCTGGAATTTCAATAATTCAAATAGTAATATTTCTTTAAAGTAAATAGTAAATATTAATGATAATTGAACGAGGAGATAATAATACCATACTAAGCAGCTACTATATTTTGGATCAAATTAAGCTCCCATGACAAGGTGGATTACCTATCTCGCTTTTTTTTTCCAATCAAAATTACCCAGCTATTTACCATGTAAGTTTGCACATGCCATGCAGGCAAGCAGCTTGCATGATATGAAACATCATGAACATGGAGGTGGTCTTCCATTAAAATTCCTCAGTGACAGGTTATTTAAGGGTGCTTCATGAACATGGAATAGCTGTAACTGGGTTCTTCAATTTAGAAAGGATGTTAATAGGACTCCAGCTGAAACCATGAATGATCTACCGGTTTGAATTTTGTATCAACAGGACTACACGTAATTTTGTATGCTTTTCACAGCTGCAATAATGATTTTAGGTGATGCGTTTATGTTCCATGACAATAATTCGTACATCTTGATGCAGCGAAAGCAACATGGAAAACTGAGCAGCCATTAATAGGCTGACTTGAGTCCATGTTACTTGTGGTTCAGTATAGAGACCGGTTTGGAAAACACAAAACCAAGCGCATCTGGCAATCAGTCATCTTGTCTAGTTCTTGATCATGTAGAAGCTCCCTTGCTAGATGCTAATAATTAGCAAATCGGACAGTAAATTCTGGGTTTATAGAAAAGAAAGGCACGCACGCACGGAAGTTCTGGACACGATGAGCTTTTTAATGCTAGACCAGTCAATAAAGTTTCCCCGAATTAATCAAAGACATAGCACTTGCAATTATACGATTCCAAGATAATATACCTGCCTACAAAAAATAATCACAAGGTGTTGATGCTGATTAGCCAGCCGAGGTTCGTTGTTAATTACGTGCTCCGAGGAGCATGAATTACAAGCAATGCAAAGGGTGATAGAGGAATGGGCCCGAGAGAGAGAGAGAGAGAGGGAGGGAGAGAGTTAGGTCGAAAGAGATGACAGACGAAATTAAAATGTGAAAGAGATAGGCGTACCGCAAGACGCAGACAAGGAGGGAAGAGAGGAATTGGCATCTAAAATGGTACGAATATGAAACAGCAAAGCAATGCATGCAGCAGCTGTTTCATTGAAAATGGTAGGACAGCTATCTGACTCCAGCAGCCCTTGCCCCCAGAAAATTATAATCCTTCAGCTAGCATAGGCTCAGCCTCAGGTACTAGTATCATCTCCACAGGGTACTATTCAGATTCGCCTTTATTCCGTGAAAACTAATGACTCGTTTATTGCCATGTTCTTGCCCAGTTTAGCTCTTGTGTCTGACGCTCTCGATGTATACGATCATGTTCTCGCCGAGTTTAGCTTGTGTCTTACGTTCTTGATGTACATGTCTTCCACCAGTTACCCAGATAAACCATGGAGTATATAAAAAGGATCGATACAAATTAATTCAATATAGTATATTAAAATAATTTTAAAAAATTAATTTAAAATAAAAAAATTAAAATTTTAAATTTTAAAACTTTTTAAAATACTTTTAAAACACAACCTTAAATTAATACTTGGAAACAACATCCATCCATTTTTAAAAATATATATATACTCTTTGATGATTTTGAAATTAAATGGGGATTGCAATTACTTTTGTTTTGTTTTTATACAAGGCTGTCGTCATTTATTTTTTCAAGGAGATGAAGGTTTATACAAATACTTAACTTATTTAAATACAAAGACCGAAGCATATCCTCCAATCTCAATGGACCTTCATCCCTGAAATTATATATATATGATTTATTATATTTACATTCTTTTCAGTGTATATCTAAAAATAATTTTTCTAGTTTTTTTAATATTATTTTGATTAATTCTTTCAATATATATAAATATTTTATGTTTTTAACAAGTTAGGAATTAATCTTAAAAAGGTCAATCAAACAAACTTTTATTTGAAAATGACAATGAGAATTGGGAAATATATTTTTATTGTAAAAATATCTATTATTTTTACTTTTAGTTGAAGATAATATTTATATTATATCTATTATTTATAACATAAAATAATTATCTAAAAAATCTCGCTGATGAGTGATGTTAAATTATAAATTTTTTTTATTAACATGAGTGTTTGAGTCAGCATGCATGCATTTTGATTAATTTCACAGGTTCTGAAGTTAATAATTATATAAATTTTTAATTATTATCATATTAATAATTACAAAACTTAAATTTAAAACAAAAATAAATAAATTTTTTAATTTTAAATTCTTACTACTGTATCATTATCTATCTTTACCTTTATTCATTACCTTTATTTGAAGGTGGGTATTCAATGATATTAACAACAAACAATTAGGTTGGTGATCCCTTGTAAAAAAATTAATGGAAAAGCCTCACAAATCAAGAAATTAAAACTCCCATCTTAACCTCACCAACCGTTGACCCTTCACACATAACAACCCCATTGAACCCAATACTATCACAACGTTTCTTTAAATCAAACGGTTAACGTTAGTCACCCAAATCACCATCATCGTGATTTTACTCTCTACCCAAATCTCAAAACATAAATTTTTTATTTATTTTTTTCCCTCCTCCCTCCCACTGCTTTACTTTCATTTCTCCTATATTACATTAAAAAAAAAAAATCATTTTCTCTTAAAGAACAAAATAAAAAGCCCTAATTTTGATACAATTTTTTTTGATTTTCACAAATTAAATTTCTACTTCGCACTGAAATAAATTAGCAATCATGAGTGCTGGAGATCTTCTTAATATCCACTCAATAGAGCTCAAATTTCCATCTAAGTTCCTTTCTTGCTCTCTATCTCTCCTTTCTTCTTTGTATCTTCCTTTGCTTATTCCTGTTTAAAGATTGACGGTTATGTTTTCTCAATATAGAATTATTGTTTATTCCTGTTTAAAGATTGACGGTTATGTTTGCTCAATATAGAATTAAAGATGGGAGTGATTGGTTTTGCAGTTTAATAAGGAGGATGGCAGGGTTGTGGAGGATTTCAAATTGACGGTTTTATACATCGCTTGCAAATCTTCCCTCTCCTGTTGCAGAAGAATCTGATGAAGGATCTTCTCCTTCTAGGCCTTCTGTGTTTGAGAACGGTAATCAGGATACTTCATTGCTTGATGCTGTAAGTGTTCCATCTTGTTTCTGTTTTGAGATCTTCTTTCCTCCTTTTTGCTTTTATTGGACGCATATATGCTTACTGGAGTCCAGTTAGCTATGGTATTTTTCATTTATTTGGGATCGTTTTTCAGGTATCAAGAACTTTAGAGGAGCCTAAAGAAAAATCTTCTGAGGTAAACTATCTTTTTGCCCTGTTTTCCGTAAAATTCTGTGACTTCGATCGTGAAAATTTACTTAAATCTGACGTTCCTAATTTACTCAATGACAAATATGTTGTTTTCGAAATGAGTTCTTGAACTTCATTACATGAAATCTGAAATACACAGGTCCATAATGATTCTATAAACTATAGCCATTGACATAAGCTGTTCAGCTCAAGTGATATTTCTTGCAAAAAACTCATGACAGCTTTAATTTTGTGCTTCTTGTTCTGTTTGTATTTTGAAATTCCTCTGATGAAATTTAGAATATGCAAGTATATTGGGAATGCTCCGGTATACTGGATATTTAGGAATTTAAATAGAAGGATATGTTGGGACTGTGAAGCTATGTGCCTTTTCATTCTTTTGGTTTTTGTTCTTGGCGGGAAAAGCATTGCTCTGAGGGTGATTTACAGGGTACATGTGTGGCATTTGAAATATCCAGCCATGTACCTGTAGGATTAATCACCAATTAGAGCTTCCATAAATAAACATTTTAAAGCTAAATGCTGCCTATTTACTCTTGAAAGTATTTTGCTTTATGGAACACCTTTGTTTTTGCAATTTTGGGTCAATTTTCTGACCCATGTTTGTATATCAGACATGGTCTGTGATTTCAAGGTTGACTGCGGAGAAAACTCCTGCCATGCCTGCAGCAAAATCAGAAGCTTCGGCATGAACTGGTATGAATTGAATGTTAATGTCATTGTTTTAGTCTAGATAATTGGTTTATGAAAGTTTGTCAAAGTGCGGTTTTCCTTTTCCTATATCTTATGTTGGTTTGATTCTCGAATGATTGCGCTATGCGTTTCTGAGATTGGTTTTGCGTTAAAATACACAGCATACTTCTCTCATGTGAAATATTTTTATCTTCTGTCGATGAGATACCATATGGTGAAAGTAGGAAGGATAGTTTTGTTGTTGAATCCTCTTTTGCCTGCATGAACTCCTTCTAGTGATGCATTCTCAAGTTTCTTGTCAGTGAAACGCATTAGTTATTTAATGGTGTTTTGTCACTGTTAGTGCTCACCGATCTTGCTATTGTGTGCTTTTTCCTGCAACAGGAACTGATGAGAAAACAGATCAGCAAAAAACATGCTGGGGGTGTCTCTTTATGGGTTGTTTTTCTGGTTTGTTTTGTTTGGCATCTTGGTTGGCTGTATCTTCAAGTGAATATCCAAGTGACTGAGATTATAGTTTGAGTTGACAGAGTGTGCACCCTTCCCAGAGGTTTTGAAACTTTTTAGGACTTCCTCACGTAGTTTGTAAAATTATAGTCAGATGCATTGTTGGCACTTTTGATTATTGATTTGTCAGGTGTTTGAGCAAGAACTAGGTCGGTTTGGATGGTAGTTAGACTGGCTAATAGCCTGTTAAACTTAGGATCTCTTGTGATTGGATTGATTTGTAATCTAGTGACTGCCATTTCTCTTGCTATGAATGGATTCATTTCTCTTACAGAAGCTGACCCTACTAATTACTGCTCACTAGTCTTCTTCCTAAACCCCAAAATGTACAACCTTTTGCTTTCCATCTCTGATTCTTTGCCTTTATATCTGTGGTTTTTTCAACGTGCCCATGCAATTTATATCAATCCCTGGGTAGAATTCTGAATGCTTCAAAAGCTGTGGGTTTTCATAAATCATTGAAACTAATCCTGAGACTTGAAAGAAATGCTCTGCTAGGCAATGTGAGATTATGGAATTGCTGCAGTCTGGAAAATAACAGATTGAGCTATATTGGACGCTAGTTATTGAATGATAAACTTTCAGCCTATGCAATCTTTAGTTTTAGTAATAGAGTAAGGGTACATGTTGCTTTATCAAATGAAAACCGATAGACCGTTTCCACCAAGGCACTAACCCCAAGCATAAAAGTAAGACAATCACTCATAAAGATGGGAAAGGGGGGCAAAAAACTATAGGCCAATACATGGAAACATAAGCTCCCCGATTTTGCAAATAATTCATATAGATCTTCATATGAACAAGACTAGAGTTGCTCAAGATGGGATCATAATATAGGTGCGAACCCTGTCATGGATCGATCAATCATTCTGAAACATCATCCCTGTCTTTCTTGTTGCTGGGTTTGCGATGGGTTTCTTCCATCTGTTTGGCCATGGAAAGGCCAAATTCAGCAAGTTTTTTTATGTTAGGCACGTTGTAGTTCTGGGCTATGTAGATCCCAGACAGTGTCCCGAACATGAACGAGAAGGAGCTCCTTATCAAACCCATTTGGCTCCCAAAAACTCTTTAGTATGCAGCTAGCTATGTAGAGTATGAGAAAGAGACTAGGCTTGATCTGAGAGATGTGAATCAGGAATTTGACAGTCTTGAGAAATCAAAGATGGGTGTGCAGGGGATTCATAAAGCCGTGATGTCGTAGTTCCCAATACTCGAAACGAGCCCTCCTTTTGTGTACATGGTGACTCCTCCTCCAAGGGTCAACGCTCAACCCTTCTTGGCCAAGCAACAATTTTTTTCGAAGGATAGCGACAATTTAAAAGATAGAAGACAACATAGCGTTACTTTGACTTTGTTTTTAAAACTAATTACTCTTAGTGTTTGCTGAACTAGAAATGAAAAAATAAATTTTTATTAATATTTTTGTATCGTTTCAATATCTTAATATCATACATAAATTTTTAAAAAATTAAGCAGTACTGAAGCAGGAACTAATTCAATAGTTTGGAGAAGGCGAGGTTGTTCGGCAGAGGATTTATATAACTTGTGGGCGGTCCTGACGTATTTCTCAAGACATGAACAAGGAAAGAGGGACTCCTCCTCCAAGGGTCTACTGGACTTTTTTTTTTAAATTGTAACTAAGAAAAAGGGTTTAAATATTTATTTTTCAATCCTGAGGTCTTGGTGAAATTATATGTTAGTCCTCGACTTTTAAAAAGTTACTATTGAATATTAAAAAAACTTGATAATTATATCTTTTCTTTTATATTTTTCCCAATATTTAGAATACAAGACAAAGAGTCTATTTATAAGAAAGGAAAATAAGAACATTAATGGACACTAAAAAACCCAAGTGTCATGGAAAATCAAGAGACTAAACTCAAGGGTCATGAAGTCTAAGAGATTTTAATGAGGTTTCAATATATATAATTATAGATTTTATAACACTTTCTCTTGAATTACTATGTACTAAAAATGTGTCTCATTAAAACCTTGTAAAAAAAAAACCTAATAGGAAGAAAAACCTAAACGAAGGAAAAAGAGTATAACATTCTTGTGTGATTTCTGAATACTTCAAAATTCAATAAAAGGTTTTATATAGATACTTCAAGTTCACATTAATGTGTCCCTTATCAAAATGAGATAGCTCCGGGTTATTCCAAGTAATTTATTGTCGTGCTTCAGGCAGTAACTTTTCTTTCCCTGATGATGGGAGAATATTCTCATCCAAATGGTAGTGTTCAAAACGCGTCTTAAAAACATCATTGGTTAAAGGTTCAAGGAATCTAATAGTAGATGGAGAATCAAAATCAACATAAATTTATATTTTATATTGTGGAGCCATTTTAGTCCTTTGTATGGGGCACTATTGGCGCATATACGGCACAACCAAAAGCTTGTAAATGAAATATATTTGGTGGTATACCAAAAACAAGTTGCAAATGAGAATATTTATGGTAAACACTTGGTCTAATTCTAATCAATAATACAACATGTAATATAGCATGTCTGCAAATAGATGTAGGCAATTTTTATTTCAAAAGTAATGGCCTAGCAATTAATTGAAGGCGCTTATAAATGATTTTGCTGGACCATTTTGATTATGTATATGAGCAACAGGATGTTTAACATCAAATCCAATAAAAGTGCAAAAATTACCAAATGTTTGAGTGTGCAAAGATTATCAAACTCACCAACATTGTCCAAACAAATTTTCTTGATTGGATAATCAGGAAATTGCGTCCGTGGTCTGATAATATGTGTTATTAATCTAGCAAATACAACATTTCGACTAGAAAGTTAACAAACATGTGACCATTTACTTGATACATCAATTAATACTATAAAATATCTAAAAGGTCTGCATGGTAGATAAATAGGTCCACATATATCTCCTTAAATTCTTTCGAGAAAAGATGGTGATTCTATAATAACCTTTGATAGAGATGGTTTGGTAATTAATTTACCTTGAGAATATGAGCGCGTGAATTTTCATTCGGTAAAAGAATCTTTAGATTCTTTAAAGGATGCCCATGTGAATTTTCAATAATTCATCGCATCATTATTGATACTAGATGTTCAAGTCGATCATGCCAAAACATAAATATTATTTGGTCGGAACACTTCTGGTGTTTCATAACATTTATTTCAATAGATTTCATGATTGTGTAATAAATTATAGAAGAGAAAGCAGATAATTTTTCAAGTACAATCTTCTAGCCTGAAATACATGAAAAAAATATATAAAGATATTATTTT